>JBBJLS010000011.1:3139984-3165452 GCA_037577275.1 Bryconaethiops microstoma
GTAAATAAAAGCTGAGAAATATTTTTTTCCACAATGACGCCTCTTGTACATCGTCTTATTATCTTCTGGGAGACGCCAGGGGTATGAATAATTTCGTTTACGACTGTATATATATATACATATAAAAATACATATAAATTCATCATTTGATGGAACTGGAAAAATAAAGTTTTATGAAGAACAGCTCAAAATGACTTACACTGAACAAAAAAAAAATTGTTCCTGTAAAGTTACTATTATGGAAATAAAGTTCCTGCCAAAGATCATTTTCCATACCTTTACTATTCCAAAATTTGGCACTACTATTTTTTTTATTTTTTTAACACAATATCACATGACAGTATTTTCATTACATGACAATACACTGCAATAATCTGTCTCTGGATTTGATTGCCACTTTTGAAGTACAAAAGTTCTGGACATGAATTTTATAAGAACTTTAGTCTTGTTTTGTAGAGCTTTCTCACTCATTATGAAATCATTTATAGATCTGTTTGTCATTCTGGGCATCTAAAACGCTTAATTTGTTACAGATTCCCATAAATGAGCTGGAATCTGAAAAGTCATAGAGATGTAGTATCAGAGGCCTTTAATACATGTCACTTAGACATGACACATCGCTTTTAAATGTTTTAATCCAAACGCTGGAGAGGAGCCTCTAAACTTTTAAACGCTTGCGCATGTTTTCTTATAATTTTCTACATTTTTTAAAAGCGGCACATGGCACGGAACACGTCACCACTTGGGAAGAGAAATGCATTCGGTGACCTGCAAACAGTCCTATATCGTGGATAAAGATATTCAGTGATTTACTGAGACTGAAACTGCACCGTGTTCCTGTTTCCATGAAAATGTAATGCAAGAATCTTAAGCCTTACTCTCAACACTGCAAACAGAATGGTAACAATAACAATGTCAGAGGACGGGAAACTAGAGCCCGCCGACTGTCGTCCCGCCAAACATATTTTTTCATTTGCCCATCAATGACTTCATCGTCGTTTCACCTCAGCGACATCACGGACATGCGTCTTAATTTGTGTCTGAAACCGATATGGAGGCACATGTGACGCGCAGTTGTTTCTGTCTGCACGGATTTGGCGCAGACAGACAAATTAAATAGATGTTAGTGAGTGTCCTTCATGGTTTCCTCGCCAGCACAAACAGTATCTCTTTCAAACTGGCCATCGAGATAATGTAATGCACTAAGGCTGCGCTCTGCTATGCTCGTGATTCTGGACAAAATGAAGAAAAAAAAATCCCTTGCTTGTTGAATCTGAATGAGGAAAACAGGAAAGGTGATGTCGGAGAAAGTCTAACGCGACCAGGGGGGAGGAAAAAAAAAAAAACACACATCTCCTTGAGCAAAAACAAAGCACATAACCCCATTTGCCTAGTTTCCAGACGAAGATGAAAGACGGAGTCAGTTCTCTCATGAAAGGGCATTCTGCAGACATCGACTTCAAGACAGACACTTTCAAGATGTGAGAATCAGTCAAATTAACACTGGAAGCTCACATCCGCACATTTTCTTTGGACAAAACAGTGAAAATGAGATCACTGGAAAAAAACAAACTGGAAATCGTGAAAAATCCGAGATCTGCGAGACAAAGACAGACAGAACTGACCGAAGCAGAATGGAAATAATAATTCAGACCAGATTACAGCCAGGTGAATGCTCATAATGCCAGAGCAAAAGGAAAAATGAGAAAATGCACCCACATGGGAACCGTGGTGCCGAAGCTGTTATCCCATATTTTTCATGTACCGATGCTGATGCACAGATTTTGCCCAGTTAGTTCCAAAATGCTGTATTTTTATGTCTAACAACTGTAGATATAATACAAATGAGTGACATCTTATGAGTAATGAAACACATTTGTTGTTCCCTAATAAAAGCAGTATTAATACTAACAGAGCTCATGTATGTATGAAGCCCACTTCCAACAATATATATCATAAAAAAAAATACGAAAATGCGCAATATTGCCTTCTGAAAGGAAATGGCCGAAATGTGCTCAGAAATGTATTACAGAAAAATGCATTTATTTCTACCGGGTCAAAAATGAAGTAAAATTAATAACACATATGCAGATATTTAATCACAGTAGCTTAGCGTTCTGCTGCTCAGGTGTATAATAAATGTGTCATCAAATATCAGACTGAGGAATCAATCAAAGCTAAACATCTTCTGTGCAGTTTTTCATTGTGCATCCCTCACAATCGTTCTCAGCTCAGTCACTGTCAGTTCAGTCCTCTAGGTAGCTCCCACTGCCAGATGATGCTTCCACACTGGGAGGGTGGAGACCAGTGAGTGCTTACTCTTAGACATGTGAAGCTCCTCTATATCTTTCTAATCTACCACTAATGTAACATCACTGAACCACTCAATGCTTGGAGGAGAACACTAACACAGCTGCCAACAAATGCCCATGTTGACTAGCATTGTGCTGAGTGATTGGAGGAAGAGATTGGGCCATCTTACCCACCTACAGAAAGTGATTATGTTGTCCTGGACCCCCAGTCTTGGATGGCAAAAACCAATTTCACAATCTCCAAATGATAGTGCTGAACTTGTACACACGTATCTATCATGTGTTAATCATTACTACAATACTGGCTTATGCACTACACATATTGCATAAAAGATGCAATATGCAACTGAGGCAACAACATACACCAATGTTTTAACCTGCCTCAAGGTGTTTTAATTAAATGCCCACTCATACTGCAGTTATTATGTAAGCCAATATAATGCCAATATGGTATTTCCTCTATGCCCTATTGGTTACGTCAGACTTCTTTTTTAATAGACAGCCTGTCATGATAATTTAGCATTTTCTACACTTTTTCTTCATTCAACCACGGTTTATGTGACATCACAGGAACATTACATTACTTTTAAACTTGTGTCTTGAAAAAAAAGTATTATTCTGAAGCAGCTACAATTCATGACGGCAAAAAACGATGGAAGTTTCAGCATAAGCAGAATAGGTCTTTTATTTTTTGGCTAAATCAACACACACCAATCATTAAACCTGCCTCAAGGTGTTTTAATTAAATGCCCACTATACTGCAATCATTGTATGTGGCAATGTAATCCCAATATGGCATTTCTCCCATGCAGCCGAATTCTGTCAGACTGCGTGTTTTAATAGATCGCTAAATTATTGTTACAGGTTATTTTATGCTTATTCTCCATTCAGCTATGCTTAATATGATATCACATGAACATTAATATTACTTTTGAACATTATATCATTCCACAAAAAGGCCACCATCGACCTAACCTTTATTCTCAAGCAACCGTAACTCATCACAAGCAGTGACGGCCAAAACCGCTGACAGTTACAGCGTAAGCACAATGGGTCTTTCATGGTTACTTATAGGTTTTTACTGTGTGTAATTTCCTACCACTAGTGTACAAAAAGTGTACGAGAGAGAAGAAGAATTATATGAATGGGTAGGAAAACTCGGATGGACAGAAAAAGAGAGACAGAGAGAGACAGAGAAGGGAGAAAGAGAGAGAGAGAGAGAGAGAGAGGGAGAGAGAGAACATGAATCCTAGCTGCATGAAGTGTAATTTAATCTATTTTACAGTCGTGCCGATCGAAGGAGGGACTGTCTGGAGTCCACACAAGAGAAAAAATCTATACCCAGCGCTGTGCAGCCAGGAGTGCAGCCAAACAGCCGTGCTTAGAGGAAAATTAACTATTTTGCTCAATTGTGTTCCCCTTCAACAAATTATTTGAAAAGGTCGTTTTTTTCTCTTCTTCTTTTTTTTTTTGTGAAGCAATAAATTGGCAAGTAGGGCCTACTTCATGTAGTAGAAAGAAAGCTGGAAAAAAGAAAGAATGCTGCAGAGAAAGAAAGAGAGAAGAGTGTTCAGCCTGCCACGCCAGATGCAGCGCAGTTTGCAGTGCAGGTTTGCTAGGCAGGCTCTAATTAAACTGGTGAGGACGAAATGCACAAAAGGACGCAGGGAAAGAAAACAAGCGCGTTCAGATTGCAACACCAGATGTAGTGCAGTGGGTTTGCTGTGAGACTGGAAAACGCAGAAAGGTGCTGCAGTCCTCCTCCGCTTCAGCAAGCATAAGGAGACTGAATGAACTGTCAATAATCATAGTTGTTAGCGGCAGCCCTCAGTCCCGAGGGGGGCAGCTGCCATTTGTGTTTTCTGCTCCGTGCTCCCCAATTAGCCTCCTCTCAGCCTGTTGCCTCGGCAGGAAAAAAAAAAAAATAGAAAAGAGAAAAATGTACTGCTCTTTTTCATCACGCCATTCATTCTCCTGCCCCGCCATGTAAACCTACTCACTTAGCGCCCTGTCTCTAATTACAGCGGCTCGATCCAGTACAGTAAAGTGCAGACCAGACACGCCGCTCGCACTGCGTGAATGCTTACACACACAAACACACATACGTTCCCTCCAAGCACAGCGGCTGACCATCACTCACAGCACTGATGAGCGCAGCTTCGCGAAGTGACCGCTGTGATCCCCTCTGCTTTGACCATGTTTGGACCTTCTTAATTGTGTTTCAGGGGTAAACAAAAACACTTCCGGGACACAAGTGTGTTCTTCAAGCTGGGTTAATGTGGACACTGAGACTCAGAACAACTAAGAGCAACTTGTGTTATTTATGTAATCGATTAAGTAATTTCTTTCTGACACTGTAGACTGTTATCTCCACTGAAAGCTGTTACTAAGCAAAGTCTACAAATAGCTCATTTGTGCAACAGAGTAAAGTATGAATTTGTTCTAAATTAAGGCAGCTTAACATTTTGTAGAAAAGTATTCTCCTACCAATTGCACTTAAAAATGGACAAAAGTAAAACCAGGTTTTTTGAAGCTCCACTGCAAAACTAAAAAAGAAACCTTCAGACACACCACGTCTTGACTGATCGGGAGAAACTATGCATGCTTGAATTTTTTTTGGCCCAATTATCCCTTGAACGGGCAAAATGCGTATTTTCTTGTGCTGTCACGATACATTACTGTACCAGATATACTACAGAGTACGGTAACTTGTAATATACTTAACTACAGAGTGGTAGTATTGTAATGTGAGCAACGTTATTTACTACCATACAAAAAATTTTTTTTAGAAGAGAAAATCCCAGACTTAACTAACATTGCTTTGTTTTTCACTCTATAAAAGTGGGGCGAGTGGTTTCCTCAGCAAACTTGACATGTTTACAGTGTACAATCTACTGAAAACGCTTTCTGAAAGCCTCTAAACCTGTCCGTGAGCGTCTGGGAAATGTTTTGCATGATATGTCCATTGTACAAGTGAACGCCTCATGAGCACCTAAAAAGCATGAAATGTACGAATTCCACTTTGTTAGTATGACTGGCACAGTGGTTTTCAAAGCAGAGCTCAGTGTACTGTAACATACCACTTTCTGCAGGCTTAGGTCTGCTGAGAGACCACAGCAGAGGTCATAGAGGAGCTCCGTCTTAGAAACATTACCCAGACGAAGTAGCACTGCGGATGGGCTGACATTCGGGAAAGCAATATCCCTACAAAAGGTGTATTAACTCTTAGGTGTTTAGAGTAATTGCCATTTTTGCTGTACATTTGGTGTGCCGTTCGTTTGTTCTACTTTTTGTGCCTACAGGCGTACGTGTGCACTTCAGACAAAATGGTTCAAATATGGCAAACAGCCAAAGGATGTCAACCCAAAAAAAACACTTTATCAAATTCAAGTCATGAATTTCTTCACGCAAGCAAACCTGTGGCATCGGCTGAAAGTTCTGACTCTGAACTTTCCACAGAACCTCTCTGCTTCATGCCTCGAGACACAAATGTAATAAAGAATAGATATCACTCATTGTAATGGAATTCACAGGCAGGTCAAGTGGATTTTTGAAAGTATACATTTGCCACACCTCTGGTCCAGTGCTTATGTGACCGAGACAAACTTTAAGAAAATGGTGCACCGTTTTGGTGTCTGCCCCTGCTGACTACACCTATCCATAACTGCAATAAAGAGCTGTCGAGAATGGAGCCTGAGCTAACCCAGGCCCCTCCCTCGCTTCACCACAAAGACTGATGAATAGCTGGATGCTCGTTCCTCATGGCGGGGCGTGACAGGTTTATCACTCTTTAACGCTGTGCAGAGAGAGGGACCGTGCGTTTCATGGTTTTTCAAAACTCTGAAGAGATAAAAACAAGCCGCACATATTGCCTTTGTGCGGGACCACCCGTCACTGCGGCTCCCCCACCGTCTCCAACTCCTTCAACAGAAAGGCTACCCGCATCCATCAAGCGCATGCGGTCTGATCGCAAGCAGCTGTCAACAGAAGGCCCAGGAATTGATGAAGCCTGGTGCTGGAGTACGAGCCTCCCCCACGCAAGATGCATGTCTCTGGGGCCCAGAGGCAAGAAACAAAAGTTAAATCAATAACAGGGACAGGGGAGTATGTGGACTAACCTGGGAACCTATCTCTGACAACTAATTACAATGCCATTCAGAATCAGGCAGTCAGTTTATCAAGCAAGACCCGCAGGTTAACGTAATCCACAAACAACGAGCTCCGAAACACTCTGCCATCTCTGAAAGCACATCTCAGTAAATCTTCACGCCACTGTGATTTTTAAAGTAGCTTAACTCATGTCAACTAGCGGCGTATTTATTCACGGAATATTTGAGGACCTGTGATTCTAGTCAGAAGCCCATGGCAACTTTCCTAGTCAGTCTAGCCTGCCAGAATAAGACGGTTCTGAGACCTCATATAGAGAACGTAAAACAGCCTGAGCCTCAAGACATGTTTCTTTAGGTTTCTGGCTATCGATCCTTGCATCTCGAGCTCTGTCTGTGAGTTAGAGGGGGGCAACAGGCTGGCAACTCCTGCTTTCAGCTTTTATAACAAATGAAGTGGCAAGGTCACCTCTTTCTTTTACAAAATCACAGGATTCGAATTTAAAAATAGCCAAAGGAAAACAACCCTGTGGAGCAAAGATACTTAGAAAGAGTGTAGCTTTACTCATATAACCGTACATGCTTGTATATGCTGCCATATTCTTTTTGTAAGAAGATGGGGAATTGCCTGGGCTGCTCTCTGGCTGAAAAGCTCTGTTTAATTCCAAGCACCTGCATAGTTCTACAAGCTCAGCCAAGTCTCCAGCCACATATTGCCAGTAGCAGTCAAAATTGGAGATAAAGGGGAAAAGGAAGAAAGAAGAAGAAACACTGGCATTTGCAAGAGAGCCAGGCCGCGCTGCTATCTCTATTTATTTCCCTCTGTTTTAAATTAAATCATGTTAAGGGGGTATCCTAGGCAGTAAATAATATATTATGTGGAATGCTCAATCCAATTTGCTGTGGCAGCTACCCTGGCCGTGACGTAATTGGCTGTGATCCCCCCTTCCCCTGGCCTTGTTGACACGGAGCCTTATCAGGCATTCTGGTCAGTGGCTGGGAAAACGCAGCCTTTCTTATGACTCCTCTGGCCCCGCGCTCTAAGCTGCCTATTGAGCCCAGGCACGCAGTCAGCAGCCAATACAGTCACACAATGAAGCACATTCTGGCCACCTCCCTTTTCTTCCCTTTCAGTCCACAGACTATAATTTACGGGTAAGAACTCCCACTATAATACAAATTTTGTTTTCTATCAACACCCTTGAAATTGGATGTGGCACCCGAGCTCAGATGAATGCATTTGGAAAGGGGAAAAAAAAGAAGGGAAAAAAACAAGAGAGAGAAAAATTACAACAGGCGCAGGCAGGGGTACACCGTCACAGTCTCAGTATCTTAAGGTCGAACATGCCCATACATCGATTTGGATCTTCCAAGCCAGCAGTCAGTAATGAGCTAACACCAGGTCGTCTTTTGGCCAGCCTCAGCATGCCTCGTCCAGTGGTCTGCCGCCTGGTCATTAAGATGCAAATGTTATGTGGCCTCTAACCTTTAAAGCCTCCTTTAAGCTTCACCTCCAGAATGACAGAGTTTAAAGTGATGGTTTGGCTTGCATGTACTTTTTTCCTTTTGCCAAATGCAGTCAGTCAGCCAAGCCATGTTTGTTTCTTTAGTGTTGCTTGAGCTATGAGGCTAAAGTGGCTAAAAAGTGATGGAAGCTTAAACTCCCCCAATTAGCATCATGCAAATTGCATGCCTGAATCATCACACACCTGCCTCAAAATGTAATTTTAAATAGGTTGTTAAAATTGGCAATACCATTCCACGCAAAACACTGGGGGTAAGCATACCACACTACACCAAAAAGTGTAGCGTAAGTCCTTTGGCAAGACTCTTAATGCTATATTCGTCTGCATGTGTAACCTGATTCAAATGTTCAGCTACTCGGGATAACAGCATCTGCCAAATGCATAAATGTAAATGTACTTGTTTTCGTTACTGTATGACCTGTTATTGTTAAAAAAATGTTCTACTTATCGGCTGCATTACCTTCATAGTTTAAATTCAAAACTAAGAAACAGACTTCAAACAAATGTCTTGACTGATTGAGGAACGATGGAAACTGATTTATGGTTGAATCATCACTTTACATTTCAGGGCACTGCAGAGCTCTGAGAGGTTGATAAAATTCCGGCCTGCTGCTCTTGGCCAAACAGAGTGGGCGAGGGTCGGCCCAGACGGGGGTCCAGGCGTTGGGCGACGCTTGTCATCCTCCATTAACGCTGCTTTGATTGGCCTTTGTGGCCGTGGAAACGGCAAACAGCTGCATGCAAATCTCCCGGCTGCCGACCCCTCCACCCCCCCATCCCTGGGGGCCATCCTCCATTGTCCTGGGAATCCAGCCTCTGCTGGGGGTGTTTCTCAAGGGAAAGAAGGGAAAGAAGGAAGAGAAGGAGGAAGGGTGGGAGGGTGTCGCTTTTAGAAAAGGATGAGAGGCCCCCACTACAGGCTCAGCAGGGAACCCTCATGACTGTTTGTCTTTTTTTGTCATTTCATTCTGAATATTACCAGCCAGGAACATCTCAGGAAGAAAAGGAGACCATAAGAGTTAAGCGCTGCCCCCATCGTGCTCATGCCTTCATAATCCAGTATCACAGTAAAAGCAAAGCTTACTGTACTGTATGCTGCCTGTGACAAAGTCAAGATTTTTTCTGAGGGATTTAGAGAAAAGGGGGGGGGGGGGCGAAATCAAGAGCACGTTTTAGCCGCTTTTCATGTGAGAACAATGCACAATGCTTTGTTTCCCCATTCCTTTCATCTTCAGCAACTAGACTTAGTGCTTTGCACATACTGCGAGTAATTAAGCTTTTTAAAAAGGGGAGAATACAAGTATTATATACGTCATAAACAAACCTCAAACTGATTTTGCAAAACAAAGTGCTAAACCCTGTTTTGACAGAAACTATATTCTTTAACATCTCTGGAAGCATCTACACAAATGAAGCTGAAAAACATTTAAAAGTTCATGCACAAGTCTCCAATATAGTTCATTTCAAATGATGCCAAGTGTGTACGTTTGATAAGAAAAGCACATTACCGAAACAATTTCCACCGCAATACTAATAAGATATCGTGCAAAATCTGTGTTACTTGGGCAAGCCACTATCACACAATAGCTGAGAACAGGCTGGGTTTGAGACTGCAGTTGTCAGAGGGAGAGTTGAATTATAACTGAGGAAATGCCAGACCGTGGTCAGGCCACATTGGAAGCACAATGCCACTGCCCTGCCGTCTCATGTAACATTCATGCCACCTTGCACTACCATGTGGTAAGTAGTTACTGGAGGAAACAGAGAGACGAGATGACTAACCCCGAAGGCTAAAGCCTGCCTTTCCCGGCGAGGTGCTATTGAGAAGTCTGAAATTCCGATATATGCGTTCTGAAATAGCGCAGGGGGGAAAAAAGTGGGTGCTCCATCTGCGGCGCGAGTCCATTTTCCCCAGGCTGATCTTCCTCCAGCCGGGCTTACGTGCCACTAACAATGGCCTCAACTCAGGTTCCAGTCACCTCTGATTTGTATTCATGACAAAAGCTTTTCTCTTCATATACTACTGCACACTCTTCTGCAAACCAGGTCCTGCAAGACAGCCGGGGCAGGTCATGCTGTGCGTCTTGATTCTTGTCTCCAGAAAGGGAAGTAGGTATTCTTTGGGTGGTTTTTTTACCTTCCCTTTGCTTGTCTGGCTCAAACTAAGCATGACAGAAGAGAACGCTCAGGAAGGTCCATCCGGCACTGATGTAGGTCCTCCCTGCATGGATGTAGGTCCTGCCACTGGAAGGTTCCTATAAGAAGCCACCCCTCAGATCCTAGTCTTCCAGCTTACATGCACACATGAAGGAGGCCTGCCAATACTGGCCTCTGTCTAACAAACATGTCTTCTTTCAGCAATGCCAAGGTGGCACATATTTCTCTTGCCAACTAACATCTGCTTTGAGCTCGCAGCTGACTTACCACACCTTTCCACACACATTACATAACACACACATGTCCGATGCTATTATTTGCTCCAATAATATCAAAGAATGGGTGAATCAACGTGACATAAAGAATGGCTTGCATTATTATGTTGGATTACATGAAAAGCTTAAAATACTCATCAGGAATGACTGATTGACTGGCCTCTTTGCATACTGATACCTTCTGCAATACTGATACCTTCTGCAATACTGATACCTTCTGCAATACTGATACCTTCTGCAATACTGATATCCTCTGCAAAGTATTGCAACGATATTGCCATAATGATAACCAAATGAGGTATTGTAAACTTACAGCTGCTCTCAGGCTTTCATGACTTACACTTCAGAAACAAGAATGTGATAACATGTCTGACAACCTTTGTTCTGAGAATGAAGGGGGCGGTGTCATTTTACAAACCAAATTACCAAACACCACTGGGAAAAGTGAGACAAGAACAAAGGAAATTTGTTATTCAAGAAGCCTTACTTATGCTCAACCCCCCCCCACCTTTAACATGCCATCCAGAACCAACTCTGCCAACATCTGGTGTATCAAAAGGAGGCCTTGTGTCGCATACGATTAGGTGCCGACCCATGCTGGTGTCTGAAAAATGATCAATATGGAGGCCCTTATGGCAGCGTAGCGTGTCTCCGTAATCTGTGGCTCATTTTCTCCATTGATAAGGTGCGTGACCTTTACCCTTCCCTCACTGTCGCCACCGCCACCACCACATGCACCGGAGGAGAAAACACTTTTCAGAACGAGGAGGAATCATAATGAACCACGCACACATAATCCTCGAGGGATTACAAAAGTAATCCATAATAAGACCCATCACAAAACCCCATAGAATTTACAATCATTAGAAGTCTTCCAGGAAATGAGATGGCCCTACTTATTGTGTTGGCTCCCCTATACAGAATGAGAAGAATGCATAAAGGTTCTTCACCTATGACAAAAATAGAGGGGCAGCCATTATTTAACGTAGAGATGACATATCGGTATAGATGGATATCAGTACCAGGCAGCAAAAAACGTCTAGGGTTGGATATCAACAAAGAAAAAAGTAGGATTCCAATCTAATCCTGTACCAAATCTATCCTGATATGACACACACTGACACTGGGTGCTGTCCTATTGTTAGCTGAGTTTCTTTCTGTGGGGTAGTGGAGTGTGTGAGGACTTTGAGTATGAGACCTCTTAGATCAGGGGTCATGCGGCTCTTTCATCCTTATGTTGCGGCTCCCTGTGGCTTTGAAAAATAAATAATAATTTAACACTAGGATGGCAGCTAACTGGCTATACCTGTAATGGCTGCGTGCGTCAATTCATGCAGTGCCCAGTTTCGCACAAGACGCTTCCTGATGCGACACTGCTGCGGTGTGTTCGGCGTTTAGTCCTGCAGCCGCCGGCAGACATCCACGCAAGCTGCAGCCAGGAGACACAGCAAGTGTCCAGGGGACTTTGTCGCCATATCAGAATCAGAATCGCATTTATTGTCCGAGTATGTGAACGACACATACAAGGAATTTGATTCCGGTCGATGATGTCTCTCAAGCACAACAGTATAAAACAACAACAACATGTAAAGATACGTGTGTACATGTGCCTACACCACACCCATATGTCTCTTACAGAACATGCTTGATGCTCCAATAGGCCAACAGACACGATTCTGATTCTGATTCTGATTCTGATGAAATTACGTCAATTGACGGTGTCAGCCGTTCTATGTGTTTTATTTTTATTCTTTTTTTTAATTGTAGTTCCAAAATTAGAAGATTATTGTGATCTTGTAACATTACAATACAATGTGTTTATTTTTTGTGGGGTTTTTTTACAGAGTTCTAAATGTTCAAAGTGTTTTCTTTGAATAAATACAATTTCACAAGCAACACACTAGCCTAGTTTGTATACATAGCAAAAAAGTAAAAAACAATATTATCTATCTATAAACATCTTCATTTTAGATGTCAAAAATAATTGGTGTTTTCTCTTTTGTGAAAAATGGGTCCAAACGGCTCTATGACTGTTAAAGCTTGCCGACCCCTGTCTTAGATGCTCATCTCAAGTCAAGCACTTCAATTAATAAACCTTAGTTTGCAGTTTCACAGATTTTCAAGTAAAAACACACTGGATTGGTATTGGCCAATGGTACCAGTATCAATATTGGTTTCAGAAAAAGAGGTCATTTCATCCTTACTTTAAAGCCAGTATTTACTTAAATGAGAATTTCACTGAATAAAAATTTGCATCGTTAAGTGGTTAAGATGTAAACAATGTCATTCAGAGTGGCTTGATGTGAAAATTACCGGGTCAGAATTGTTCACAGTGATGGTAATGGGAGCCAGACGTCGAAAGAGTTTAATGCCTCACAAAAGATACACTATATGGACCAAAGGATTGGGACCATTATACCAACCTTGACTTTAATGACATTGCATTCAAATACATGTCCAAATGTCTTGGTCTGCTGAAGCATTAAAATGATCCTTCACTGGAAGTAAAGTGCCTTGCCCAAACCCTAATGCTGTTCGTCCATATAGTGTACCTTACAGCAAGCTATTACATGGTTATGATTACACTGCCTGGGCTGAATAATGATTGTTAATCTTTTAAGTATAGTTAAAAAAAAATCCTGGCAGAAAGTTATACAAAGGGTGATGTAAGGCAAAATAGTTCCCAAGACGTTTTTTTTTTTTTTTTTTTTTTTTTACCACTATTTTACCGTAATCAACATGACATGTAAACACTCAGAAGACATGTGTAGGTCCACTGGTGGTTTGGACAGTAATTCAAATGGCTATATTTGTGTTCTAGACGGTGCTGTTTACATCTCAACCACTGAACTACGCAGAAAGTTTGAAAATCCATTCAAATCCCCTTTGATCACAGAACAAACTTATTTATCTTTCCATATCAGATTTCATCTCAGTTCCTCAAACAAAATGCTAGCAGTTGCGTCTATGAAATACAACCGTTTTCACTGAGCGAGTTCTTTCATCTAAATTGACATTCAGCCGACACTCCTCAGTCACAGTGGGAGTCGTCTAACATTATATATAGAAGCAACAATGTTTTGCATATCACTTGAACTGGTCTCACAATAATGATATTGCAATTGGCGCATAATTCGTGTGGTCATAGAGGCTCAGAAAGAAGAAAGCATAAGGAAAAGGCAGGCGAGCGAGCCGCTGCTAAAAGTAACTCCAATGAATTATCAACAACAGAGCTACTTTTCAACAGCAGGAGACATGCGAACTATGGAAATGCTGACTGCCCTGGCAGACTCCAGCAGGGCCTCTTTTACAAAGCAGAACTGTCAGGGATCATCCATTAATGCAGTTACATAGCTGAAAAAGCCCTATGTGAAAATTATTAGAACATTTGTGCTAGCGCTGAATGATACAGACAAAATATCACGATTATTTTGCAACACATTTCAAGTACTTTCTATATATCAAAAGTGCATGGAAGCACATTATTTTGCATAAGTATTATTCTGACACAATAATTGACTTTATTTGGATCCCAAGAATATTTACCAACAGCAACAGTGTGATCACAGCAGTTAAATTACTCATTAAATGAAGGCTTCATTTGCATACTGCAGCCGTTTCTAATAGCAATATTACTATAATATTGCTATAATTACTCTAATATTGCTATAACGCTAACTTGATGGCTTAATGTTAACTAAAAGGGTGCCTCCGATTCTCTGCACAAAATGTATTTCAATTAACACTTCATGGAATGTAACACAGAAGTGCTACATGACAGCCCCCGCAGTGCAGTGGAAATTACATGAAAATACAAGCATAAGACAAACGGTTCTTCTTGCATTACTGCGAGTATTGTAGTGTGAAGATTCACACCGCACCACATACACACTGCTTCAGTGTGCTTCCTCGAGCAAGCTTAAAAACAACAGGATCTTATCCACACTTACACTGTTAAAGCATTATTAACACTTTGAACATACAGTTATGCGGGATGGCAGCGCCACACCTACCCATGAATGGGCGATGAAAACCTCTAGGCTCCTAACATGCACATCTGTCGGAGTTACTGAAACAAAACAGTCTGTAGTGCCTGTCCCATTGCAGCCTCAAGCACTGGGATCGGTAGGAAAACTGCAGTGATCTTATACACCATATGAACAAAAGTATTGGGACACACCTGTTTTTCAGGGTTTGGTCTAGACCCCTTACTTCCAGTGAAGGACAATCTTAATGCTTCAGCAGACCAAGATGTTTTGGACAACGCCACGCTTCCAACTTTGTAGACACAGTTTGGGGAAGAACCTTTTTCTATTCCAGCATGACTGTGTCCCAGAGAACGAAGAAAAGTACATGAAAACATGGCTGGATGAGTTCGGTGTGGAAGAACTTGACTGGCCACACAGAGCCCTGACCTCAACCCCATCCAACTCTTTTGGGATGAACTGGAATGGAGATTGTGATTTCTGACCTCATAATTGCTCTACAGAATGAATGGGCACAAATACCCACAGAAACTTGTGGAAAGGATAGTAGCCAGGGAAGAACTGGCCATTGGCAATGGATTATAGACTCAAGTCTGTTCAATTCAGGGTCAAATAGCCTTTCAGATTGTTTTCAAATTAGTAGCTTTTCTTACACATTTTGCAATGATCTAAATGTTAAAGTAGACTTTTTTGTATTTATTTATTTGTTTTATATAATTTGCTAAACAAGATTTTTTTTCCACTTTTCAATTTATTCTGTAGAGCATTCACGAGGTCAGGCACTGATGTTGTTCAGAATGTCTTGGTATCCTGACGCATTAAGATTCCCCTTCACTGGATGTAAGGGGCCCACCTGAATTCAATAATTAAGAGGTGTGTCCCAATACTTTTGTCCATATAATGTATTTAGAGTGAGGACCATTAAACCTGGCATTAAATGTAAAGAAGTATGCCATCTGTGTGTGCTATATGTGTCTGTTAAATATAGCCAAGAATAAGAAGGGTACATTGTCTTCGCACCACTGCTCCTTTTTCTGTGTGGTGGGCGTATCTTTCAATGAGAGCCAAAAACAGACTATAGCTGTTTTTACTAGTTAACCATCTGGTATGTACTAGCTTATCACATGCCAGTAAAATTATGCTTAATATTAAAATGATGCTCATTTAAGTAGAGTCTTACACAGAAAGAGAACTGGTAGACGTACAAGCAAGATTACAGAAAGGCCTCATTGCTGATGGCCGCTAGATAACTGAAAAATCCGAGGAGACTTCAGTTAACATGTTTTACTGCACAGTCTTCAACTATTTCAAACGAGCTTTTACACTCATCAACAAGCTACATTCATGATAGAAAATGGACAAACAGCTGGTTCCACATGGCACAGGAGGAAGACAGGGCTGCCTACTGAACACAGAATAGGACCAGAAGGACTGGAGGAAGATATTCCAGGATTCAAGATTGGCAGAGGCCTCATTATAATACTAGACTCCTCTATTTATGGAGATACTCAGGATGGCCTGAAGGCGCTTTTGATTAAGGAACAGAGGGAAGAAATGTTACTTCAACCCAGTCTGAAGAAAACAAAACTTATGACAATAGGAAAGACTGCATTCTTTACCACTGAAGCTGCTGGACAACTTTTGTCTGCTTGGATTAGTCATTAACAAGGAAGGATCGAGCAGTCAGAAAGAACAATATGGACTTTGAAAAGATCTTCAAATGATATGTCTCAAAGAAAGATTTTAATTGTCCAGGCAAATCCATCCATTATCCATTGTTCGTGGTTCTCTATGGGTTTGAAAGCTAGACAATAAAAAGCAGAACTATATCTACATATATATATATATATGCATGATTGTACAATTCATTGGTAAGACAACCATATTTCAAACAGTTGAAGGTAAAATAGGTGACGGAGGATGAGATGGATGGATGGAGACAACAGTAGAATGGTAAAAAAGACTCAGGATATTCAGGAGGAACACTATTCATATGGCTGTTTTAAATTTATGCTTCTGTTTAGGTCATTTTTAACTTGATGGAGAGAAAATTCAAAAGAAGCCAAACCTCTGATGGGCAGTTTGTTCTCAGTTCTGCTTTCGACAGCTGTAGCCTCCAGATTACCAAATAAACAATGAGCACTTTTCTCCCCTTTCTAATGTGTTTTTCCACCACATAAGAAACTAATCGAACCATAACACCAAACTGATGCACAAACTAAGGCATGTGTTGTGTAAACTGCTACATTCCTTAGGCGTGTTAATCATCGGCAGCCCAGGTAACGGTCCGCTTTATTACCATTAAAGAGATAAAGCCGGCGAGATGAACGATGCTCATCATCCAATTTCCATGCACACATTAAACTGCAGAAATGAAAGCCCGGTAGTGCGAACACTATAATGAACCAAGTTTTAAAGAGGATTTCTCCGAATCCCTTTTTTTGGCACGTGACCGGAGCTTCTCTGCACGTAACAGATAGAAGAACATCTAATTCAGGATGAGTTAGAGCAGCGCACGGGAGCCAGACGAGACTTAGCTGGGATTTAAATGTCAGCAGGACACGGGAGCGATTTACTGGGGGTGCTAAAAGTGTCCCTCACTGTTTTCCTTTCAACAAGCAAGTGGTTGAAGGGGGAGCAGGGTGAAGAGGGGGGCAAAATCCAGATGCATTCCAGCAGACCTGGTTATCTCTGTGAGCATCCTTCATTCTGATTTACTCAGTCAAGGCTTTAGTCTTTACTTTTTGGACGACAGCTAACGATGCAAACAGGGAAAAATATATTAAAAGCCTTACTGGCCTCTAGTTAGCTCTTATTGGGTAATCTCAGACCTGCTTCTGTGGTTTCAGACACACTGTTAAATGCAAAAATAGTAAAAAAAAAAGTAAAAAAAATAACTAAATAACAGGAGTAACACCCATAGTGAGGCCTGGATTCGGTCCACACATTCATTCATTTTTATAGGTAACAGTATATGAATCTGCAAGGCACATACACAGGTGGCGTATGGTTTTCTATTAGATGTTCCATTCACCTCGTAGCTCCAAGACAAAAGAATAAAGACTCAAACTTTGGTGATCGATTGCCTGATTGACGTCTGGAGTGAGGAGAAAACTAAGTAAATTGGACTTTTCTATGAACTATTGCTGTAACCCGTGCTGCAGTGTGGTATGTCTATGTCACTTATCCCTCCCAGATGTATGGCTTTAGGGTTATTAAATAAAGGTTTTTAAAAATTGAATGGAAGTCTAGACCTGTAAATCTGCTGCCTTATGATGGTTCTTTCGGAGGCCGGCTCACAGCTCCCTGAAGCTTACATTACACCGGCAGAAAACAAGGTACTGTTACAAACACTGCAAATACATCCTCGATCCGTTTCATGATCGTTTTGAATTTCCTAAACCGATAATTGCTCTAACTGTTGATACCGACATTTCAGGTCAAACAACTGTTTACTTGTATCCAATCCCTAATTAGTGCCGGTCAACACTCTTTAGTCTTATTGCACCGGAATGCTCTCGAGTCTTTCCCACGGTGATGGACGACTAAGGGATTTTTTTTCTATTTTCAAAGCAGTTTTACGATAATAACTGATAAAGTGAGGTTTTTTTTAAAGCCCTTTCAATCATCTATAGCAAAGATGACAATAATCCTGGAAGGGACAGTACATTCTCCACAGAGAACAGATTTTCTGCCAAGTTTAGTACAAAGTTCAGTTTAATATATTGAAATATAAACTATAATATAAAAAATATTAAGAGAGTAACATGCAAATACAGAAAATCTCAGTGGGTGCAAAAACGTTTGACTGAATCATTTTAAATGCAAAAAAAAAAAAAATGTAGTCTTTAAAGACCACCTCAGTCACAGAATGTATCTTGAAAGCTATATTGAAAGCTATAGAGTGACCCTGTAACTCCAGTGTGGCTCCAGTAAGGTTCCAGTGCAAAACTAAAGAAGCAAACTTTGTATGAATTTGAAAGAAAGGAAATTTGACTTTTTATCCCCTCATGCGTGACCCCACTGCCCCAATGCACAAGCAACATTCCTCCTTCCGTCGTCAACGAGAGGAACCGGCTCTGATAACACAGCCCGCCCTCCGTCAGCCCCCCTGACCTGAGCACTCTCTCTAGAATATGCTACAAGGGAGGGTCAACACTGATAGCGGAAAGCAAACAAGAACACTCTTTGTGTGTCTTTTTTTTTTTTTTGAGCACATTTTTCATAGCCCCCACCGCCCCCGCCTTTTAAACAGAACTCATTGAATTTCCTCAGCTGCAGCGGGCGTGTAGGGGGTTATCTGGAACTGTATATACCTGAACGTCAGCCCCATTGATTCTTTTGTTCGCGGCTGACCCTTCTTCATGTGACCCTTTATTCCGCCCCCGCTCAGGAGAGAAAGATGCCATGTCTGCCTGCGGTCCGCACATACGCTGTTATTACACTGGCAGCACTTTTTGCCATCCGCAAAATGCTGCCAATTTTTTTCCGCTCACTTATGTGGCAAAAGTGGTTCAAGTGTGATATCTGACTGCATATTTTAACACAGCTTATGTATAAACGCAGTCACGTTTGATGCCGAAAGTTTGCTTTTTTAGTTTTGCACTTGGAGCTACAAAGCTAACGTAGCTATTGGATGCAAACTGCATAGATAAATCATCACACACTTCCCTCAAACCACGAGAAGTTATCTAGGGGGAATTCCAGTGGTATTTCTTTTAAAAAAAAATTTTTTATTCATAATTCAATCATAAAGATTCAATCAGTTAGTCAGACAGGTCTGATGTGAAATGGGTCATTGCTGAAAAAACCAATAGACTTCTTCACAGTGGTGGTGATAAAAAAAAAATTATAGTCAAAAACATAGTCAGAACTTTGGTCAAAAACACAAATACTCGATTTATGTAGTGTCCAATTCATGCATTACTATAGACTGATCATTATGTACTGACAAGTGACCTTACCTGTGACCTAAAAATGTATATTTGTCATATGTATATATGTGCAAGCTGTACAATGTAATCCTGGTGATGATAAAACAGTGGTAAATCTAAAAAAATACTTTTTTTTTCTTTCATTCAATGGGCTGCATGTACACATTACCATGAATGACTTACATAATATGTTTTAGGCCCAAACTGTATCATAAAACGACTACAAAACAATGTGTCAGGTGCCAGAAAGTATATTCATAAACATTTCATATTGTAACTTCTGTGAGGGAACTTTTAGAGCCAATAAACACTTCGGCATCTGGTTCCTATCACGGCTACTGCGAAAAAGAGTTAAGGATACGTTTCCCTAGAACAATAAGCTTCAGTTGAAGCTCTCCGAATGACTTTTCCTCTGACTTTATTTATCTAAAAGATTTATTTATGTAGAAATATTGATTGAATTAATATCAACTCACTTATGTTCTTTCAGGCTTAATATTATCTGAGAAGACAGAGAAAATGCAGACAAAATTTGGACTAGAAGGTGGCTGCAAGTACAGTTTTTAGCTCAACAGTGTTGCATTATTTCCTCCGCTTTTTGTCTTTTGACTGCTTTTGAAAATTCCACTTGGCCACATCGTACTTTATTTCATTATGCAAATGAAGAGCCAGGCCTAGCAGCAAATGCGCTCGAATTGGAAAACCATTTTAATATTATATTTTCGAGACGATACTCTGGCTCATTTTACCGCTGTCTTCGGCACGCTCTCCGCAGACCGAATTTCCAGTAGAGGAAAAGAATATATATTGCCTGTTTTCATTATGAGCGTTTTCGTAGATTTGTAGGAGTTTGTTCCACTCCAGTTCCACGCAAAGGCCTTCTCCGGTGCAGGTTTAATAAAACCATCTTAATAGGAGAGGCATTTATTAAATGAGCGAAATCAAGGCAGATACTCCCCACGCCTGATTCCCCTGCATTGCTCTCCGTGTTGGGTAAATATTGGTTTACAAGCCCAGAGTTATTCCCCGTTGTTGCAAGCCGATCCTGACAACTTGATTAAAGTTAAAAGCTTCGTCTATAGATTAAAAATACAGCTTTGTCATAACAGCTGTCAAGGAAACCGACCGCAGAATGGAAGACTCGCCGCGCTTACATTAGGCCAAAGTGTTCTTTTATATCCATCTGCTGCTCTGTGCTTTATCCGCTCTTTATCTGCTGGTACAAAAGCAGATAGCAGCAATATAAAGACAAGCAGCTCCTTGATGGACTAGAGGAGGTCTAGAAGGAGGCCCTGTGATTCATGGGGAAAGCTTAAGTAGGTGGTAATCTGCGAGCTCAAGGGTAAGAATGGCCCGAGAAGCCATGACAATGTCAGCGAGACTAAGATTTAGGGCTGGCCTAAGTCGCCTGGAATCAAATTGCCGAGAGTTACGGCTCCCGGCCCGTTCAGACCCAGTGCCTGTTCATCACCTGGGCTTAAAAAAAGTTTTACAATCAGATGTAAATAGACAATAAAGCCGCGTCAAGCCAAGGAACCCCGAAGGCCCTTAAATCCTCGGGGTTTAATAGAGAGTGTGTGCTGATGTCGGTTCACCCGAACCCACTGCTCACTAAATCTGTGCCTGACTGCGATATTACATTGCAGTATTGTCCTGAAGGAGGGAAGAAAAGTCACAGTTTCCTCCCTGTCAGCTCCATCACGACTCCTTTGGACGGTGCTCATATGCTTTTGTTTGCAGTGCGTCAGAACCAAACTAATTTTCCAAGCTGCTTTATTCCGCGACACATACAAAAAGCGCGGCGTCGGAGGAACGAACACATCCGTCATCTGAAGAAAATCCCGATTGCACGACTGTCGAGGATCACTGTGCATTTGTTTTAATGCACGCCAGTTGGTGCGCTAAGCGGCCTTGTTTTCCTCAAAAACACCTCCTTTGCTGCGCACTTATGCGTTTGTGCACACTTGCTGGGAAATTAGGCCTCCACAATTCTAGGCCTTTGTGACTCGTTTGGAATTAAAACAACAGACAACTTTCAATAAAAAAAAAAAAAAATGAAAACACCCAACAGATGATCATATAACTGATAGCTCGCGCTGATGTATTTTAATCAGGATCTTTTAGTAGAAGAGATCCCCTTTAAATCCGTCTGGGAGAGCTGATAATCTCTCTATTTAACGTCAACAGCAAGATCAGAGAGACATTTGCCAATGATGCTGAGGTCTCTCTGGAAAGCTGTGAAAAGAGAGAAGAAGTCAAATAAAAGCTCACTGAGAACAAGATCTTTCTTGGACGGCTCACTTTCTCTGACACAAACGTAATCTGCATTTTAACATCAAGAGGTGCTGTCTGGAATCTCCCCCGCAGCAGTGCTGGAGAAACGATGCCCGCTAACGCGTCCGTCACGGGCAGACTGCAGCGCTGCAGATAGACCCGGTCTTGTTTCATGGACGATTTCCACTTGGCCAGAATGGTGCACAAGACAGATAAATCATACCTATTTTGTGTGAGTGTGTGTGTGTTTGTGTCTGTCTGTGTGTGACTGTGTGAGTGTTTGCTCTGGGCTCGCTGGCACATCATTCGTTGGATCTCCCACGGCAATGCGGTGATAATTCATGATAGCCGTGTCACATACCCTTATGATTCAGACATGAGCCACAAAAGGGGCTGAAACAAAACAAAAGCAAACCAAGCATGAAAGCAAGATGATGGAGCGAGCGTTTATGGTGGAGGGCAGCTGCACCACTCACACCAAACGACAATCCAACTCCTTCTGGCAACGAGACCTGGAAATATCGCTCTGCTGCTTGATAAGCTTCGGTGAGCCATAAGCCATCAGAAGAGACCGTCTGAGGGTGGTGGATTTACAGGCCCGGACTTCTCCGAAAACCCTTTATTTAATAACGCTAAAGCCATCGAGCTATAAGTGGTAGGGGAGATAGACGTACCAGCAGCGTTCTCCAGGTTAAAGCCAGAGTTTGGAGAAAGGTTAAATTTATGCCAAACGTCAATGAGCCACGATAAGTCTGCTGCCCAAAGTTTGCTTCTTTAGTTTTGCACTAGAACAGCGAGCCACGCTCATACTTGTAGTGTTTTCATGAATATGACATATTTCCAACTTCATTAGAAGCACCGTATGTCTGTAGGACACATATTTGCCAACATTCCCAAGATGTTGAAATACTTCCGCAATACTCAAGAACCCGGACAGTAGAACGCCACCAGTGTAGAATCAACTGTAGGACATACTGGCGCATGCAAATGTTTGAACACCCCATGTCAAACATCTTTTGTTGACTTGAGAGATAAATACACACCTTCTACAGGGAACACTCTGAAATATGGCATTTTTCTATAGATATTTGTGGACAGTTTCTACTTATTTACTGAGCTGAAAGTAAACGGAAGTGACCATGTGAACACACCACAGAACACAGTGTGAACAGAACAATATTTTTTCATCTGAATTCAACCCATTCACCAAGTGAAACCACCAGCAGACATGGGATTCGAACCCACGACCTTCTGATCGCAGGGGTAATGCCATAATGTCTCTTCAGGACATATTTAATGCAAAAGTGTTCTCTCTGTTAAGCATGTGTACTTAGATACACTAAGAAAATCAACAAGACATTAGTTCAATGCTGCTTGAGTGCGGTCTTCAGGAGCATTTTGCGTGTATTTACTGTGGTCTTATGGAGTGTTTTTGCATGTGTGAGAAATAAGACACTGGAAACCACAGGATAACCAGCACAGAACACCAAAGGTGGGAGTTCTGGGACAGGCCAGTAGAACCTACAGTAATCTTGTAGCCCACTCTCGTCCCAGGAATAAGAGGCCTGAGCCCTCCAGCTCATGATGGAGCTCTTACCAAGTGATGCTCCATGCTTCATTAAAATGTGTTTTAAAACCAAAAGTTCACAAAGTTCAACTGATCTGATTCCAGGAAACTGTTCCATCGGCTGTGACCAATGAGGTATGTGCCTTTTGGCTTCTGTAGCATCCGTTTGATAGGATTTAGGTCTTTTTTGCCTGGATGTGTCTTGTGATTTTGTCTCTGTTGCACAAGCCCCTTTCCCGATTAAACACCAAAACCTTTAATGAGATTTTCAGTTTGGCTGGGTGCAGCTGATTAAGGAGAAAAAAAAACATGCATTGTTTCGCCTAAAGCAGCCAGGAAATACCTCAGCGTCACAAGGGGCAGGCATGTTCTACCCAATTACACTTCTGCAATTTCAATCCGAAGCTACTTCATTTCCACAATACATTAACACCTCCTGCTTCCCCGCTACTTAAATGCATTTGGCAAACAAACAGAACTCAAGCTGAGATACGGCTCACAGCCCTTCTGTCCGCAAGCCAAACGTTTTTAAAAACACATAACAAACAGTGGTGCTGGGACTTAATGCTGATTCTTGTCTATACGGAGATGACACACATCATTTAATCCGTCTTTGTGCCTCACACAGCTTGCCTTGTTATCGGCCCATTCAAATGAGGCGGCTAAGCATTTAAAGGAGAACATGATGCCCTTGTGTCTAAATAAAAGGCGATGCAAGGGTGCAAACATGCCTCCCCGCACTTTCTTCCGCACTTTGAAGGCTGTAATTACGTGTATTTACGACGGCGTGGCAGTCAACAGGTCCGTGATGGAGCTGCACCTTTGTGGATACTTCTCCTTTGTCTCGTTGTGATGTAAATCTCTCCAGCCACGGTCCAGCCCACCCACCCTTGAGCAACACAGGACCCCCTCTGTCACAAGGCTCTTTAAAACATTCTTAAGTTTTGCTGCCAGCGGGACCTGATGACAAAAGACGGGAATGAGTATGATAGGGATTAGGGCAGGCATTAGAAAAAGGGGTGGGGGTGTTTAATACAAGGCCAGGGAACATTAAAACATACTGAGAGGACAAGCGTCCTGTCCCGAGCAAGGGGTGGCACATCAGGTAGTGGGGGAGATACACATATATATATATATATCTTCACAGCTGGTGATCATATGTAGTTTGAAATGAAAATATACTCAAAAAAAAAAAATTCTATAATTTTTTTTTGGAGGAAAGTTTCATTTCAAACTACATATGATCACCAGCTGTGAAGATTCAGCATATATAAGCCAAGGGAGAGGCATTATCAGACAGACCTGGTCTGTCTGATAATGATAATTCTCCAGGCTTCTAAGAGATGCAACCCACAGTGGTGACATCTTAAGAACCTGCTTATAATTGGTGTCCTACTGGTATGTCACCTAAAATGCTAAAGCGTGTTCTGTAACCAGGAGAACCATGGACCCGAGAACTTCACTGGAGATTTCAAAGCCCGCCTAGAAGGTTTTCACACAAATGATCGCAAAAGACGATCGTCAGCCGCAGAGCACGAAGCAATTACAGAGAAGCCCCTTCTGTGGGGGCCTCCACGGAAATGTGGTTCATTTTCGAAGAGAAAAAAAAACAACACAGAGACGTGCAAATCTTGCGAGGGGGCTGAGAGAAGGTAAATGGCTTGTGGATGGATAAGACATTGTTTTCTGAGAAACCCACACACATTCCAGTGCTGATGGATGGGTGACTGATCATTCATTGGGCTGGAAGCCTTCACTTGGAGTGAAACCTTAGCTTCCTAACTCGCCACATACCAAAGGCCAACGGAAGTACCTCATCAAAAAATAAAACGCAACATTTTTGGGCCAGCTCAAATATATACGAAGCCTGCCCACCAACAAAGTGGGGTTTTTTTGCACTTAAGCTTATGCCCAACCCAAGAAAATGCAATTCTGCCAGTTCTACAAATATCCTGAAGATCTGGAAAAATCTACTAATTGCGCGATGCCAGTCAAAAACAACCCCATTTTCCACTGCCCTGGTAAATGCCAGCTAAAAGAGGAAGCCGCAGCAGTGAACAACAACAACAGGGGGGAAAAACGGCGTAACTATAAAGAAAGCCTCTCTCACTTGTGTTTTGCAGTAATCAATGTTTGGCACACAAATGTATGATTAAATCAACTTTGTTCTAAAAACTAGGGGAAAAAGCAGACTAGGAGAAAGCATTGGGAAATAATTGTCGCTCCACAAAGCGTCTATATGACTAGGTTTGTTGGAGCATGTGTCTGTGAATGTGGGGGGATGCTGGTGGGGTGGGGTGGGGTGGGGGGGGTGGGGGGGGTTCGGAGGGT
>JBBJLS010000011.1:3172009-3182828 GCA_037577275.1 Bryconaethiops microstoma
CCCCCCCCCCCCCCCCTCAAACCAAAATCATTCAGGTGTCATTCAAGATAGGATAGCATCTGTTGAAAGGAACACAGGTTGTATAGTGTGGCTCTGGTAGAGCTAGCGTATAGGAATTACACCAAACTGATCTAAATATAACACAATCAACTATTTCTCAACACAGACGGCACTGATTCAACACCAGGCATCGGGCCTATATCAGCAGAAAATGTAGGATCGGATTTTGGAGAGGAAATCCAATCGTGTGACGAATCTAGCCTTGAAATAGTCCGCACTCACACTGCGATGTCATGTTGTTAGCTCTAACGTATGAAACCCCAGACATTACCAAAATACTTTTCTCAGGAATGTTCGGGCCTTGCGTCATTCACACATGCAGCCCATGAACAACAGTTCACCAATCACATTTACCACGGCAGCGTAATATCCTCCGCATGAACGAACAACAGCCATGTTGATTTTTGCCCTTTCTCTCTAGAACCAAGCATATAATACACACCTGTAGAGTTTTCACTCTCTAGCTTTATCTAAATCGTCACAGAAACCCTGCGCTTTATCGGCCACAGTCCAAAACAGACTCGGCAGTGTATTAGCATCTGTTTACACATGAGCCCTACTGGAAATCTGTACTGGGTGCTGCACTGGGACTCGTGCTGGTAAACTGCCTAGTGGACTTTACAAACTCTGGTTCACCTTCATACCCACCCAAAGCCCCACAGAGTTAAACACCTGGGTAAAACTGCATATGTGAAAAAGGCTTCTGTCTTTTTTGAGGGCCAGTAGAGCGTCTGAGGATTTGAGCTAAAAAATACAGGACAGATAATGATTATCCATGGTTACTCCCGCCACAGTATCTCAGCTAAAAAAAAAAATCAAAGACTACAATATAATGGATGAAAAAATGCAGTAGAAGTTAAAAGGTCACACCTGCTCACGTGAGCACACCTACCCCTAAAAAGGGATTTCCATCATTTGGTCATTAGAATAATTAACTACGAACTGATACAAACGGAACGCAGTGGCTAAAAAAAGTGTCAAATAAATTAGTCTTCTATCTCACACTCTTCAGATGACTCTTTATTAACACTTACGCAGCTTTACAGACTCCTGGCTTTCTCTCACGCACCTTCATTCCAGCCACCTGGCACACTTTTTTAACCTGTACACACACACACACACACACACACTGAGGGGTTGTTTGCCTGCTCAGAGCTACTCGTTGAGCAAATGCTTCTATAATACACAGTCACACGCAAATGTTAAATCGCTCCCTGTCAAATCACATTATTTGTTCATTTCTAAAATTTGTTCAATTCTAAGTGTTTTCTAAACTTTCTAAAAAGTACATATCTGTAACAGAGAACACATTTCTGCCCATTATAATTACTATTCATTTGCAGAAAGAAAGAAAGAAAGAAAGAAAGAAAGAAAGGCACGTGTAATGAGCAATGTTTTTCCTTTTATTTTAATCTCAGATAATGAATAGATATTGTTCATTACAACTTGCAGAAATGTGCCATTTATAAGTTTGTTCTATTTTCACTTCAGGAAATGTAATCTGATTGTAACGTGTTCGAACATTTTGTATATGACTTGTCTGGTACCATATTTTTTCCACCAAACTCTTTATTATTATTCAGAAAATGACCTGATCTGACATCGAGATAAGTTTCTTTGAGAATATTAAGCATGAAGTCGATCTTGCAAGCGAAACAGAACAACAGAGTTGCATTTTGGTCCCTCAATTCATTTTCACCACTGATGTTCTGACTGAGAACGAGAGCCAACAGCTGGGTACTGTAGAATACAGAACGCAGAAGAAACAAACAAATCATCAGACGAGTATCCATGGCTATGCTTTGAATTTCACGTTTCACTTTGTTTTGCAGTGAAAGTTAACATGCAAGCGACCCCTGACCACCCCCCGACGCGAACAATCCCATGAATCCAGGCAGTAGATGAACACCGAAAGAGATCTACAGCCTGGAAGTGAAGCTGCAATGCCCAGAAAACCGCATTTAACACGTTTATAAGATTATTAGTTTTTCCACACAAACATGACCACCTCGGATGACTCATTCGGCTGCCAGTGTAATCCACACTTTCTCTTATTCATCAGCGTTCAGCTGGCAGGGCCACCAGTCTCTCCTTAGCTTTCTCTTGTGGGCTGCCAAATGAAATTGTCAAAAAAGCGAGTACTTTTTGAGCACTTTGAGTTCACCTGCTGCAAACACAGCCTCCTCTATGTTGCCAAGCTAATTAGGTTGCACGCCAAGTTGCTACTGGGCAGCCTGTTGTTGTCTATCTAACAACTGAACCCGTTGGCGGAGATGACACAACTGGGTGGACACAGGGCCTCTGTGTAGTAACATGAAAAGGCAGCGTAAACACTTCTCTTTGTGTGCGCGTATACGCAGAATTTATTTTTTATTTTTTTCAACTTTCGTCTCATCCCGCATCTCGAGGGGAAGCTCAAACAAACCCACGCTGCTTTGTCTGCGTTTGGCAAAGGTTACCATCTGAGACCCAGGGGAAGCAGGGCCTCGTTATAACATATGTCAAATACTGAAGATGGATGGTGTGTCAGCCTCACTCGTCCTGCACATTTATAGTCACTGACACACATTCGCTTACACAACCACAAACATGCTTACAACACACACACACACTCACACACACTCTCTCACACACACACACACACATCACATATACACAGAAACTTTGAAGCAAAGGAAGATATATGCTGGGCTTTATACTGAATGCAGCATAATGAATGGACCAGTTTAATCACTCCAAAATTACTAAGAGTATTTTTTAGTAATTTTGGAGTTATTTATAATTTATGTTTTGCTACTCTTATAAAGTTATGAATTTGCAGATACATACACACACACACACACACAAACACACACACACACACACACACACACACACACACACACACTCTCTCTCTCTCACACACATGTATATTTCTTCTTTCTTTCAGGTTTTACTGTGGGAAACTAAAAAGTTGTGGACTATATTTGCAGTCATATGCAAAAGTTTAGGTACTCCTGGTCAAACTAAAGTTTCCTAAGTGAAAAAAGTGCACATTCTTTACAGCGAGCACACTTCTGCACACATTAATGCTCAATTAATGTTTATTTGCTGAATTTAAAACATTGGGAAATAAATAAAACATGAAAGGTGGCCAGTGTAAAGTTAATGGCATCTTTTATTTTTGGACAAATTGGTAAACACATCAAATAAACAGAAATAGTGCATAAAAGATAGCAGAAAATGCAGTGTTTACATGTTTGTGTTTTTTTTAGATGTACTTATTTTCAAGAGTATTTTGTATATGAGTGCATATGTTTGTGTGTGTGTGTGTGCGCATGCAAACGTGTGAGTATGTGTATGTGTGTGTGTGTGTGTGCGCGTGCATGTTTGAGTGTATGTTTGTGTGTGTGTGTGTGTGTGTGTGTGTGTGTGTAAACACGAGCGTTCACCCACAAACCAAAGTCTTCTTTCATCTCGAAAAACCCGAGCTCATTCCTCCCAATTCTCCTTCCACTCCTCCTCTGTGTAGCTGCTGAGAGTGCAGGTAGTCCGTGGGCAGCAGAATCATCCAACTCGCTCCCTCGAATTCACACTTTGAAGTGTGACTCATAAAAAAAAAAAAAACTTCCCACAACTCCTCCTCTGACGAGCCCCCTCCCCAATCAACTATCCTGATTATTTTATAATGAGTCTAAATATGCACTCTGCCCGGATCACTCTCAATGCAGAGAGATATTTTTAGACGATGAACACAAAAAAAGGGATAAAGGAGAGAGGGATAAAGATGGAACCAAAACACAGGGAGCTGTGGGCATTAGCATACAGCAGACTGAATTCAAATTGCCGTAATGAATTCGCTCCTTAAGTGGCTGGCGGGAGGAGGCTGCCTTTGTTTCCAGAGGTATTTCAAATGTAGGACAAAGACTGCTAAAAACCATGCGGTTACTTGCTGTGTAATGTCAGGATTGGCCACGATACTAAAGAACATAGCCAGAGATTTGTGGGGGAAAAAAATCAAAGGAGAGTCCAACATCAAAAAAGATTGGTTTGGGGTTATTGGCCTTTTAAAAACATCCCTAACTCTCAGGCCTAAATATTCATGATCTGGATCACCATGAAACTGAAGAAAGATCTTGATAACTGAAAACGGGACTTCAAAGCGACTACAATTAACTTTTTTATGTTTAAATTTATGGTCCTATTACGATCTGGATAGGATCTTCATGAAATGGTTATAAATCACCATCCTTAACCAATAACTGTCATCATAGCTCATCCGCTTATTTGTAAAATGCTAGCTCTCAGCTTGAGCCAGATTCATCAAATGTGACAAATTCGAGCACACACACCAAACAAAAAACTGTGAAATCCTCTAAGAATGGTAATTAGTTTCTTTAAAGAAGGAGAAATGTGGCTCACATTAGCATGGTAGCCATGACAGTGTGCAGCGTTAAAGGCAAAATGTGTGTTTTTCTCCTAAGACCTTGCACCAGAGGAACCTTCACTGAATAAGACCACTTCACTATCCTCTTTTAAATCCAACATTAAGATTAATGTGCTGCAGCTACCTACTTAAGTTAGGTATTGTCAGGTAGTCTACTAAACAACACAGTTTACTCTGCGGCCTATGGTGCAGTGTATATAGTGTATATACAGGATATTGCATGGCTAATAAGAGTAGTAATCCTAAAGCTGGACGTTTTCCCATCCTTTAGTCAGTTTTCAGTTTTTGCATTAGCCTTGTAACTTCAGTACCACAGTCAATAGGCAAATTTTGCACCCCAAACATGTCTTGGTAGACTGATTGCATTTGGGTCAAGGGGGAGAGAATGTGCAGTTTTTTTTTTCTTTTTTGGTGAGCAACTTCTCAAAGAACCGACTGAGCATGAAGGTGTGATCATTCAGGCAGGAGGAGGCATCCTAACTTCAGGAATTCTTCAAAACATCTTAAAATACTGAAGCAGGCCAATAAAACAGATCCAATTAGGAAGCGCTAAGCTGTGGAAGGTGAACAAGCATCCAGAATGTGCACATTTCTCTCGTTCTTAACTCAACAAGCATGCAATGCATCCAAAAAAAAATGACGTGCCCTGAGATGAGCAAGTTCAAAACATTGGATGCAACCACGTATAGCCCCAGTCATCTCTCTTCGTATTGAGTGGGGGAGTAAAACTGCCAGACAAGATTCCTCAAGCTGCGAGCACTCAGCAGTCGATGCGAGCGCACAGAAAACTGCGGGAAAATCCCGTTCCCTGCTGTGCCAGCTGAGACCCCCAGCCCCAGCAGGCCCCAGGCTGGTGGGGGTTGGCGGGGGGGGGGTGGGCGGTGGTGAAGTGTGCTCCTTATTGAAGCGCTGAAGACGTCACCCCACCGAGAAACACACTCACTTCATGTCTGCAAAGCTTAAGTGTCAGAGCCAAGCATTATCATCCCCCTAAACACCTTTTTGTTTGGCAGATTTTGGACTGGATTTGGCCCAACTCGAAATAAAAGGATTAGCCGATTAGCATTAAGAAGCTTTGCACCATTCCTGATGGTCGCATCATAATTTTAGATGGTGGTAGGAGGGAGGGGAGACGGTTCACTCCTCCGAGCATGAAATCGTTTAAGTAGGCAAATGAGGCAAACATTATGAGCTGCACAAGGCCATGCTGTTGAGACCGGAGGGATGAACACTTGCTGTAGCATATGCTAAAAGCTTAACCGCTAGTTCCTTACAATGTTCATGCACACCTGAACATTGTGTAAGATTTGGACATTCTGGATTACAAATACTCTTCATACCTCTCTGGGGTTTTTTTTTTTCTTTTACACAAACAGCATAGTCATGGGATCTGGTCAAAAAAGAGAGCAATAGTGGCATATTATACTCATCTATTAAGTAGGTGCACCAAGTACTCAGCAAAAAAATCCAATTCATGAAATGTTCCACTTATCACAGATGTAGCTGAGGCATGTTTGGAGTTCAAATGTTGCTGTAACTGGAGCTATAAGGCGTCTTTTCCATAAAAGTCAACCCTAAAACTTCTCTCAACCCGTTAAACAGCATCCAGCTCTCAATTAAGTGAACTTGTCAGACTTGTTAATGTGGTTTGCAGAAAATGATCAAAACTTCACCATGTAGCTGCATTTTACACAACAGAGTGTTCACAGTATTTTCACAATCTACCTCAGGAGTAGGAGTTTTGATGTAGAGCCAGTTTTTCTCTGACCACTACAAAATATGATCTAAGATCAGTCCTCTTTACGACCGCTTTATGAACACCAGCCCTGGTGTTGTCTGTCATGGCTTTATTCATTTTTATTGCACCGTAAGTCACACTGTGTCCTAAACCACACTGACAAGTCTGGGCCACCTTAATGAAGAGCTGGATGCGTTTTGAGAGAATTATTAGGGGTTTATTCCTGAAAAGGTTTTGGACAGCTATTGACTTCTAGTGTTTGACAGCTACATTAGCCTCGTAGCTCCAGCACGAGAAGCAAAGTGCTCAAGGAGCTAAAACAGAACCCCATACATGTCTTCGAAGATTGACAACTCCAGCATGGAAGGTGGAAATGCCATTTTTTGCCAAAGTAGTCCCAGTCATGACTTCAATAGAAATGATCGTTTCTGTTATTCAAAAGAATAACAGAACTGGTAGAAAATCATCTAATTAAAGTGTGATTACAATAAATGGTTGGAGAAAAAAAGACAGCCAGCATTCCTTAGCATGAAATATGAGAGTGTTTGTGACAGGATCATTAATGGACGTGAGAGTCTCACAAAGGCCTTGGTTGCCTCTCTCAATCTGGGGAGGCGAGCGGCGTAAGAATAGCCAAGAAGGAGCAGTGCCTCGTTTCTAAGATGGAGAGGATTTGAATGAATGGGAGAATACGAAGAGGGGAGAAAAGAATGGTTTGGAGGAGAAAGAAAGGGGGCGGGAGACTCGCTGAGGAAGATTGACAGCTCCTGAGTATCGCTTGACCTCTGAGGGTTCGCCTCCAAGTATTCTCCACCGGCTTAGAGAAGGGAAACATAAAGAGCTGGAATGTTAATTTATTTTCGATTGTCGGTGCCTGGAAGGAAGAAAATAAAGCATGCGTACATACATGCATATCAAACAAGGCTGGAACAAAACAAATTTTTAAGTAAAAGCTCCAAGACAGCTGTAACAAAGACACAGGACAACGTTTTCAGCGCCTGCAACTCCCTGATTCTTCTGTTTAACCCGTTAATGCTACAGCAAAAAGCAGCTACGTCTGCCTTTGAAGCTCTTCTCCTTTTTCAACACTCTTGCTACAGTTACTTTGACATTTCAAGAACATGATCTAACCCTGCGCATTTACACGCTCAGAATGTACCGTAGTTCATCCAACAAAACAGTGATAGAAAACGTAGAAAGCGGCAATTCCACATGCTGATCCATTTTAGTGTGGCTCAAATACTGTGGGGAAGAGTTCATGAGGTTGAAGACAATATATGGACAACATGTAAGATAGGTAAGATACTGGAAAGAAAGTAACTTTAACTCTGAGCCAAAACTGCCTGGTACACAGACACCACTGCTTCAAAATTTGAAGGGTGTAGCGACTGAAATGGAAGTCTCAGCAAGAGCTGGGACCCTCGAGGAATTTTGGCACCGCCAGTTTAAAGAAGAGGATGTACTGTCAGTAAAGAGCAGAGGTTGATTATCCAGAACACAAAAGAGCCAGGGGAGGTGGGGCAGGAGTGGAGCGGATCTCCTTGGATACACCCAGCGTTCCCGTCTGGGACCTTCCGGAGGCACTTTGTCTTTGACAGTGCTTGACAAGCCTAAGGCAGACGGTGCCTCCCCCTCAAGGATGTAATGTCATTTTCTTGGCTCCGGCGATGTTGCAGAAAACTTGTCATCGTCGGGGCGCTGAGAGCGAAGACAACGCTGCCAAAAGTCACTGAGCTGCAGGTACGGGGTGGAAGGGGAAAAGGCTGGCTGGTCGGGGACATGTCCCCAAAGCTAGTCGTCAATCACTGAAGCACTGGGTCTTGCTTAAATGATGTATGCACAGAAAAACCTCAGAATATTTGGAATTAATTGGTGCAGTTGCTTCTCCTACTGAAGACTGATTAAATAGCAATCAGGCTCCCGGCTTGCCAATTTTTTTTTCTCTCTCTCTCTCACAGGGCCCATTCACACAGAGCTGAGAGGTAGCTGTCATATTTGTTATCACCCCTTTCTCATTAATACCTGTTAGCATTGCTTTCCCTAATGACAACGGATGATCTGAAATTGTCCAGCATTAATTTGAGGAGGTCACACTCTCCTGTAGCTCTTGTGCACACCTGACTTGTAAAGGTTAGAGGATCTTAATGAGGGCTTAATGTATTCTCGACAATAATCTCAGCATTTGCTATGAATGGGCCAAAATGGAAATGACTTAAATGTCACATTCATTTACAAATAAAGATACTTCTCTGTGCTCGCCACTGCTGTTCCACCGACACTTCATTCGACACAGAGGGTTCTAATGGCATTTATTAAAGCCTTCACACATATGAAAAAGACATCAAAACACCTGAGACCAAATGTCATGGCGGAAGTATAAGTAAGTAATAACACATGTGAGCCCTTATCGGTGTATATCACACATCTCCATGGTGTCATAAGACACAGCGGTAAAAGCAAAACACACTAATATTGCTTCCTCAAGAGTGTTATTGCACTCAAACACTTTTTTTTTTTTACATTTTCAACAGCTTGGAATGAAAAAAGTTGTTTAAACTCAACCAGGCACCAAACATAAATGAAATCTGTTGTTGTTAATATTATGCTTTATATTGATGTGCCAAAAAGAATTCATAGCACACTTAAAAAAGTACCAAACAAGGTTCAGCAGAACCATTTTCCATCAAAAAGAAGAACCATTGAAACATTCAGATGGTTCTTTGACTTTTCATGGCCCCATATATATATCCACCAATTTGACTAAATAACCTTTGAAGGACCTCTTTTTCTGATTAAGAACCACTCTTGCTTTTCTAAAACCATTTCCAGGAATGAGCGTGTAAGGAACTTTCTCCTTCTCAAGCAAAGTTCTTTATAGTGCAAGTAACTGTTTAAACACTGAAATGGGTCTTTGTCATAGTTTTTATCAAATCACTGTTTTTACTAAAGAACCTATGAAGAACAGCTTTTTCTTTTTTTCTACTGTCGGACCACTTTTTTTCCACAATTGGACCACTTCAATGAATGATTCTTTAATATGTGTGTGTGACATACCTTTACAGCTGAAAAAAAAATTGAAGACAAAAAGAGATAAAATTGCAAAGGCTCTAAGAAGAACCCTCAAATTGCAAGAGAATCTTAATACGTGAAGGTTCTTTACATCTTTAACAGGTTCCTCACACTCACAAACGCCTTTTATGAAGAATCAGGCAATGATCAAAGAACGCTCTGTGGCATTCTTCTTTAAGAGAGAAAAGTTAAGGGTGGAAGTCCATTTCATGTTCTTCTTTGCTGTCATCAGCGGTTACTGTACAACTCCGGTGTGAATTATCTTTCTACAGACAGGCTGTGGTTTAGGATTATCTAGAAACATGATTTTCCTCATTAGGGTAATAATCTGAAATTTAGCTTTACAGGCAAAACTGTCTGCACTGCTAGCATGGTAGGCAAATCATATTCCATGCTAATTATATTCCATGTTGCCTTTTATAGAATATGCTGGCAGGCGCAAACTGGCTCCCGTCTTGGAGGTTCGCCTGTTTCTTGACGGCGATCCAGTGAGGATTTTTTTTTTTACTTCTTCTATGAAAGGCCTACAGTGTTCAGCCTAGCAGGTTCATGTAGATGCTTTAGTTGGCCATTGCTTATCTAACAGCTGTCACACAGGGGCCACACACAGGAAGGAAAAGGAAAGCCTTATTTCAATATCCACAGTATTAATAATATTGTATTAGTTCTAATCCCATCTCTAATCCAAATTTAAACTCGACAGAACGCAACAAGCTTTTTTAGTTAATACAGTCCTGCTAGAAAAATGCTGCCCTGAAGCTGCAGATAATTAAAAATAGTTCAAATTATATAGCACGGTGGGGTTTAATTCACTCTTTCAAAATGGTTCTTCAGTAAAAGCAGTGGCTCTATATGAAACCATGAACACTTAAAGAACCGTTTATATGTATAAATGATTATTCAACTGGGTAAATGGATCTTTTGTATAGTAGAGCACACACACACACACACATATATATATATATATATACACACACTGTTAGATGAGGTTCTATAAATAATCTTTTTCAAAACGATCTTATTTAGCACCAAATAGAGTTTTGCTATCTTTCATTTTGCTACTGTCAAGTAGACTACATATGGCTCTGACTCACTCCCTTGGACATGTATAATGTATCCTTTACTGCAATGTACTACTTCATACTACAGTAATTATATAATATATATAATATATAACAATATTTGTATTTGGAAATTAGGAGAAATATTTTCGGCAATTTTTAAAAACCAAGGCAAAGCTGTCCAGTTCAATACTTAAAAGATGAAACCTGAGAAACTGAACATTTTTGCTGGTCTCTTATTTTTTTGAGAACTATGTGATATATCTATATATATATGTTCAGTTTCTCAGGTTTCATCTTTTAAGTATTGAACTGGACAGCTTTGCCTTGGTTTTTAAGAATTGCCGAAAATATTTCCAAATACAAATATTGTTCTTTAAGGAAGGTGCTTGAGTAGAAATTTAACAGACACTGGCATGGAATGGTTGTCATAATCAGAGAATTTCAAAATAAATTGCAATGTTG
>JBBJLS010000011.1:3184084-3202426 GCA_037577275.1 Bryconaethiops microstoma
TGACAGCTTTGCACACTCTTGGCATTTTTTCAATCAGATTCATGAGGAATCGACCTGGAATGGTATTTAATTAACAGTTGTTTCTTCGTCAAGAGTTCATTAGTGGAATTTCATGCCTTCTTAATGTGTTTGGGACCATCAGTTGTGACGGGCGGGTTGGTACACAGTTAGTGATCTTATTCCACTACGGTTCTACTCCACATTATGGCAAGAACCACTTAACTAAGCAAAAAAAACCACAGTCCATCATTACCTTATTACACAACATATTCTGGCTTTTTTAACTCTTTTGTTTACGGCATAATTCCAAGTGTTCATCATTTAGTTTGTTTTCAATAATAATCTACAATGTAGAAAATAATAAAAACAAAGAAAAAACATTAAGTGAGCAGGTGTGGTACTGATCAGTACATCAGTACACCCTGACACTGTGGTTATTTCTCTTTTTGCACTGATACAGTCATGCGAATGCTTCGATTTCTCTTTTTCTTCTTCCCAAAGGACTGCAAGATTTTTTTCCTCTGCCCTTTGCCCATTCTGCTCATTCAAACTGCGCAAAGCACTCGGTAACCCTTCCCTCCCGCAACCTTCACTCGTTCCCTCACAATTCACACCGCACGCAGGAGAAACCGCGGTTGGCTTGACAACCCCACTTATGTGTACTGTTGTCAGAAAAGGCAGTAATGTTTGCTATCAGTCTTTTGGGGGGAGCGAGAAGACTGGAGAGCACTCCACCGAAACCAAGGAAGAGCAAAAAAATAAAAAGAAATAAAAAAAATCAACAGTGTGGGCTCCCTGCCCAGGCCCCCGAACCGCGATCCCGCACCGCCCCCCCCAGGCAAGGTTAAGGTTTGTTTACATGCTGATATGGTCACATTTTCTCCAGCACCTGAGCTCCGTGTTTCAAACCGCTCAGGCATAATCGAGCAGCATTAAGCCCCACTGACAAAACCAAACACAGCAATGACGAAACGGACTGCCCTACTGGCTTAGCTGAAACCATACTGGAGAAACATTTGTTTTTACTTTGGTACCCATATCGGCATTTCTCACTCTTTGATCTATTGCCTTAGGGTGAGTATCCACAGGGTTTAGACTCGACCTTAACCGCTTCACCTCCCAACTGATGGAGAAATGGGGAAAAGCTACAGTATTTCTGCTACAGTATTAATTCATGAAGGCAAACTTAAACTAGCTCAGTAATGCAGAAAAACAATTAGCACTGTCGTTCTTATTTAACTGTGAGACAAATGAATATTATGAAGTAATTAGCACGACAGAGGTGATTTCTGCATACATTCCCCTTTGCTTTCCTCTGCCAATTATACATCTCCATAAATACTGCGACTCATAATTAATAGGCGTTTTCAGCGTAGAACCCATTTGTAATGTCTGTTAAACAGACGTGTATGAAAAATACAGCCTTTTCACGATGCAGAATAGAGAGAATAAACATGACCAAGTAAGTCGGGGTGGGGGGGGGGGGTTTGGGGGCTGACACACATACAGTGTCTCTCAGCGCTTCACAGTTTTTTCTCTGGCTCGCCTTAATCTGCAGACTCGACCACTAGTCAGCCAGGCTCCCCTTCTCTTTTTCATTTCCTTCTCAGCCCCCGAGTCTCCTGCTCCGCTGTGCTCCTTCTGCTGTTTGTGTAGCGTCTCTTAGTTACTGGATAGAAGACACAGCAGTACAGGGAGTTAAAAGCACGCCCCTGTCCCACTTGCAAGAACAAGGCCTTCAATAATTCACCATTAACGGGAAGCATTATCTAACAGCCAGATGAAATTTTTAGCATGGATGATGACAACACAGGATCAGAGGTTGGGGGGCCGGTGGGGGGCTGGGAAAGGAGGGGGGGGTTAAAAAAGAAGGAATCGCCTGGGTGACAAAAGCTCTCCCAACAGATGCAAATGAGCTGAAGAGAGGATTTAAAAATTAGCTCCACATTTTTTCACAAGTGCGCAAAGCATAATTTGGCCCTTTTCAAACCAAACCTACTGCATCATTTCATTAAACTACGGCAGACTGCTATCTCTCTGATATTCCACACAGGCAGGGCCGAGAGCCTCCTTTTACATTTTATGAGCTTTCGTAAGGCTACATGGCATGTGATAACAGTACAAATGGGGTCTTCGAATTGTCTGAGAACCTTACATCTTCAAAAATAACATTTAGTGTAAATAGATGCAACAAGATTGTATCATAAGTGATTATTTTGGACCGTTTCTGTTGATCTGACTGTTCAGAAATCTTGACACCCTGTAAAAGTCGGATGCATTTTTTAAATTAGGTTAAACACAAAGGCAAAATAGAAAGGTTTTGGCAAAGACATCATATTTAAATATTTAATCGGAATCATTAGGAGTTTTTACTACGTTACTGAAATCTTTCATATCTGCCAAAGAATGGAAAAATACTGGATCAGTATCGGCAACCAATAATCATGGTTTCAGTACTGGTACTGTGAAAAGAGAAGTGGCGTCTCCAGTTACTCTTTCTATTGATCCATCCATCTATTGAAACGAAGCTAAAATTGTAGGTGCGTACTGGCTATTGTGAAAATCCCTGCGAAAATGACTTAATTTCATATATTTCCCATCCTTAATAAGATGATATCAAGATGAAACGGTGTAAAATAATGATTGACTGTTGTCCACCCTGGATATCAAAATTAAGAGGACTTATCTTTTTGTACGTTTCTTTATTCTGAGACTAAGTATATATATGAGCCAAGTTCATGTTAATTAAGTACTACAGGCTTTTGCTAATACAGCGAGCTCGCAGGACCCAACCGTATTAAAATGGTATATTCTGTTTTTAGCCCGGTTTTTTATTTCAGAAGAAAAGGGAGAAAAGAGAAGGAGGACAGAGGACAGTGGTTAACCACCGAGCTCATCTCTATTGGGAGAAAAGCTGCACCAAGTGTAGAAGTAAGAGAAGTCCATCTAAGCCAAGATCAATTAGATCCAATTCCAAAGTAATTAAAATGTCTGACTAAAGGTCTTTGAACCGAAGACACTGAGCCGCGTAGTGAAATTAAACCGGCCCACTATCTGTATTCCCACCTGCAAGCACTGATTCAAGGGCTTTTTCATGCTTAGCAATGCAAAGCAGTGACATTTCTATGTGCGCGTGCCGCCTTGCCAATTACGATCCCAACCTGCTACCGGCGGACTAGCGGCAGGGACACTGGACAAATATTTGTAAACAAACTGTTTGGTAAACTCAAGGACAGCGGTCCCTGGTGTAACAACGACACAGGCTTTGTGTAAACTGGTAAGTGGGGCACCAGCAGTGAAGTGGTAAGATGGTGAAGAGCAGTTGGTGAGAATAACAGTGGGCACACCGAGGAATTTGGCTTGGCAAGAAAATACCCAAACCTGGTGCGCCGGAGACGCAGCGAAAGTGTTATTTTTCAAAACACTCCATCCTGCTCCTGATCTACCACAACCAGAGGATTTCCAACCTATTACTTGTTGCTATTCACCAGAGAGCGCGTTCTGGGAGACGAACGAACACATAGCAAAACATTAATACAATCTGAGAGCTGTGAGAAAGTGTTCCAACCGGTTTACTCTACACACCCATCTCCACTGCAAAAGCAGCTCCGTTTCCATCCTCACAGGGCAACAGATAGTGAACTGACGTTGACCTAATTTGCATATTCTACCTCAGATGAACCAAGATTTGCAAAGTGTTCTATATTTAGCCTGTCGTGGCACTGGATTAGGAATCAGTGAGGAGGAACAGACATCAGATGTGCTGTCTGACTAGACCATATATACTAGAAGTATTGAGTTATGATCAATACCATGATGCAGTTTGCATTGTTTCCTATATAGCGAAAGGTGGGCAATACGGCAGCCATATAGTATAAAGATACTTGAGGACATTTTCATGATGCCTTAAGAAAAAGGGTGTTTTAACTGATGATACCCATGATATACCCAGAACAGTGCATCCTTTATGATGACAACAATATCATATCATCATATTGACCACACTTGTATATATGTACGGGATGAACTGGAACGGAGATTGCGAGTCAGGTCTTATCATCCAACACCAGTGCCGACATAAATGCTCTACAGAATAATTCAATGGGCACAAATTCCCACAGAAACTCCAAAATCTGGTGGAAAGCCTTCCGAGACGAGTGGGAGCTGCTACAGCTGTAAAGGGGGACTAACTCCATATTAAAGCCTTTGGTTTTGGATGCAATGTCAAAGGGGGAATGGTCAGGCGTCCCAATACTTTTGTCCATATAGTCTACCTTCATTGAATGTAGCATTCGCTTTGTCATCTCATATCAGAAAAAAAAGACGTGCAGAATATGCATCCTCTTAACATGACGCCCTGGAATACACTCTATAATCACAGTGTTTCGTTGACTTGATTCCAGACAAGAATGCTGCGCAATTTCTTCACCTATGACCTGTTATCAGGAGAGTTAACTCTAAAGCCGCAATTTTCAGCCGTTAAGCACCATGCGGCTCCCCCAAAGCTCCATAATAAGACTGTATAGTGAGGTATTGACTCAGGAGCGGCCCTGGATAAATGGAGTGTCATATCAGCCCCAACCTTGATTTACTCCCACAGGTTCCTCTGTCCCTCGCGTCCTCCAGCCACTGCTGTTGTGGCCCTGAGCAAAAAACACTTAACCCCAAGTTGCTCCGGGGATGCTGCAGCATGGATTATTGCATAACGCCCCCCTCCCCCCATCGCAAGCCCACAATCCCCCACCCCCGCACATGTTCATGTATGAGAACATGAGGTTCTTTCCGCCTGTCTTGGTTAAGCAAAAGTGCAAGAAAAAAACAAGCTCACATATAAAAAAGTTTGCAATGTACTTCGTCTGCTTGTGAAATTTGCATTTTCTGGCCGTTGTTTTCCATTTGTTTAGCATAACACAGCCAGCTGCTAATACTCTAGAAATTTGATTTTGCAATACTCAGCTTCACATTTAATCAAAGTGTCTTCCTCTGTGTTTTTGTCTAAATGAGGATGTGACAGTTTTCAAGTTGAAACTGTTAAAAGCACAGACTAAGACCCAAAGGTAGTTTTAACACCTGAAAAGTGCCGCCATCACAAGAGGAGAAACATGAGGGACTTTATTTAGTTCTTGACACTAAAACAGTCATATGCAAAAGTTTGGGCGCCCCTAGTCAAATGACATGTTGATTTTCTAAGTGAAGGTAAGTACACATCCTCTACAGATCATGCGCTGCAAATTTTAAAGGGCCCATATAATGAAAAACTGAATTTTCCTCACTTTTGTACATGAAATAGGTCTATGTAGTATGTGAACATTGTTAACGATTCAAAACATGTTCACTCCCTACATTATCCATGCAGTTCATACATGGAAGCTAAGGTGATGTCACAAAAAACAGTGCATCTACTGAGCCTACAGCAGTTTAAATCCACCATTTTAAGCTATAAGATGCCTTTCTTCCCACCTTCATGAACATAGAACGAGACAGCCAATGAGAATAGAGCTGGATCATGTAGAAACAAATTATGACTGTGATGATGATTATGTTTTCGCTACATAAACACACACAAGTTCCCTTTCATAAGTGGAAGAGAAACAATAAAATGCCTGAAAACGTAGGATAGAAGCCCTTTAATACATAATTACAATTATTTGCTGAATTTATTGGGGGGAAATTAGTATTTAAAAAAAAAAAAATTCACTTGCAGAATGTCAGGGAATTAATATTCAAATGTAATTAAATAAATGAAATATTAACTACTTACAGAATGACTTACATTCTTGACCCACTTGATTTTGATTCTGAATGGAAAGTTCCTATTTTGCACTTTTTCGGTTGGTTCGGTGTCAAGAAAATCACAATATCAAATTCAGCTCCTAGTTCTGCATTTACTGACGCTCGCAGATGTGATGCTGTCATGACTGTCACGACTGAAGGAGGGGTTCAGACTGGCCTTCAGTGACCCGGCGGTAACGCAGGCGTAACTCTAAGGAACCGCTGCCTTAACATCCATTACCACGGTTCCAAGTGGAAGCCCTGTCACTGTTTACCGTCCTGACTGAGCGGAACGTACTTCATCAAATTGGAGTGCGTACTTTAAAAAAAAAAAAAAAAACCTCTCCTTGCTGTTTTTATGACTTCAGCTATTAGTGAAATAATGGCCCGCTCCCTTGAGCGTGGTTAAGACTTAGCCATGCAGAGATGCAAGGAGCATCTCATGATTTCCATAATTAAAACCCAGAGCAATCAGCAATCATAATCCCTCTTGCCAAACATCATTCAAGACACAATTTTGCTGGGTGAGCAGCAGCCGTTTCTCTCTCTTCTCTCTTCTCTCTCTCCTCTCTCCTCTCTCTCTTCTCTCTCTTCTCTCTCTCTCTCGGCCATGGCTTTCTCATCGCAGGCCCTTTACAAACGGAACCAATCAGCGGCAATCAGAGCGAGTGGCTGAATTAGCGACTCCTGTCTCACTCCCACCGTGAGCCTGAGAGCTCCGGTGTGTTACACTATAATATTCAGCCTGCTGTTTTGTTAGCACTATGCAAACCTTTCCAGCGCAAACAGGGAGATAAAAATGAATAAAATGCCACTATATTCTTGTGCAAGAAAAATCACAACACACAAAATAACAGTGTCAGAAAGTCTCTACTCACTGAGTACTCAGTAGGCGCTCGGGGCTCTGCTGTTAAACAAACAGGTCAGGTGTGAAGAACTCCGGAATAAAACACGGAAAAGGGACAGAAATCATGGTCACTTTACGTCTGGATTCAAGTGGGAAAAAAATGTATTTAGTTAAACTGAGGTGGAAAGACATAATGAAACTTGTTCAATATCTCAGTTTAAAAAAAAAACAACACACAAACAAACAAAAGAAAGAGGTGAAGTGTGAAGGACGCGGCAAGACAAGCAGGTATCAGGTCATTGCAAGTTTTATTTTTAGCTACAGGTATCTTTTCTCTGTCTGATTCAGGTAGAAGGATTCCTTTTACCTCTTTAACACCTTCAGTCTACCTAAACAGGATTTTTATTCTGCAATTTTAGTGCACAATAAATTTGCTGGCTTTAAAATACTGAAGAGAAAAAAAAAAAAAACATGACATGTGCCCAAACGTTTGCACTCGCCATATATAATGAGTTTTCCTTAAAATTCGAAGTTCAAAAAAGTGCATTCTCTGTTGACATTTTTTCACCCAGAAAATCAATCAAAAAGTTAACAAAAGTTCATTTGACTAGGGGTACCAAGACTTTCGCATAAGACTGTGCAGCCAGTAAAGTGACACATTTCTTCACAAAGGGACACACCCTTGTCTCTCTAAATTCTTACTTTACAGGAGAAAGAAAAACTTCCACACTTCTAATGGAAGTGAATGTAAAACAATTTTGTTTCCCAGAGGTTTTGGACCCTTTCTACTGTTCCTCATGAAACTTTAACGGAACATAAAGAGCAGTTTGTCAAACTATGTCGAAAACATAGAAAGACAAAAATGGAGATACAAGGTTTGCCGAGTTTTAAAACAGTCTACAGTTAAGTATGCAGGAATGCGGGACGCCTGAACAAGTTTGCGTCTGGAGAGAGTGAAGGTTTAGAAAAAAAAAAGCCCAGCTCTCGAGCGCTGGGACAATCAGGGCCACACACCACTCGGAGACTATCTGCACTCGTAAGCGGTGTAGAAGGAGGGCATTGGAATGAACCTCAAAGTGACTGTGTCTGCAACCATGATTCATAACTGCTTGGTATTTGCTGCAGGCATTTAGCATCAAATGCCAACCCCTTCACACCGCCTGGGAAAATCCTTCGCCATAAACACAGATAAAGCCACAATTGCAGTGGCGGTTAGAGTCGGCTTACTGCACACCTTTATGCTCGAAAGTCATTTCCTCACAGTTTAAGCAACATCAAAAAAGTTACCTGTTCTGACTCAGGTATTGTGGTTAGCGTCAGTGGCCTCCGTAGACGCTCGCTGGCGGGACGCTCGCATGCCGGCATGCTCTGCCTCCGCTGTACCGCCTCACCCTGACAATAAAATACGGCTTACCTCCGGAGCCTTGCCTCCGAGGATGGCCTTCTCAGGCACGCAGGAGCTGAAGAGCACCGCAGGAAAATATTTTGCACTCTTTTGTGTGCCGTGCCTGGAACGCCAGGCTGTAGGCCCCATATGGCGCTTTCCATTAAGAGAGACTTTCCGCATATCCTGCGATCTACCGAGCATATGCACGCGGTACCGGCGGAGAAGAGTGATTTGAAGATTGCACACGGATCCCCACGAAATCTGCCACACTCCGCCTGTTCATCAAATCATGGGAAACGGCAGAATTGATCACTCAAGCAGAAAAACGCTGCCAGGCCTTCCATTCCAAACAGTACGTAGATGTTTTTTGTGCCGGAAGATCACGAGGATCTGAACTGATCATAACGCTGACGCTCATAGTCCCTGACACTTAAAGTGTTTGTAAAAACAACAAGTTTTACACACTTAAAATGAGCTCATCAACACCGGATCAGGCAATTAAGGGGGGGAAAAAAAATCAACCTTCCACAGTTACACAAAATCAGCAGAGAGTTGTACTTCTTAAATTTTATACCAGAGTTTATTTTTACTGAGCTATTTTTATATACTATATTGATCCCAGAGGAAATTACTAGAGTCCTCTGCATTTAACCCATTCACCTGAGTAAAGCAGTGGCAGCCAACAATGGCGCCCCTGGGAGCAGTGTGTGGGAATGGTACTTTACTCACGGGTACCTCAGTAGTGCCACTGGAAGTCCTGGGATCTGAACCCATAACCTTCTGATTTGCAGGGGCAACTCCCTAACCAGCAGGCCACCAGCTGCCCCAACTCTACTCAGAGCTGTATTTGATCTCGCAGTGGGGGGCATAAACCAAATGAACGTATGACATATAACATAAGGCTACATGACATACTTAAACTTTCGTTGACGCCTTTATAAGTGCCTATGTAGGTTTGCGTCAGTTTTTATAAAAGGTTTATGTAGCCTTATGAATACTGGCCTTCAGTGGGTATGCTACCAAACTCTTAGGTCTATATTAGGCCACTCGTTGCAAAAAGAAGGTCGTTACTGGTTTTAATATCAACCTAAAATTTTGTTCATAAGTCCAGTGTATAATCAGATCAGGATATTTAGATTTGAGCATCGTTGATCACCAGTGCGCGCTACACTCTACACTACAAAGGTTCTTATAACAAAACTATAATAATGGACGGTTCTTTAGAGAACCACATTTGTAAAGTAAATTATGTATTTCAACTAATCTACACACCTGACCCAGACCAGGAGAAGCTAGATAATTAGCTACGGAAGAACAACTTTTCGGTCCCTAAAGAACTTTATAATGCGTGAATCTTTACAGAACCACATTTGTAAAGTAATGTGCGAGTCTAAAGAACCTCCATTTAATGTAGAGGTTCTGGGAGGAACCCTTAAAAAGGTGTAGACTCTTTATATTATGTGAAGATTCTTAAATCCCTATCACGCAAAAGTTCTCTGGGGCAGTTTCCCAATCCCAGTCCTAGTGACTTCAGGCTCCTGGGAGGAGCTAGCTAATTAGCTAATGAGTTAAATCGGTTGTACTAGACGACACAGAATATGAAAGTATGCATGGGACTGGGAACCCCTGTTTTAGAGAACCAAAAGTGGTCTTTCTATGGTATCACTCAAAGAGCCCCTAGAGTGAGAGGATCTGTTGAGAAGTTCGCAATGTAGTGAGCAATGCCATAGAGGGAACACCATAACAAACCATTACTAGACATATGAAAGAATGTGCTCTGTAAAAATCCGACTTGAGGTTAATGTAACTCTGACTTAAATGAAGTTATATGGCTATAGGTGTATAATTCACCAGTTTGCATCAAGGACACATTTATCAAGTCACCTCAAACCACCTCAAACATTTGGTAGCTTGGTACATGAAACCAAGCAGGAAATAAACTATTTTTATGCAGTTTCCAGGCAGTCAAATATTATAAATATTGCAAATATTATAAATATTGCAAATGTTTTCCAGGTTGCTGGTTTACTCCAGGAAAAGAAATCCCACTCCCTTTATATTCTATGAGTGCATATAGTGCAATCCACAAAACGCTACTACAAAACATCATAAAACAACATTCAAGTAAAGCTGCTACCTCAAACAGCATTGGAAATGCGCTCTATAAATAAATATGACTTGAGGCTAATATACCTATGAATTAATGAAGTAATGGGTGAACCACCAACTGGCATCAAGCACACTTTCATTGCACTGCACTGTCAAAAATGATGCAACATTTTCATTTAAAATCCTGAGTAACCTGGTTCGACTTAAAGGGCCCATATCATGGAAAATGAAATTGCTGTCTAAAAACGTAAAAGTTTCAAAGAATAATGAAAAAAAAAGAAAAAGCAAACGCAGCCAATTTGGTATGAAGTGTTTTTGTGTTGTCACAAAAGATATACATACAGTATATACACCTACAGTAACTGGCAGCACTTTAGCTCCGCCCATTTATACAGGAGTGTTTCAAACTGCTTTTCAAACAAGGCAGCCAATCAGACAGAGCTCATTTGCATATACCGGTCTTAAAGCAACAGTAACAATAATAGCACATTTAATCCTAAGGGATATAAAGAGGTTTAAAATGGATAAACACATTTCAACTCTTAAAGCAACATTGGTGTTATAAATGAACTTAGGATCAGATAGGGGAGTTCAAATAACTTGTTTTTCAGGTTTTTTAGTTATTAGCTTTAGAATATTCAATTAGAAAATAAACTAGCCTTATTCTGTATTCTAATGCTCACTTTAAAAAGAATATCATTGGTGGTTTTACTTTGTCAACGTAAACTCATTTAAGCACATAATCCTTTCAGGGCGTTTTGACTTGGACACAGTGGTCTCACAGATGGGAAACACTTGGTTGGCTTATGCCAGAGAGCTAGAAATTCAAAGGCACCATGACGTCGGACAAAGAGAAGCATGTTGCTCCCCCACCACACGCAGGCTGTCCGCGCATGGCAGAAATAATGCATTGTTCAGTTTACAGCCATGAGTTACTATGCTGGGAGATGAAATATTGGTGTCTTACTATGTCAACACACTCACAAAACCGACACCTATATGTCACGCGGTGTCACAGACGTGTTTGTCATGCTTCCTAGAGAAAGAAACAATAATATGATCTCACTGCCCTGGTCCTCTAGGCCTTACAGTCTCACTGCCCCCACCACACTCGCTCTTTTGTGAGTTTCGCCGGGCCCAAGGACCATTCAAGGACCTCCGGTGGCTGTGGCCTGGCCGCTGAATGTCGGAGCGCATGCATTGCAGAGGGAGTTTGAGTTATGGAGGTGATCAATGCTCCTCCGGGAGGCTGCATGCGTCCCCTTAACCATCTGATATTCATCACGGCTCCATCCCCCTGACACATTATCCGACGGGCCAAAAGCGAGGGCCCGCTAAAAACCGCCGGCCGGCCGGACAACAGGCCTGCCTTATCTAGCTCATTAAAAGGGCAGCCTGTTCACCACTAATGGCTCCCCTGCTGGAGCGCGGGCCGCGGGCCGCCGGCCGCTCAATAGCAGGAAGACCTGGCATGTGCCGGCCTGACTAGTCTATTAGGGGTCTCCTGATTTTTTTTTTTTTTTTTTAGCGCATTGTAGCGTTAAAACAGTAGCAGCAGTTACCTGAATGCTGTACTCTAGACCATTTGTAGACATAAGTATATGTTCTATACTAACAGAAACCTATACTAGCAAGTTAATTTGAGATTACTTAACAGATCAACAGTTGAAGGTGAGAGTGTTATTATTGTGACACAATATTCATTAGTTCACACAGGGGAGGCTAAAGAAAAAATTCTGGATTTAGCAGATTAAAGTACATAATAATATACTTTAATCAGGACATTTAGTTTTAAAAGAAGTTGTTTGAGTAGAAAGTCTCCTGAGAGATAGTGTCCCTTTTACAGTACTGTCCCAAAAATTATTTAGTTAGATTTTCACCCCCAAATCACAGAGTGGCTGACTGTGGACGCTGTACTGACTGTCTAGCATTAGTACTAACCTGACACTCATTTTCAGTGATACTGATACCAATAACAATAATTCAAATAATAATCATGATAAAAGTATGAAATATACACAATTAGACTGTGCAGTTAATATTATAATAATAAATATTTATTAAATAAACAAAGGTTATTTCATGACAAATGTACTGTCTTTTATCTTAGTCTAATGAAATTGCTCAAACAAAACCACCTATCTCCAGTTTCTCCCTTTTTATTTATTTATTTTTTTTATTTTACTTTTTTTTTTTTTTTTTTGTGACATTTACAATGCGTGTCAGTTTCATGACAGACCAATAGGAATGGACCAGAATGACTTAAAATATTTTGCCATTAACTTATACTAATTTTTAAAACCATTTTTTTTTTCCACCTCATGGAAAGTTATTCTTTTGAAGATACAAAGTTTTGTTCCTACAGCCATGATTCACCAGGTCTCTAAAGTCATTACTGGGGACCCCACGCTCTCCACATGTTTGTGTTGTCTCCACTCTAACACACTTGACCCAGCACAGGAGGAGCTTGTTAATAAGTTAATGGATTAATTATGTGCTGGATAAGAGGCGGCATCAGAATACGCATGGTGTTCGGTTCCCAGCGCCGGAATTGGAGCCCCCCAACCGCCACAAAAGAATGTAAAACAACAAAACTATTAAAGAAAACTATTATAGAGCAGCTATTTTCATTTTCCACTTGAAAATAGTTCCACGCCGCAGACATGCAGACATTCAGACCACTTGTGACACTTGTAAAAATGTGGCTTTGGTTCAGGCTTAATATAGCTGACATCGATCCAGTAAAATATGTCATTTCCTCTCAGATGGGATTGGGGTGTGTATATGATCCACCATCGTCCCGCTGCGGACGCCACAGGTAACTAGCATGACGGCTCTCGGTAGATTAGCCACAGCCGCTCGGAATGATGCAAGAGAGGCAGCGTCAGGGAGGACCGTCCCGCTATCACCCGAGCTCTCGTTGGAAATGATTGCGCATGAGAACGCAGTGGGGCTTCAGGATCAGTGATATGAGCTGCAGTCTCAGAAGGATTAGCCTTTCTGCCCGCTACACAAGGGCATAATCAAACCGTAATGCTGTCCCAGCGTTGTTCTTTGATGCTGTTTTTTTTGCAGGCCGCTTACATCACTGACACGCATTGTGCCGCTAATGCGCTTGCACAAATTGATCCACTTCTAAAAAAGTAATGTAATTACTGCCCCAATTATTGCATTCAGTGGTGTTTTCGAACTCTAAGCAACAGCGAGTATTCTGTCTGTATTGTCAGCGTGAAAAACTGAGCTTAATTATGTCTTAAGAACAAGCCGATATTACTGTACTGTACAAAAACAGTCATCGTTGCAAATAATTACTTCAGATTATTATTTTTTTTTCTCCCCAGTTTCAGTCTATACTAGAAAACATTCTTTTTGCCAGCTAATGCAGTACTGGCTGTTTATGGGCAGCACACTGATCGATACTCAGTTACACGGTGGGTCTTTCCTATGGGGAACCATAGCTATAATGCAGAGTTACAGTTTATTCTGTATATATAATAACATATTGGGAATAGGTTAGTTCTTTCCGATATGTTAAATAAATAAACTGAAATTGTACACTAACACACACACACACCCACACACACATTTCACAATATATTAACCAAATCACAATATATTAACAAAACTGTGATGTGACATATTAATGGTGCTAGTGACAGATGTGTGACATGTCCTACCAGTTTGTGTGTGTGTGTGTGTGTGTGTGTGTGTGTGTGTGTGTGTGTGTGTGTACATACACACGCACCAGTGGCTGAAAGTGGTGTGAAAACAGAAACCCCCACAGAGGGATGGAGTATATTATCACCCGGGCCTCTGTAGATCCTGCAGTCTCTCTCTATGCTAATAGTAGCTATTTGTTGTGCTGAAGGAGCCCAGGGGCCAGCGGAGGCGTCCTGCGCTAATCCCCTGATATATGGAGTGCTGAGACCTTTGGCTATCCATCAAGCGCCATTTCGGCAGCTCCAGCCGAGAGTCCTGCACAGACACACAGGGGTTAATAAGGAAGCGAAAAGACGTCCAGCTATCCATCACTCAAAACCGACAGATCCAACAGGGTGTGTTTGGACCCTTTTTCTTCTCTGAAAAACAGGGGGAGGATTGATCACGGAAACAAACCCTATCCACTGACAGCCGTCCGATAGTGTGTGTGCACATTGTTGGGCCTCAAACGCCCAGACACACACACACACACACACACACACACCCCTGCCGCCTGCCCCCCGCCCCCCGCCCCCCACACACATGGAAGGAAAGTCTACCAGCATTTGTTTACTTCCAAATCAGTGTTTTCATGGAAGTTAAATTCATTATATTGTTATATTACGTGATTTAACAGATATACCTGTTTTTACTGGATGAGTTTAATCAATCTTGTGTTAAGGGAGAAATCCCCTGGTTTTCATCATTTCTACATTATTAAATCGTTAAAATACTTCAGAGTGGTTTAAACTGGTCACAGTGGTGGTGATAGGAAATACCTCTAAACGTTCCCTTATAGTGATCCTACACAAAATGGTTAAGAATACACTGTCTGATGTCTGAAACAATGTTTTAGAATTGTTTGGGTGAGGTTCTGGCCTTAAATCTCATTTTATAATCTATCCAGGATCACCAAATTATCAGTCATTTACCATTATCAACATTACACCCGCCGTCAGAAACTGTCAGAAACAAAAACTTATACCTTAGTTTTTTATATATAATTTGTCAATTACATTGGGTCAATACGTCATGATGACTGGACCAACAGCAAAGGTCCAAAATGACTAAAATGGATTGCCAATGCCTTTAATGACATGTGTAGGTTCTTATTGTTTTTTAGACCCCCGGTTATCTTAAGTTTATCCACAATAATCCACTCCTCATCAAACCACTCTTAAATTCATCATACTGACTGATTTATGCAGAAATTTTTAAAGAAAATGAGATTCCCCTTGTTCAAATCATACTATTCATATAGCATTTTGAGTTGCTTTACATTTAATGCGATGATACATCATCCTATTACATATCCCGTATTTATGTAGCTTTTTATGACAGTTTTACCAATTTTACATTAAATACGCTCCCGTAATGTTCTGTTAAAGCACAAAACACTGAATAACGCCACCATACACGGAGAGAAACTGAGCAAAACTGGCAAGCGAAAGTACGAAAGCAATAACACATTCAGGTGGAGAGTTGAGGATTATTTCTAAACATAAGTGTGAACAGATAATTTCATACATTTGCAAATGCTCCCCAGAGTCAGGAATGCCTAAGCCTAGAAATCAGATCTGGCTTGGTCTGCCTGTTAGTCTCGTTGTATTCTGCATTTTGGTGTCAGGAGTTGATGCCGCTGTGACTGTAAGTGAGGAGCAGAAGAAACGCTAACTAAGAGTCCGGCCTGAATTATTGAATGCATACAACATTATTTGGCCTCAAGGGAACCAAACGTTCACAAAAACTTTTGTAAAATGTTTCCATGGTAATCAGTAGCAGTAAGATTCCATCGCACTCTTCTTTAACGCACGCACACACACACACACACACACACAATCCTGATAGACTGTTCCCAGCATGCTCCGTACCTCCCAGAGGCTGCAGAGGAACAGAGGAGAAAGAATGGCAGTCTATAGCGGCGCAGCACCAAAATGGAGAGGCCTTTTGAAATCCGTCTTTCTACGTCTTCCTCAAAGTGTGAGGCTTTTTTTTTATCGCTCTCCGAAATGTCAGCTGTAGTTACATTTGCTGTGGCCATTTTTTCGCAGCTCTCAACGTCCGCTTTAATGGCAGCAGTTACGCGCCCGGCAGGAACCCACAGAGGAGCTAAAAAACCACCCACACACTCTTTGTTTCCTGAACAAAATGCCTGCATTTTTTGCTCAAACTCACTCTGTGATGCAACACTTCCTCCTAGTTTTTTACATAGTTAGACCAGGTTTTCTTACTCATTGTTTATCCTTTATTTCCACGTTGGTAACAAATCGCTACATGTGCGTGCATGATAACAAATGGTGCAAATGCTTTCCATTTTGGCGTTTACTCCAAAAGACAAAACACACCATTCCCCACATGTAGATCACATTCAGGACATAACCATGACAGAAAAAGTGCAATGCCATAGAGGGCCGACGGTATAGAAACTTCAGGTAATGCTGCTGTTCCAAATTTCAGCTGATTGTTATCACCAGTATGGCCATATGTTACGTACTCTAATCACACACACACACACACACACATACAGTGTACATATATACATATATATATATATATGAATCTGGGTGTGTGTGTGTGAGTGTGTGTGTATGTTAAAAACCACATGAAAAACAGCAAAACCAGGCCGTTCTTATGACTTTTCTTGAAAAATCTCCTTTTCTATAGACAGAAAACACAAGTTACACATTCTACTAAATTCCATGATGAGCTACCAGTGGGAAATAATTAATATAATATTATGCCAGGCAAGCGTTCATTAATTAGAGTCGTATGCAGAGCTTTGAACACTCCCAGTCAGATTACATGTTTGGTTGGTTTTCTAAGTGAAAATAAATCAACACATCCTCTACAGAGAACAGATTTTTCTTCTAATTTTAATGCACAATTTCAGTTTCTATTCATTTGTTTTTACTAAATGTGGGGGGGGGGGTTATAAAATATAAAAAAAGGGCCACAACTTTTGCACAGGCCACAATTTATAGTATATATAGTTTTCCACAACGTTAAATTGAGCCAAAAAACACTAATAAACACTAAAACACACTGTGCTGAAGCTTGTTCTCCTCAGTTCTTCCGTGTTCTTCTTTGTCTAACTCTGTTTGTTCATCCCAAAAGTCTTAAGATCGTATATAGTGTGTATGCAGTGCCTGCCAGGCCGAGAGTCAGAAGGCCTTCACTGAAGCCACGTCTCAGCCTTATTTGCTCCTTATCACCAGGAGTGTTCTCCATTCAACAGACGGCATGGAGGTAAATCAACATTAGGGGGAATTTGTGATGGCCGCCGTGGCCCTACGCTGAGGCTGAATGGATAGGAAAGGGCAAAGTCCAGATATATTTGACACTATTAACACAAACATGTAACATCTGCATTTAACAGAAGGCAGCCTTCGACACACCACTCCCTTTCTGGCTTTCCGTCTCCTTATGTTATGGACGTGTGTGTGTGTGCGTGCGTGTGTGTGTTTGTGTGTGTGTATGTGTGTGTGTGTGCGTGTGTGTGTGTGTGTGTGTGTGTGTGTTCATGCATCAGAACGACAGCTGTCAAAGTGCTGTGCACTGAGTGAGGCAGGCAGGTGGGGCTCACACACTTCTGCAACGATTCCCTCACCCTTCACACTGATCTGCCCCTGAACCAGAACTGAACATAATCATTATTGCAATATTAACCCAGGACCACAGAAGGCAACAATATTCAAAGGAGCCTCTGTACCACTTTACAATAAAACTATACTCATAAAGCATGTATAAATGGTGTATAACGTGTTTAACAAAAGTTATAAACACCTTAGAAATAATGAATAAGCTGTCATAACAAAGAAAATTCAAAGGACAACAGTGACCTGCTGTTTGCCAGATAGTGAGCCCGTATTCATCTACACTGTTAAAGCTCAGATCTCGCTGGCTACTGTTCTTACTTTACATTACAATATACCTGTCAGTTTCAACAGTTTTTCACATTCATCATATATAACAGCTCATGGCTGCTTTTATTATTTATATGTTATATCTGCTTATTAAAGAACTTCATGTTTTTATGAAAGTATTATCAATAAACCCATTTTAAACCATTAACATGCCTTTTATACAGCTAATATTACCTTCAATAAGACAATCATCTCACATAGTCCTCAAAACCTGAAAACTGTGGCCAAAATAATGTCGGATCATCTTTAGCAGGGGTTCGCCAGTGCATTCTGATTTAGACCAAACAATTTTTTTGATACAAAATATGTAGCTTTCCTATAGTTTGATAAGTTGGAATGGAACCTGTAGAGCTTCATTACAGATTATATGAAAAACAGGGATTTTTATCCAGCACAGCATTCAGTCCAGTTAAACGAGGCAAATTCGCAATTATTTATTACTAATTACACTCTCTTCAAATTTACACATTCAGGCGATCAGTTTTGTCTAAGCACTGATATACACAATATGCTGAGAAAAGTATTGTGACAATTCTAACAAAAGTTGTAACTATACACACACACACACACACACACACACATATACATATATATATATATATATA
>JBBJLS010000011.1:3214131-3225152 GCA_037577275.1 Bryconaethiops microstoma
GTGTGTGTGTGTGTGTGTGTGTGTGTGTGTGTGTGTGTGTGTGTGTGTGTGTGTGTGTGTGTGTGTGTGTTGGAGGAGGGGGTTGAACCAGGCCAGGGTCTGGCTGTCTTGAAAATGACGTTCTGTCAAAAGTCTGTAATGAAACACATTTCCATGAGAAACAAAGTCGTGTCGTAAGGCATCCCTCATAACTCACGCTTGCAGCGGAACCCCATTGTCTTTTCACGGAGCTCTGCCTCATCAAGGCCTCCAGGAAGGCACGAGCGCCTAAAAATGGTGATGAAGCTGGAATTAGGTTAGCTTTACCCAGGCAGCCCTGCCACGATTGATCCGTGTAAGTCGAAGTGAATGATTCCATAATGCCCTTAATCTTAAGGCCGAAACCGAAATGAAAATACACCTCAGCGCTCCAATGGTCTTAATCGAGTTTAAGAAGGGAAATTGCACCCAAAGCAAGATGAAAACCTCGGATTAACCTCGCTTCAAAACAGAGTGGCCAGGGTTCTTGGTTATGAGTTTGGCATGGTTTCAGAAGGCGAAGGAATTTGAGTGCATTCCGGGTCAGCCGTCTGCGTTTAGCCCCTGGACTGTCACAGCTAAGCTTGCATTTAGTCATTTAGTCACTTAGCTGACACCTTGGCCCAAAGCAACAAAATATTAAAGAACTGCCTGAACAGTAGTGTGAGCCTTGAATGACGTTAAAAGCTCCACAACAGGTAGGACCAAACCCATGACCTTTGAGGAGGTAATATTTTAACTTGCCCAGGAGGAAACTGGTGTTAACCCGTGACCTCTTAAGTTGTAGATTTCTGACCTGACACTTTAGCCCGAAGTGACTTATACTGAAGAACTGCTAGATTGGTTTTCCAGGGGTGAATTAGTGTTTAAGGCATAGCAACCAACAAGTAGATCAAATCCCTGACCTCCCAACTTGTAGTTTTCTGACCTCTGTCCTGCCTTTATGGAGCCTTTGTAGAATGCACAGGCACTAAAAGACATTTTAAGTGACAGGAGAGCTACATTAAAACACCAATGAAAGCCGCTGCCACTAAGCTATCTGGAAATGTCACTGCAAATGCATTGCCTCGAACGCCTTATCTTTGCATTTGAAGAGCAGGCGGAGAGCCGCTGCCGTGCCAGGGCGAGATCACACATCTGAATTCTTCCCTTTCACAAACCTGGACAAAAGGCCAAGCTCAAACAAACCCCGCTGCAGTTCCTCCTATTCAAATGTAGTCCCACTGCACCGGCCATGGCATTGAATGACTGGCTGCTTTAATAGCGGCCCCACAAAAGGAAATACAGCCTGATCAGCGATGTTTGTAAGTTCATTGTGGATCAAAGCATTGCTCATCACCACACCATTAACCATCCGGGCAGATTTTAATGGAGAAGCGTTGGAAATAGGGCGTGTGTTTCTGTACCAGCTCTACGCGGAGTGGAGCGGGAAGCGAAAGGGTCTGTACTGTACTGTGGCGAGCGTGCGGCAGGTCTGCCAGCGAAAGAGGGCGGAGGTACCAAAAAAGGGCCTGTTGTGCGTCTGGTGATCGTTTTTTTTTCCCCCTCTGTCTTTGTGCAGAGACATGGCCAAATGGAAACAGATGCTGCTCGTAGCTGTCCCAGCGGAGCGAAGGCAGAAAAAGCAGGAGGAGGAAGAAAAAACCGGCAGAGAAAGAGAGAGCCAGAGTGGGAGGGAGATGCGGAAAATACATTTGCAGTGTCTGATAATTCAGATCCTCGGTGGTTGACCCCCCAGTCTGCTCCGTTCCACTCCAGCACAGATTCACACGTTGCTGAAACTTGTTTGGGGTTGTGAGGTTTCGACACAGGTTCAAAAAGCTGCTTCTGAAGTGTCTCTCTCACAGAAAGGCCCTCAAAGGGGGCCCAGGCACCTCTTTAGTTCAGCTGGGAAAACGCAGAGCCTGGGAATAGCTGCATATGCGTGTGGCTAAAATGAATCTGTTGTCACTCAAGGCAAAGTTATGGAGCTGTCTGTCTCTAATTTTAGCGTCAGTAGTGCCGAGGGCCCTCCATACAGTGCAGCCATGGCACACGTAGGCACAATAAATCATGGCACCACCAAAGAAAATGGGCGAACAGCGCGTCCCTTCACATTCTGCCCCGGCTCATTTCAGCAGCCACGTTTTCATTAAAGAGAAAGAAGCTCGGTCCGGAGAGAATCGAAACAAGAAGCGTTGCATAAATCACCATCTACACACCACCGTCGAAGTGATGCCTTTCCATTTAAAGTCTCCCTGCATTGGAGACATACTGTGCAAAGGAAGGGAGTTGGGCTACACTTCGTTAAGTGCTTGATAAATACCTTGTGTGCCGCAGCCGAACAAAGTCTTCTGCTGCGTTTGCAGCTGTAAGGCTCAAGGTTTCAAAAGTACAGCTTCCCCCAGTCCTCTAATTCAATTTATCTGGCTTTTCACGTGTTGGTTTGACTTAAAAAGAACACGTCAGTATACAGTGCATTAGTGATACGGTCCATTAACCTCATTGAATTTCTTTCTGTTTTGTTTTGTTGTGTTTTTTTTTTTTTAGAATACTTTCTATGCATTTTTATGTGTTTTGAGTCACAAAACCACCATTTCCCCACTGTACAGCCAAATAATATATCAGTGCACTTCAGCAGGATCAGAGCCCAAATAAGTTCCAAGAAATGTAAATTACATAATATATGTGTGCATTGTGCTCCCTGTGCAAAAACGGATGTAATAATATAAGGGAAATGTTCAGGTCTGTTATGAACATTCTTCTAGGTCAGCCTGTCAGGTGAGTGTAACTTTCTGGCCCTGTGGAACACAAACTGCATCTTTGAATGTGAAAGCTGCAAATCATTCGCAGTGCTGAAAAAAACCTCCTTCCAAATGTGGCCTTTAATCCATCTTTACATATGCTAATAAAATAGCTCAATGAACAAATAACAAGGATTTCTGCCTCACTGCCTCGGGTAAATGGAGGTAAATCAGTAGGACCAGTACAAACACTGTATCAGAATACTATTTATCTCATATATCTCATATAAATCATCTCATTTATCTCAAAGATATCTCCTACAAAACTGGATGTACAGAGTAAGACATATAATTAAAGGAAAGTCAAATGGATCTACAAAATGAAATAAGAATAGTTTTTTTGTGAGCAAAGTGGCAACTAATGGGCAGCTGGTACTTCACAAAGAATTAACAGAGAATTAACACTTAGTCTGTAACTCTGCGAGCTATGCGGCTCGTTTCTGTGTCTACAACTTTGCATAAGCGCACACCTGCATGAAGTATTTACAAATTCAGCTAAAGACCAAAATATGGATATGTGGACGTTGTTACGTAAGATCTCACAAATGTACCTTTCTTTCCGTCTTATCTCCAAAACTTTCTCATTAAACACACTCGCTGCATTCACACCCGATTCAACTCATCGTTCATGACCGTAATGGCATTCGGACCATTAGATGAGAGAAAACACTAATCTTGGCAGAGCTGTGGCCCGGAAACGATCCAGTTTGACATGCCTCCATTAGAACATGTTAAGGTGAATACTCATCCCCTAGAGAGAACACACTTCTGCACAATATAAGAAATATTGCTTATGTGCTGAATTTGACACGGTGGAAAAATGAAATCATCTCGTATTTATATATGGCCGCCTTATATGTAAGATGAAAAATGAATAAAATTGTGTGAAATTGTGTTTTAAAATGTCCAAGAGGTATTTAAGTATATTTAAAGTCAACGAAACTTCATTTGACGGGGGTGTTCGAGTGTATGGGGAAGGGATGGCTTTGGTATGCATTTAGTGTGGTTTTGCACACTTTTGCACATTCGAGAAATGGGACATGCTCGGGCAGAAAAGCACATAAGCGCACACGCCAGCACGCGAGACGCCGGGTTTGAGCTTTAGGACAGGCCATTAGACTCGCTCATATTTTCCCCTCAGCGACCTGGAGGTTAACAGTATTCTTGGCCGCGGAAACCAAACGGCAGAGGCGGGGCTGGAACCTGAATCGCAGCAACAGAGCACACCTCTGCACCAGTAAGCAGTGCTTTCACTGGCTGGCTTGTTCCCTGAGGGTTACGGCTGCGTACAATAGCTTTGAGCCATTATTGCTCGGCCGGCGTGCTCGCCTCCTTATCACTTAGCACTTACCTCCTCGTAGCGTCTCCTATGGCGAGGTTGAGAGTCGGCCCACTGAGCCGCGTGCATAAAGCAGCAGAAATACGACTGGGCTGTCAAAAATTATACAAGCTGCCAAATCCTGACATGCACATACCATTAGTCTCTATGTGTGAAGTGGTATGAGCGTTCGTTTTCGAGCAGCTGCACTCGTAAGTTTTAACTAGACAGTCCCATAGACCTGTGCTTTTGTGTTGCTACAAGTGTTTTCACATTGTGCAGAGTGCGTCGGCGGCTGCGAGAGTGTTCTAGCGCCATATCTCTCCCATCCAAGCAGAAATTCCTTTCAAAAGCTGAGCAGGAGAAGACAACCGGTCTAGTGTGTTTTAAATCTGAAAGACAATAGGAACAGATCACGTAGTATTTACTCTCTGCTCCGACTTGTTAAAGCAGTTTACCTTACAGAACCTGCCCCGCTCTTTAAAGCTCTCCGCAGGCTTTTCCTTTCCTTAGTTTTTGTTGTTCGCCCAACGCTTGAAAGACCCCTTCATTCGCTTCCGCGCGATCAATCAAACAAGCAACTTGAACAATTACAATAACGTTAATTTCACACTTCTGATTTCCAACGCTATCTAATATATTTTATTAAACACAGATTCTCTGGAGGGCCCACTTTGCCGAGGTGCTCACACATGCAAATGTAATTACAATGACAAATGCAAATCCCCCCACTATTATGAAAACCATCAAGAACGAGATTATTAAATAAGAAAATGAAATGTCCTAAGCTCGAAGTTGAAATATGAACAATTATAACAACGGCAAAAATGACTTTTCAAATCTGACTTTAAGGTAATTAACTTTATGCATGTTTAAACACTCGCTCTCAAACTTCCAATATATTACAATGTCCACATATTTAATTTGTTTCAAATAATTTACTCAAACAAGGAGCAAAAGTAAGATGGACTGCATTTTCTTTCGTATGATTCCATATTTTTTACCAGCTGAGTTCGGTTTTACTTACTGCTACAAGGTACTGTCCGAAATGTTGTTCCAACATTTCTGGAGAATCAGGAGAATCTGCAAGTTTGATTTTCACAGCCATCCATGGCCCAAAGTTCAAGAGAACTGGAATGTAATTGGTGAGGGCGGGCGGTGGACTGGTGGTGTTAGCAAACTGGGGTTCGATCCAGTGTCTGGCAAGAGCACTGTGTTACAAATAAGAGTCATTGGGCAAGACTCCTAATGCTGCATTTACCTAAAAATGTAAAATGACTAAAATGGTCACGTGCTCTGGATAAGAGCGTCTGCTCTCTGAGGGTGGGTAGAAATTTGACATGACTAAAATGGTGAGTGGAGGGCAACTGGTTCTTCTCGGGCCAACTCTGAGCACTGCCAGAACAAGCTGTATTACTTCAGAAATATTCCCAGACTTATGTTATTCACCTTGGGAAGCAACTGACCTGTTTCTCCAAAAAAATGCCTCCTTTTAAAGCCAACCTAGGTTGGACAAGCTTTGCAGAATATTGGCAAAAATCACACTCATCATTGAACACTTCATAGTTCTGTCATTTGAGTTTTTGTATAATAGCTACACAATATTGAGTTTCCAGTTGAAATCTGTGCTTCTGAGTGGTGCAACTGTCTAAGCTCAGGTCCCATCATTGGGAGATCGCAAGTTCAACCCCCGGTGATGCTGCTGTCATCCTTGGCTGGAAGTCTAAGACAGCACAATTGGCTTCACTGTCTCTGGGTGAGTAGGATGGCCCTCTCTCAGCTTGATGCTATTCAGCATGGGTGTCTGATAGCTGAATTGGCAGTCAGTGTTCTCCTACAAGCGCATTATTGGGCTGAGAATCAGAAAAAAATGCTATGCTATTGAGCTGAACTGTGTTACTGTAATTCATTGAACTGATATATCAGGTAAAACTCTGGCCTGTATGACCAAAATTGAGTAGTCCAGTGGAATTTCTGCTTAGATTTAGTTTTTAGAGGAATCTGGACTGGCGAATTGAAAGGTCACTTGGTAACTAGACACATCATATTGATCCAGTTGGAATGTATAGTGGGTGCCCTGTATGTGGCAGACCAAGGTTCGATTCCATGCCTGGGTATGGATGCCATGTCAAATCTGTAAGGAAAATCAGATTTTTCATCATCTATGATCTCAGCAAGACAGTTTTTCTGCAGTCTGAACTCCAAAAAGTGACATGAAATCTGACTTTTTTCAGTAGAATTAAAGTCGTGTAGTTTCAATTCAGAGTTTGACCAGTCAGGTCAGGTTACATGTGTTAGTTTTTTTTTCATTCAGGAACGGCAGTTCTTGAAACAGAAAGTCAGTGTTGCATCATATGTGATAGCTGAAGAGCTAAAGCTTTAATAGATATGCAGGTGCATACTTGTACTGTGTATGCTGTAGTTATACAGAGACTACAGTTAATGTCACGTGCACCAGGTTACGTGCCGTCGATCGGGTTCGGAAATGACGTCACGCCAGGTATAAAGGTAGGAAGAGCAGGTAACACAGTACACAGACATTGAGCTCTAATGCCCAATTACGTGCCCCTCAACTCCTCATCCTCTCGGTACCGTGAGTACTCTCTCTCCCTCTCCTCTAAACCTCTTTGTACCTCCCTGTGTACACGTATAGAACGAGGATTCCTTTGGTGGGAATCCTTACTCTGTAACAGAAGCGTTCTTATAGTAACTGCGTGGGTAAACCCGCTCTCTCGTGTGTATCCGCGAGTGGGCTCTTCCCTCACGCCATAACTGGGCAGTTTGCCAGTCATTCGGGTCTTCGCCGTGACAGTAAAGATTTGAACTTTACCCATCATTAAGTAATAATGGTAGAGCCTGGTGGGCTTTTAGTCAGTGCATCTGATACCAAGTCGTCCTGCTAGAATGTCATGGTTTGTTCAAGCTCCTGGTATAAAGTGTTATACTGATGGGTCCTGACGCAACCATTCTGACTGTGGTTACGGAACATTACACATCAAGATTAAGTTCAAAAACTTGACCGGTTTGCTGAGTTTTGCCCTTCTAGTCGTCATAGTCACACATGCCTTGTTACCAAGGCAATAAATGTTGTTTTTCTGAGCAAAGGCACTACAGTCTGACCAGACGAATCAGGTTTGATCACTTGTTACTTGAAGTCGAAAGACTCAGGTTTAGAAGTTAAGAAGCTTATTTGTCCTCATTATGAACAAACCTTGAGATGCCTTGGGCAATACTCCTAATATTGCATCCACCTGCTCCAGCAACACCATTAAACTGTGTCTGCCAGATGTTATAAATGTACTGAAAATGATCCGGGACGTAACAGATTAGTGAAAATCCTAGACGAGACAGGACAAATCTGGGCGAAGACATACAGCTGAGGCTACTTTGAGACAAATGCAATGAAGAGCAGACAGTATATGGGATCTATGCTGGGCATTTTAACAGGGCTGGTCCACATATAGTGGTCAGTAAGTGGAACTGGAACAAGAGCTGGTAAACAGATGAGTTCCACTTCGAATTTTACAATAGCAGCTGTCCCCGAAGATATGCTCCACTAATGTCCACTGTCACGGAAAAAACATTAACATGGGGGGATGGTGTTTCATTCGTGAGTGGGACAATAATTCTCTTTCTTATATTTAACATGACCTCATCGCTTCAGCCTTTGATTGCGTCTCCAGCAACGGGCAGCGGAGAGAGGAGGACATCTAATAAGGTTTACAGGATGTCGATGAAGTTTATAAATTGTTTTATAAATATGTCTTTAGCGTGCATTGCGATTTCCGATCTTCATTTTCTCTGACTTGTGTATGGCTTCGTGTCTATGGTGAGGTCAGTAAGACTGGAACTGGTCTGCGTGTATGTGTGTGTGTGTTCTTTGGTATGTCAATCCTGCTGCTCTTGTCTACGTATTTCTTCCCCTCTCTTCATATGTGGGCCATGTGCTGGCCCACCCTGCCCTATAATGCGTTAGCGTAAGCGCTGAAATGGCTCGTGACAGGTACTTTAGGCCCGCGCCAGAGCGCTCCGACAACGCCGGCCCATCCGAGACAACAATAAAATGTTTCACATCAAAAGCATTCACCCCTCAGCAGGCGCCAGACTGTCTGACACTGGCTCAAATTGATTCTTAATTGGGTTTGTATGGACCCAGACCCCTCGGCCAGCCGGCCTCGCGCAAGAGTTGGCCGGCGCTGGTTCCGTCTCTGCTACTGGATACAAGCTAACATAGACTCATCTGTGTGAAAGGACGGGTGAGGATATTGGCATTCAGCAAGACCCGGTATATGAGTAACCGTAAAGAGTTTATACAGTAAACTGCAGGCTTTGTTCAGTTTGAAACATATATTACAGCAACCAACAACACAAAATGCTTGATATCTAGTTTCAGATCCTTTTTCCGTAATATTTCATTGGTTTACGGTACTGCTGTCTAACTGTAGCATGCTGCAGCATATTCTACGGACAACCTACATTTTGATAGCAGTTCTTAGCCTGATTCAGTTCTTCAAGTCTTCAGGAGCACTTGAATAGGGAGTCAGGTGGATGCGACTTGAGATGCAATAAAACTTTCATAACACATTTTTTTCATTTTTCAGTCAGTGAGATGTAAACAGTCGTTCATGTTTGGATGCTTGACGTTTTGTCAAAATGCTTTTACAATGGTAGTGAAAGGAACCGGGAGTCTTGATGTAGAACGCAAACTTAACCATTTTACCTCACCCACTTGTAAACCTATCCATGTCTTTCAAGTTTGTATATGTCTTGCTGATAGTGATAAAAAAAAATGGTACATTTGAAAAAAGTAGAAAAGGTTTCTTTGACTATTTTTAATCGATTTTTGAAACAATATGTTTAAGGCACCAACCCTATCTCACTAAACACGCATGGGACCATGCATTCGTGTTAATAATTAATATCACTAGTTGGCTGTACTTTTATAGGCATTAACTTTATTTGTCACCGTATTTAGAATTGAAAACTGGTTTCAATAAAGAGTTGTGTCCACACTGGCCATGGTGGAATGTATCAGCATGTAAACTGCATGCCACTCTGTTTTCTATCACTGAATAAATGACGCACAAGGCTTTCGTTGTTGTTGACTGCACCGTCATTTTCATTCTGAGTGCTCATTCGGGGCACAGCAATGAGCCGTAAGCGCTTAGGATGGGTTCGTTTCATCAGAGTACTGATCAAACACGTCTTACTAAAGTGTAATTTATTTTCCCATACGTGTGTTTTCTTGTTCGGCACGGTAGTTTGAGAGACAAAATTTCCGACTTGTTAGATCACAGTCTTTACATATCAAATAAACGCGATGGCAGCACTGAGATTTCCCATGGCGAGTTACGCAACAGAGAAAAACAGAATAAATGACAGAAATAGATGCATTTTTGCATCGGCTTTAAAGTGTTAAACGTATGGTATGGTTTCTGTTGCCAGTCCGTTTCTCTAAACGAGGGCATTTCACACTGAACCTCTCTGAATGACATCTGAACAATTTAATAAAGCAGAAATCTTGATAACACTGGGCGAATTCCTCTTTAATGCAAACCCTCAGTCCAGACCTTTACTTCTATGTTAAAACAACATTTTTTCAATGAATCAAACATTCATGCTTATTTTCACAAAGGCAGCTTTGCTTCTGATCTTCAGACCTGTACTGCATATCTCCTACCCTGGTCTGGTTGTGTGGACAGTTGGTGCTGAATGGGGCCTGGAAGGCATTACAGAGTTTCAGGTCGTTCACTGAGGGACGTTGTTACCATGGCTTGGCTTTAACTGGAGAGATATGTCTCTCCTTCTGTCTACACTGTTCCCCAAGCTGTTGTGTAAGATAGTTCATTGCTGTTGTCAAAACGATGATGCAGTAGCGCCCGCCAAATGTGGCCCTAATATACAGTGCATGTCTTAAGGCAAGCCATTCAAATTATTTAAGAGGATATTACAATTGTGTAATTAGCATTTTATCACAGAAGCCCTATCGTAATTCCGACCGAATTCTTCAAAGCTCGACGCGACGAGTCCGAGTCTCCCGTAGACGACTTACTCTTTGTACACACACACACATGCGTACACATAATTACACAACCGGAAGGCATGCTTATGTAAATGAGGGCTAAAATCAGGTTTCATGAGGACCCTCATCAGTCTGTCACAGTTAGGGCAATATTGCTGCTGCTTTAGAGGGGATGTCATTATTCATGACGGACGGGGGGGCTGTCACTTTACCCCAGCAGTGTGGCTAAATGTCTTTAAGGGAGTCTGCTCTCCTCTGACTGCCATTAATCACCCGTACCTGCTCCGGCACACTCACCCGCAGCCTCGCGAAAGCCTGCGTCTCTGAGCGGGGGTTGGGGGGTCGGGTACACTCCTCATTTGACTTTCTAACACACTTCAGCTGCGGCATCAAGCACACGCAAGCCGTTTGGCAGCTTAGACGTATTAGCCAAAAATTGTCTGGAAGTTGTGTTTCTCTCCCCTTTGGTTTGACTTTCGACCTGCGTGCGTGAGTGGATCAATACTGCGAGTTTTTACATTCCAGCGAAAAGGCTGTCCATATTTCTCAGACTTTCTTGCACTTGAAGGTATAAAGGCCATGCCGAATGTGGCAAAATACGATCTGGAAGTTGTGCTTTCCCCACTTTGGACTGACTTCGAATAAGCATAAGATCATTTTTTATATATATTTTAGTGGAAAATATTTTTCTCTATGTTTGAAACTGGTGCAAAGGACCTAGTGAGTGGTCCAAAAATATCTTGAACTTGTGCTTGGTTAGGTTTGTGCATAAAAGAGTAGATCAATACAAATGTTTGGATTTGTTTCATGATTTGGATTTGTTTCATGATTTTTCGGTTTTTCACCTTGAGATTGCACCTGGTCTCATACTGTGCTCCTT
>JBBJLS010000011.1:3268735-3278855 GCA_037577275.1 Bryconaethiops microstoma
AAAACAATTAACAAAACACACAAAATAGCCCCTGAAAGAACCCCAAATGGGTCTTGAGGGAGAGCTAAGGGTCTTCTCTGATATTCCTTTAGCTTTTGGGTTGTCTGCTGTAAACTTGTTGGGTTTTTGGAAAACGTCACCGAGCGTCTGCTGTAAACTGCTGCCTGCTGTATTTTCTCTGTTTGCTAGCATTAACTCCATGTACTCTTTGTCGTGAAAATCTCTGCAGGTGCTTGATTAAATTTGTTGTATTGTACGACGCAGCCGTACTTCCACCCCTCGGCACTCTGGCTACACACATTGCAAGTAGCCCTCTTGCTTTTCGGCGTTTCCAAACTAAAGTATCGAGTTCAAGGTCCAGCGCAAGCTGCGAACTGGAATATATAGTTCGGGTCTGTCCGACCGATATCCGATGACGGACTTACGGCTCCATCATATCGGATCGGGCCCATCTCTACTCTAGAGCTTCAGAATCAAACACTTTATTGATCCTGAAGGAAACTGCTTCTGTTACGGCTGCACACACACACAGAGACAAGAACAACATAAAATGTAGTACAAAGTCAAAATAAAACTATCCATATTTGCTTAGTACTAAATACGCACTATGCCAAAAATATGAAAAGAAATTGCTCCGTAAATACTCTATGATAAATACAATGCTGTGTACTAAATACACTATGCTTCATCCAAAAATGCTGAGCTCCTTAAGAGAGGTTTATATAATAACTTTAGATAAAGAAATAAAATTACTACTGAAGTAGTGGAGAAGTTCTCAGAACTCCCAGCACCTCTCAGTGCAGGAGATGAAGAGAGCTGAGATCTATTCCTTTTGAGCCGTTCTGGTGTAAAATAAAACTCTAAAGGTCCTGACTGAGGACCTTTAGAGTTTTATTTTACACCTGCAGAGATGAAGCATTTTGGATGAAGAGATGTGAGCAAAGGTAAAACAGTCCACTTACTGAACCGGAATAACACAATCAAATTAAACGTAAAAAAGAGTATTAGGAGCAAAATATTCACAACTAAACTGGAAGCGAGGAACAGTACATTATTTTACTAAATAAAAGTGTTAAAATCACTTTACCTTCAGCTCCCGTTTCTCTAAAATCATTGTGAAGCCGCTGCTGCTTCTCCGCTTTATCTGTTTCGGACCACAGTTACAAACCTAGCGCCCCCACCAGGACTACATGTGACTCACATCAGAACCACCTGATCACTGTGGCGCTTTTATTACAAATGCTCAAAGTTCACACGCTAATTGGCCGGCTGAAAAGTGGTTCCCGTTTCCATGGTAACCGTTACTGTATACTCTCCAGGCGATGAGAACAGAAGGAGCGGGGAGAGTTTAATCGCAGTTCAACACAGAGGAACACTTTAACCTCTACTGCCTTCAGAAACACGCACATTTCTGTTCACACACATCGAGAAATACCCAAACATTCACAGCCATGTTCAGAGAGACGAAACCACCTCTCACAACATGCATTAAACATTTATTCACTCTTAATACTCACTACCTCATGATTCTTCACGCCGGTTATCTGTGTTTGTGTGTGTGTGTGTGTGTGTGTGTAAGAGAGAGAAACATGATTTTTATTCATTTTAATCAAGGTAAGTTTTTCTCCTTTTCTCCACAGGCTGTTTGACTGTCATATAAAAGAGGATGTTGTTCTGCTCTGTTCTCAGCCCTGAAACTGAAGAACTGGATCAGACATCTGAGGATCCACACTGTAGAATGGAGACACCAAAATAAGTTTTGAACACACACGGACACACACACACACGGCAATACAGTGAGTTGAACAAGTGAAACACATACACATACACTGAAAATCTACAGTGTGCCACTAACACACACACTGTACACTAGACATGCTACAGCGATTTACATACACACACAAATGATAAGTGTGTGTTCATGTCTGATCATTCAATAATAGTAATAATAATACATTTTATTTATCAGTGCCTATTCACGGCTCTCAAGGTCAGTATATAGAAAAACATACATACAAATTTACATACAAGACATTTAGCAGACGATTTTATTCAAAGCGACTTCCATTCTCTAACTACAGGGGACAGTCTCCTTGGAGCAACTTGGGGTTAAGGGTCTTGCTCAGGAACCCAGTGGTGGTGTGCTGGAGGTAGGATTCGAGCCCACAACCTCTTGGTCCAGAGGCAAGTATCCTACCACTATGCCACCACCACCCCTACACCACACTGTTCACAAAGCAGTGGTTTATATCTACTTAACTGCACTGCATTTGATCTGTTTTGGTCATTTTTAAGCCACACAAAACACAAATAATATATATATTTGTAGAAAAGACTGTTTTTACGGATATGTCAATTCATACATGATTTGTATTATAGAAGGTGAACAGCATCAAATTCTTTCCTGAAGTGAAAGGCTGTAGTTGGTTAAAAAAAAAAAAGACAGTTGTGGCAGGTTCAGACAGGACTTAAATCACCGAGAAACGCTGGTGCAAACGACACAATAATTCAAACATTTTAATGACGTAACCATTTCCTACACACCATTTCAAACACTGCTTTCAGAAATGATCAATGCTGTTTTCAGGAACTAGCATTTTCAGTTCTGCTTTCAGAAACAACTGTTTTCTATTCTGTTATCATAAATGATCGATTTCAGTTTTGTTTCCAGAAGCGTGCTCAGTTTCGATTACGTTTTCAAGAACGGTCGGTTTTGTTCCTGTTTCCAGAAACAATCATTTTACGTTGTGTTTTTTAGAAAAGATTGTTTTTGGCTCTGTTTTCAGAAATAAACATTTTCAGATTTTTTTTTTTCCAGAAGCGATCATTTTTAATTTTGTTTTCAAAAACGATTGGATTTGGCTCCTTTTCGGAAGTACGTGGTTTCATTTCTGTTCCCAGAGACTTTTGTTTTTGATTCTGTTTTCGGAAGTGATTGGTTTTGATTCTGTTTTCAGAAATGATCGTTGTCGGTCCTGTTTTCAGAAAAGATTGATTTGTGCTGTTTTAGAAATGATCAACTTCTTTCAGAAAGGACTGATTCCAGCGCTGTTTTGAGCGAGACCTCAGACGCACTTCCACGAGTGACATTCAGAACAGAGCTTTCTCAGGACTACAAAGGGGAAGAGAGAATGTTAACAGAAGTTGAAATCCGTGTTAAGTGAAAGAGTTACGGGTGAAGAGGAAATTGCAGAAGTTCGTTTTATCGTGCGAGTCGTCTCACTTTGTCACTGGAGAAAAAAGAAGAAAAGCCTCGTCCGTCCCGAGCTGCAGCTGCCCGAGGCGTTTAAAACAGGCTCTAAACTTCTCCAAATCCGGCGCTTTGAGATATGCTACTTTGGCTTTTGAAATAAATGTCACGCCGACATTTTAGGTGCGGCGTCGAGGTCCTGACTGCTTTTGCCTCTACAAAATGGCGGCCCAAAAAAAAACTCCTGTCACTGTAGCAAGAGATCTGCATGCATGCAGCAGTCTGACAGGATTTGTTGGACTTTCTAAATCGCTCCTTTTTCCCACGCATTGTTATGCGAGCCCATCTCCCAAACAGACTTGACAGAGAGCTTGACACTAATGTCAGTCAATTGGACGTTTTGTTTTGACATCCTCGCTGTGGTTGTTCTGTTTAGCATCCCGCTTACGTCTAGTCACTTCTCGTTTCTTGCCCTTGTTCCTGCTGCTTGCCAAGCGTGCCTTGTGTTTGGAGCAATGTTGTGGTAAACTGCTGTTTTGCCAGCAATATTGTAATTGCACTATTGACAGCTGTATTTACATGAAGTCCTGGTACCGCATGTGTTTATCTAAGAACCCTCGGCAGGGCTGTGGAGGTGGAGGTGGCGGGGTGGGAGCTGACAGGCAGATTATGTCTCTGCGAGGAGAGTAGGGTGGGTGGAGGTGGTGGGGCGGTGGGGGGTAACATCGCCTAGGCATGAGGGTGCAGGCAAATTACACAGCAGCCAGGCAGCAAGTGACAGGAACAAGCTGTGGAGGGACGCCTCCGATTCCCGGGCCAGTCCCCATACAAGACAGGATCAGTGTCAGGAAGAATTTGACTCACAATTATTGTGTTTTGGTCACCGTCTCCATGGCCCGCAGGCGTCTCCTCAGCCCAACGTATGGAGCCATCTTATTGTGTATATGCAAATGTTTGGGGAGGGTAAATTCCTAAGCTGGCACCTAAATTTCTCAAGGAGCACGGGAGCAGGTGTCACTTTGGCTCATCAGCACCCCATTAGCCTTGTTCGCCAGGTTTTGCCCGTTTTCTAGTTCCCTACACTTACCGAGACATACATCCACTGGGATCCGGCCCTGAAATGCATTTCTGTTTTGAAAGCTGAAGCCTTCCTTCATTAGCTTAGACAACAGCCACTTCCATGGACATTTCCCTACAGTGCTTACCAAGTTATAATGGCTAGGGATGAAGCGCGTTTTAAAAAGAAACATAGCAGTTAGAAGTAAAACTGATACAGTCATTAGCAGTGGTGGTCCCTCTTTTTTTACATGGGTGAATAAAACCAAATATGTCCTAAAACCCTTGAAAAGGTCACTGGGTTTTGTACCGATTGTGAAAACCTCCCTTTTTGTGCATGATGGTTGCATGATTTCAGTGCAGAATGTAAATTAATATAGAAAATAAATATAATTAAGTAGGCATATGTGTATTTACATACTAACAGTTATGTAATGTTCACTGAATGTGTTTCAAAATGACTTTCTCTGTTTTCTAGGCTTTAAGGGGTCTGAAAAAGAGATCTGAAATGAAACATGCCCTACTCTCCTTTGGAGGGTCTTGTTTTTGCCCCCTTTAACTTGTTCAAATGGGACCCCAAAATAGCTGGTGTGTGAAGGATGGCCACAGTAAAATGGATCAGCATCTGGAATTGAAGGTTTCAGTGTTCTACAGTATTTTCTATTCCTACATAAAAGGCGCTCTATGCTGCCCTTATTGTTGGATGCACTGTGTTAGTCCCTGCCTATGTACTCTGCTAATGGTTTATTATTGATTCCACTGGTCACTAATGTGTGAAAAACATTTACATTGTCGCTCTCACTATGTGAAATGTCTTTCAGATCTCAGAATAAATGAAAGCACAGCAGAGCGATGAGGAGTTACTTTATTAGAGGAGAAGAGTAGACTTTAAGCCAGAAATAGCCACTTTTTGCTTTGGCATTAGAGGATTAGAGAGGTGGCCTCTAGACGACCAGTTCACCATCTTCTTTCACTTTATATTTTGTCAGTTCAATGTTTTTGGATAAAGCAAAGGATAATTTACTTTTCTTCAACATCTGACACCTTGCTGGTCAGCTCCTGCTCAATTTTTGTCTTTGATATCAGAAGACTGTCACAGACAATAAATGGCCTTTTCCAGATCCATGTAAATAATACATATCCTTTAGGTGCACATTTTAAACCTTTTTTATCCATTTAAATTTCTGCCATCACCAGCAATAACAAAAGAAAAAAAATTTTATGAGCCATTCCTGACTTCAAGATTTGAAACTATCAATCTAGACCATATTTGTGTTTTTAAGTACAAGAGAAGATGCACGTTATGACTAAATCTGTAGACACTTCCTTTTTGAAAATCAAGGATGTTAATAGGGAGCTTGTCCGGCACTTTGCTGCAATAAAAGACTGCAGTAAAAATATCTTCTAGTTTGGCTTTCAACTAGATGCTGGAATATGTGAGGGTTTGATTACATCTGGTCAGGAGAGCATCACTGAGGTCAAGCAATGATGTTGATTAGTTCTGGAGCACAAACACAAATCCAGCTCATCCCAGAGGAACTGGATGGAGCTCCATCAGTTCAGAGGAAGCATTTTCAATGCTGTGGGTCTTTTATTCCCCTCTTGGCACAGGACATAGCGATTTCAGTTTTGTGTGTGGCTGCTCCAAATTGTCCTATTCAACTTTCAGTGCTTTTCCATGCAGATGACTTGACTGTGTGTGCACATTTCAACACCAGGGAGAGCAATGAGTCTGACTTCAAGCAACCCTGTCCACTAATTAGAACTGTCTGGATTGTCTTGGATATAATGTGTTTTATTACGGCCTAAATATGAAAAGAAAAAAGCATAGTCTGAAAAAATGTGAAACTAACATTCGAAGCTACTGATACAGAATGTAACTGAATATCTCATGAGGTAATTAAATGCATCGTTAGATAATGACAATTGTTACCTTAGACAGAGGGTTCACGAGTAAAACAGTAATCTTCATACCTCAGCATTCACACACTGCATGATGCCGGGAGGCTCGTTTTCTGGTAGCAGGTTGTTCATTTATTTATTTAGTCGTTTGTTTGTTTGTTGTTTGTTCGGTCACAAGAGCATTACTGAGGTCAGAGAATGATGTTGATTAGTTCTGGATTACAAACACCACTCCAGCTCAACCCAGAGGAATTGGATGGGGCTCCATCACTTCAGAGAATGCATTTTATCCATCCGTCCGTCCGTCCGTCCGTCCGTCCGTCCGTCCATCCATCCATCCATCTATCTATCTATCTATCTATCTATCTATCTATCTATCTATCGGGGGTCCTCGAGTTACAACACAGATCTGTTCCTTCAACAGTGTCGTAACCCAAATTTTGATGTTAGCCAAAACACGCCCTAGCCTAAGACACTTACTGTACCAATTCCAACACAGTTGTAAAATCATAATCTAGAACATAAAAACACAACTAAGCCACGGAAAAAGGAAAAGGACATAAACATACTATACTTGTACACAGCACTGCAGTAACAGAAAAAATGACAAAAATGAGTGTAAAAACACTTGCGCTTTTAACAGTCCAGAGCGGTGTAGGTAAGAGTAGTGGGGGACGCCAGCGCCCTCTGTCACACACCACATTACTATGTATTCTTCTGCCACACGCAACCAAACTAGTTATGGGAGTGATATAACTCGAATAATTATGTAATAGTAATGTAATTGGCTACGAAACTGTGTGCGTATAAACAGCTGTGTAATAAACTGAATGGCTACAAGATTAACTGCACAGTTTGAACAAGAGATTTGATAAGAGAACCAGATGCTCCTGCTCTGTCATCTCCTTCCTTTTTCAAGCGTCTAAATCACTTTCCAAGCTCTGCTGGTGTTATAGCTTGGGGGTAGAGCCCCGTAAACTTGGAGAGAGGAGGTGGCATCTTCCTGTTCTGCCAGGCACGTTAGCGAGGAAATCTAAGCACCATTACATTTTTGTTTTTAATCCCGTTCTCTCTCTCTCTCTCTCTCTCTCTCTCTCTCTCTCTCTCTCTCTCTCTCTCTCTCTCTTTCTTTCTCTCTTTCTCCTGTGGTGACCGTGAGAGGAACTCTTTAGTACTGCATACACAACTGTAGAGAATGTTAAGAAGCAGTAAATCTCCCTTATGCATTCTGTTCCAGCCCAGCAAACCCTGGGCTCTGAAAGCTCCGGGCTTTGTTACGCTCATACTCACTGTTGACACAACTAAAGCCTGTGAAAATACCTGTTCCAGGCTTCATAATCCGCTGTTAGTACTGAGACCCCCCCACACACACCCCCACCCCTCCTTTTACACATAAAGACAGTGTGCAGCAACACATTATCGACTGCGCAGTCATCACTGAGTATTAGAGGTCCGGCTGAAGGCTAGCACTCATGTTTGCAGGCTCAGAGTCCATTCAACCAACTTAGCACAGCCATCAGAGTGCAGAGATTCAGAAAAAACAGCATTCTGTCACTCCTGCACTCTGCCTCTGGACTAACAGGCCTTATATAGGCCAGGCAAGAACAAAAGAAAGTATAAAGTCTAAATAAAGCCAGAAAATACTGCAGAAGGGAATAATAATAATAATAATAATAATAATAATAATAATAATAATAATAATAATAAACATACCAATACAAATGATCCAAAATTAATAAATCTTTTTACATGAAACAATAAACATTAATGTTCCATTAAATATTAAAAATCTTTTTTACCTTCTCCTGTTCACAATTTACAATTGTACAATTTTGACAACACGAGGTAAATCCTTTACTTACAGAAAATGTTTTGAAAGTAATTATGGCTGAATTCTGAACACACCAGCCTAATTGTATTCTGTAGCATATTCTCTATCAGTGTATTTCACTTATTCAGAATAATTCACTTATTCACACTCCATCACTGTTAGAGGCTGGTCGTTTTTCTTCATGTAAATCCTCTGTTAAAATGTTTCATTAAAAAAATCACTTGAACATAAAAGATCTCAGTGACACTGGGATAAATAACTGGCTTGTCTCTGTACAGAAGCTGGTCATTTAAAATAAGCGTAAGTGTTTTTTAAGTGTATACATATTTTCACTTTAGATTGTAAGCATTAAAAAAATTTAACTTAAAATGTACTTAAATTATAAAGTATATAAATTATTGATTGCACGGGTGATTTTTGATGCAAGTATATGTTAACTCATTCAGAACTGATTTAATTTAAAGTCTGTAAAATGCAGCTCAGGCCAGCACTTTTATTTATACATATCATCACCATCATGCCACTCATTATATATATATATTTTTTTATTTTTTTCAAAAGTGAACATTTGAAAATAAATGAGCCAATAGAAATTGACCAAAATTGCCTGAAATGAATAACAATTTGTTACGTTAACTTACATTACTTAACTTACATTAACTTAAATTTTTCTACATTTGCAAGCAACTCACTTGATATTTACTAAAAGTATGTTCACTATTCTTTGCTAATAATTCAATTTACAGTATGTTCACTCTGAGTAACTGTTTTATCCAGAAAATATCATATTTTACATTCATCACTACTGACCTATAGAAAGCCACCTAATATAATTAGTTTTATAACAGGGATCACCAGACAATTGTTAGATATTTTGAGCTATTAAGTGACAGTGGGATGAAACAGGTAACTAGTGTATTTAAAGTTTAAGGACGGTCTAGAATTTGACTCTGCATCACCACACAACCAGTTAATAGGAGTCAGACCTGCACTGTTACAGATTCTTTCATCTTAGAAAGGAACCTGGTTTTAATTAACATTTTCAGTTATAGTTGTTCACTCAACAACTTTCTAATGCTTAACAAGAATAGAATTCTGCAGTTAATAATAAATGGATGAATGGTAAAAACCTGTGGTGTGCAAAAACTTTTGACTAGTCGTGTACATTACAACTTAAGTAGTTCCACCTTCTGTTTCAAAGATTCGGTGATTTGATGGCCCACAAACACAGATCCTGCAGCTTAATATAAGTCCATTATATGTTTTCACACCTCATATGTTCATCACTTATTAAAAACATAAGGCCTAAAATGGTTCTTTGTGCGATGCTATAGAAGAACTACTTTTTGGTTCTCTAAAGCACCACGTCTGAAAAAGAGATCTGGAGTGTGAATAACATTTCAGAGCAAAGGTTATTTCTTTCCTAGAACCTCTATATTGTATGGAGGTTCTTCACATTCTCATTTTTTAAAGAGAAAACTTCGCTTTCCTGAAGAGAAATTAACTGAAAGGTTCTTATAGGAATTTGTTCTTCTGAGGCACCAAATGAACCAAATGACCTCCACTGGCACATCAGATAAATAAATAAACAAACAAACCCTTTCTCCAAAAACAAAAGTCCCCTTCCCTTTAGTGCCCCCTGGTGAAGAACATCTTCCAATACAGTTGCAAAGAACAGTAAGAGGAGCAAAGAATGAATGAAATATACGAAATATGAAAGGTGGGATGTTGCTGGAGCTCCACTACAACAGCGGTCAAGATGATCACGTTGCAGAACAGTTTGTTTAAAAATTCAACAAGCTTCAAAACGTTCGTCCACGTTGGGCGCCCTCTAAATACTCTACACATGCCTTCTTTCAGCATTGAGAAAATCCTCCTAAATTTAGAAGGCTGTACACTGATGGCCCGGAGCAAACTCGGTGAAAAGTCTGTCCGGATTAAAAATCTGTCCAGAGCGCCGGAAAAGAACAGAGGAAAGTAGGCCAGCTTGATTAGCCCTGCAGTGTACGTCTCCTGCTCTTGAATAAAGATTCCTTTCTTTCTCTCTCGTCCTTTTCTATTTCTCTCTCTCTCTCTCTCTCTCTCTCTCTCTCTCTCTCTCTCTCTCTCTCTCTCCTCCTTTTTTTTCTCTGTTTCTCTCT
>JBBJLS010000011.1:3282536-3311502 GCA_037577275.1 Bryconaethiops microstoma
TCTCTCTCTCTCTCTCTCTCCCTATTTCTCTCTCTCTCTCTCTCTCTCTCTCCCTATTTCTCTCTCTCTCTCTCTCTACCTGTCTGAGATGGAAAGCTTTAAATTAAATATCAGAAATTCAGCCCATGATGATAAAACACAAGAACGTGACAGTAAGGAGAGTGAGCTCAAAGCAGCCCTGGAGAGTAAAAAGAGGGGGATCTGGGGGGATCGCGCCGGCGGAGCTCTTTCATCTCCAGCCGGAGCCGGAGTTCAGCAGAGGGCTGCAGCTTCGCTGGAAAACGGAAGACAAACGACGGCGAGCACGTCCAGGCCATCAGAGCGAATGCCCCATGCAGGAGATGATCCTAATTATAACGTCTGTGCACACACCTCAGAAAACGAGGCTGTCACCAATTCTTTTGGGGAACACACACACACACACACACACACACACACACATACGGTGTAATTGTAGGTGTTTTTATTCCGCCGTTCACGGGCCGTAAAATTGGACAAAACAAACAACAGTTCAAACGATCGAGCGAATAATTAGATTTGCTACACAAATCTGCAGAAGCACAGCGCAGCACTGAGAGCTGAAGTGATGAAGCCAAAAATTCTCAAAATCTATTCTCTGGCAATTAAAGGACCCGAAAACAGAAAAAAGTACGGAACAAGCAAGACTTTCTGGTAACATTTTTCGAACCATGATCTACTCTATTTTTACCTTTATTGTGCTTCATGTGTGATTACCAATATGATCTCTACTCACATCCCAAACACACCATCATCTACTTTCCAAACCCGGCTAACCTCTGTACATTGGCCATCACTCTGGATTCAGTGTACAATGGAATAAATCATGCAAAAGTTTGAAAACCCAGTCACAGTATGTTTTGTTGAATTCCTAACTGAAAAGAAGTATGCACTGTTTAACATTATGGAAAAAATCAAACATAATATATAAAATGTGTAGTTTTTGCTTCAAAATGTAAAATAAAATAAATAAAAAGGTAACTGCATTGAAATGTGTAGAACTTAATTTTCACAAAATGTGTTATTTCACCAGGAGTGTCCCACCTTTCTGTTATACTGTAAATACTGTTTGCACAATTCTTAGAATGCACAAAGGAATCTGTACTGAAGCTGCTATATATACCTGGTTATACTGTTATACTGTGTACAGTGTGTATACTGGTTATGTTGTCTCTATAATGGTTATATTGTCTATTCTGTCATACTGTTTGCACAATTCTTTAAGAATGTATACTCAGGTTGCTATTTTCACTTGTTTCATTCTGTTTCATACTGTTACACTCTTCATACTGGCTATTCTGATCATATTTTTGCAACTGTTGCACATTTTATTTGACTTATATGTACACATGTACACAGTGACAAATGTACACAATGTACACAGTGACAAATAAGGGTGCAATCTCACCCTTATCTTATTTTATACTTCTTATTTGGACTATTTCGTCTTATATCTGTTACACTATATGCACACTGTGGAGCCTAAGCGTCGCCATTCCGTCTCTCTGTATACTGAATATGGTTGAGATGGCAAAACAAATTCACTTTGACTTCGACTTTCACTTTCGTCTACGTATGATTTACGTATACCTTTGATTTAATAACTCCTTGATGTTCCTAAACAGCAATTGTTAAATGAAGTGAATAAACAAATAACTGTGTATAGAAAACAAACGTGTGTTTTCTGTAGAAGAAGTAAACTTATTTTCACTTGGAAAATTCACCAGGGGTGTGCAAACTTTATATGCATTATTTTCTATATAACAACTCCTTGTTGTTCCCAAATAGAATGACGTATTGAATTAAATATCTTAAAAATCCCTTCTGGTATCATTAAAAAATCGAACAGGACAGAAATCGGCCTGTTTTTCGGGTTAAAATCGATGTAAAATGTTGTTGTTTTTCTCCTGGAGACCCACTTTCCTGCCATGTTTAGCTCTAACATGCTGATTCCTTCCCTTTACTCAAGGCACCAGCCATTCGAGAACCTCTAAAGAAGTTCGATAACCAGAGCGTGTGTTGCAGATTATGGCTGGAACTCGATATCACAGGAAGGTAGATCTCCAGGACCAGGGTTGCTGACCATCATTCTAGACTTAAGAAAGCGACTGAGATCCCATATACACTATATGAACAAAATATAGTGAGCACTACACCAACAGGGACTTTAATGACATTGCATTCAAACACATAGACTTTAATATGGAGTTGGTCTCCTTTTGCAGCTACAACAGCTTCCACTCGTCTTCGAAGGCTTTTGGAGTTTCTGTGGGAATTTTTTGCTCATTCATTCTGTAGAGCATTTATGAGGTCAGGAACTGATGTTGGACGAGAAGGCCTGGCTCACAATCTCTGTTCCAGTTCATCCCAAAGGTGCTGGATGGGGTTGAGGTCAGTGATCTGTACGGGTCAGTCTAGTTCTTCCACACAATACTTTTGTCTATTGCAAATATTGCAATAAACCTCTCACATGAAACAGTTCACTATTTACGACTTGGTTTCTCACTAACATGCCACTGTTTACAGTTGACGGGGCTGAGCAGTACAAACTGAGCAGGTAAACACGAATGTAACATTGCAAAAAAGCGAAAAAGCAGCAAAACCATGTAAAGCCATCCAACCCTGATGTAGTGTGAGAACAGAAATACAAAAGGTTGGAGGACATGAACAGAACCCAGGAGTTCTGAAAAGAACTCCTGCTGACCAGTGTTTTTGTGATCCGAAAGCTGGACCCTTGAGTTTAGTGTCTGTTTTGGTCACAGACTGTTCACATTAGACGGATCATAGCTGGCAGTTACGTGATGTTTAGTCCACAACACACTGAGCGAACACTTACTGCCGACTTCATGTCAGAATCCAAAGACCTGCTGTTATTTTCGATCCCAAGGAGCTGAGAAACACGTCGAAACACAGGCCTGTACACTTCAGTCACTGGGAGAAAAAACTGCAAGCAGTCTTCAATGCTTTGGCAACAAGACAGGAAACAAGTGAGGTCTTCTTTTTAATGAAAGGGTCCTTGGTTCCCACAGGAGACGGAGAAGTACATTTGACATTTCACAGAACGAGTCCCTTCTTTGTCTGCAATTTTAATTTAATGTGTCACACAAGTGATATGAATTGGCACAAAATCACAAAGTCACGAAGCCAGAAGGAAAATCTGAATATAAAATGAAAATTAAAGCAGAAGATAATAAAAAGGTGCAATTTTTTCAGCTTTGGCTGTGATCCCAACTGTCTGTAACTTTAAGTGTTCATTTTACAACCCACATAATACTTGATGAAAAATAAAAATCAGTCAAATAAAATTATGAGATCAGTTTGAGACTATATTACTGGAAGGTTTGGACAAAACACCAAGTCACTCTTGGGTTGTGTGATGTTAAAACTTCAGAAACTGGAGAAAAATGAAACAGTAATACTTCCTTTTACAGCTTATAAAGTTCTACATAATAACCAGGTGAATGTGGTACAAACTTCAAAGTAAAAGGTAGTTTTTATTTATAATGGCAATTATTTGGGGTTAAAAGTTTAGCTAAATTATATAGAAAAATCTGCTACGCTCTAGATATTAGGATACTATCATACTTATTTGGAGTAATGAGGTGGTACAAATAAACTTTACTTTCACTGTAGTAACCCATGTTTTAGCAGGAAAGTAAATCAAAAACAGCAGGTAAGGGCAATTTAGTAAGAATATATTGGTTTTTATGGAATTTTACCTCAAATTAATTACACAGCATTTAGAGTTTGGGCATTTCAGTGCAGTTTAGTTAAACTGTCTTCAAACTCACCTTCATGTAAGTCAAAATAACTAATAACAACTTATAGTTTGTACCACACATTTACAAAGTTAAAGCCTAAAACCAAAGGGGCAGAATGTAACACCAAATAAATCTTTCAAAGGAGCCATATCTTATTTATTAATATTAATTTTTCAATTTATTAATGACACAGCATTCTGTTTGGGAAATTGAATGTGTTTCAATAATCTGTTATTTTCTGTTCATTAATGTTACAATGGTGCCATAACTGGGGGGACATTAGGTTGATTCCAAGGACCCTGAAGTGACAGAGAGCAACAAAGACTGTGCATGTAATTTTACCGGAAGATTATTAATTAACACACTTCATTCATAAAATAATAATTAAAGGCCAGTTTTGCATGCAGTGCCAACAGCAGTGCATTTTGTATTCTGTCACCTTTCCAACAGGCGCCTCTGTGTAAACATTTATTTAGCCCTGCCAAAGTAAAGTTCATTTTTGAATTCAAATGAAGGCGCTGTCAAAAATAAATAAATAAATAACAAATTAAAAATACAAATCAGGAAGAGCCGAAACCAGGGAAGGGTAAGCTGTAAGTCTGCCGGTTTTCAGGAGTGATGGTGGTTTATTATGATACACTGGTGCTGATAACGGAGAAGAAGCTTATGCTGCAGTAACTGAAGCTGCAACAAAGCTGTCTCAACAAAACCCCACGTCCTGCTGCAGATTTTATGAGTTTTCAAGTCGTCGCCCCCGCATAATCAATTGTGCAGCATGGCCTCCTCAAGTTTAACTCAAAGTGAAGGCAAAGAAGAAAGTGGCCCGGTGTCAGTGAAGTTTCTCAGAACGCTCTCTAACCTCCAGTCTTTCAGCCCCGCAATATCTCGGTCATTCCATTTCTGAACTGCAGGAGTTATGGGTGGGTAAGACAGTAGATTTGTGGACATTTTAGCAGGCTCTGGATAATGTATCTGTGCTACACTATGTATTATACTGTACTATTCTTACAGTTCACCAAAGAGTTTTGCTTCTGAAAATCACAGGTTGGACTCACTCAGTAACTAGCGCACATTTACAGCAGAAACACTGCAGAAATCAACTGCATTACTCAAATACAGCTGTAATGACTGGAACATTCTGAGTGACCTGATGATGATGATGTTGTTGTTGTTATTGTTATCATTATTATTATTATTAGTAGTAGTAGTAGTAGTAGTAGTAGTAGTAGTAGTAATATTGCTGTTTCAGTTGTTATTATTATTATTGTTGTTGTTGTTGTAAATATATTTATTATTATGACAATTTGGACCATTCACCAAAGCCCACAGTGTCCTGCTGTTTCCAGCATTCTGTATCTGCACGGTCATAATTCTGCAGCCGTATGGATGTAATGGAAAATGTAGACTGAAGTGCAACTGCTGAGCAGAGAACTCTACTGCTGTAATCGCCACTACGCAATCAAGACAGGAGAGTAAAGCAAGCAGCAGTATGCGAAATTCAGTCCTTTCAAACTTATGTCATGTCAAAGCAAAGCAAGTTTGTAGCAAATCTTGCAAACTGAAATTTCACTTAAATAATCAAAGCATCCTTTGTTATAACGCTACAGATTGACTTCGGTTGCATTCGCTTTCACTCGTTTGTTGCCCTCGAGGTTTTGATCTTGATTGCAGTGTGCCCCGAGTTCTCGACTGCGGCCACCCGTGGCAAATTCAACTGAACATGAATCAGAACAGCACGCACCTGCTATTAAATGGTCCCACAGTTTGTGGTGTGTGTCACAGCAAAACCAAGCAATAAAGTCCAAAGAAGTCTCTGCAGACCTCAGAGATAGAATTGTGTTGAGTCATGAGATCCACGGAGGGACGTAAAATATTGCTCAGGCATTGATGGTCCCCATGAGCACACTGAGCTTCAAAATTGTGAAATGGAAGAAGTTTGGAACCACCAACAGGCCCCGCAGAGCTGGAGCTCCTGCCAAATTTAGTGACCAGGCATGACGGGCCTCGGCCTGTATTTACACCGCAGGCCCTTTTTGCTCATTTCTGATTTTTCTTTGATTCTGTTTTTGCCTTGACTGTTTGTAAGTGGCCCACATCTGTCATTAGTGCGAACGGAACTGAGAGGACCCTCATGTGTGCATTTTTATCATCAAGTGAAAGCGACTATTGACAAGCTGCAACCAGTGTTTGATGACAACAGCAATGTAACTGACCTTCTACACACTTAGCATGGACATCTAAGCATAATGATCTGCTGATGGCAATCAGACTATCATTTAATCAGGACACGTTTACACTTGCCTGTCCTTTTCACATGTAGCCTCTGCATCCAGATGATTGGGATCTCATTTGCATGTTTAAATCAGGCTGTTGTGGGGGCAGAGCAGTGTCTGGGTGGGGCCTCTACAGGCTGTAGTGCATTTAATGCCTTATGAAACATTTTGCAATCTAGACTTTCAACTTACAAAGGAAGAAAAGACAGCAGGTCGTGTATGTTTGTATCACAACCACAGCTGAAGCAGCTGGAGGAAAGATAAGAGTTAAAATGGCAGGCAGCTGTGAGGGGAGAACTGTGAACCGTCCTCCACAGATGGCAAGTGATCACAATACTAAAAGACTCTGGGATCAAGACAGCTAGATGGAACAAATCTGATTTAAAAAGATCAAAGCTCTGAACTGGTTTGAGGAATAGAAACAAAACCCAGAACATTGTTTTGCAAGGGAACTCAAGTAATAAAACATAATCCGCATTTACTGTTCTGGGACAGTCTTGGAGATAGTTGTTCGAAGTTTTACTTTTACTTTTACTGACTAAGATAAGATAAGATGACCCTTCACTTGTAAATTTGCAAGAGTTTTAAAGAGTTTTTACACTAGTAGCCAATTATTTCTAAGTACCTCCAAACTCTCAAACATTGTAAGTCATGTCTTACTTTTAGCCCACTACCGCATCTGTTTTTTGGAAACAGGTTATTTGCTCTATTGACTTATTTCCTTCATTACAACCTTTGGGCTATTTCTGTAGAGACGTTATTACATCTAATAATTCCATAGTTTGTCTGTACAATACATATCATTATCAAACACACAATTACTGGGTCTAACATGCATTCCTGAACATTCATTATGAATGTTCATTATGTAAACATTGTGTTCAAACAGCACTGAAAAAATCAGACCTGTATTAAAGATCAAAGCGATTTGACTTCATGTCACTTCAGTTGTGGCGTTCGGCCATGGCCACGTTCACAGAGCTTCAGAGATCCAGAGTTGGAAGAACCTGCCTGAAGGACAATCTCTGCAGCAGCACATCAATCATTTCTTTATGATAGACCATCTAGAGGGAAGGCACATCTATGTAAAAGGCATATAACAGCCCGCCTGGAGTTTGCTAAATGACACTTACTCTGAGGACTCGATGCACGAGGAAATGCACTCTGCGGTCTGATGAGACCAACATTAAACTCATCATCCTAAACTGCTATGTCTGGCTAAAGCCATGTGCCACTCATCACCTCTCTAATGCCACCCCTCTTCCATATGGCAAAGTACAGTGATGGCAGCATCATGCTTATGAGAAAGTTTTTCAGCAACAGAAACCGGAGACTGGTTTGGTTTTACACTCTTAAAAATATGCCTTGCAGAAAGGGTACTTTGAGCAATGCTATATAGAGCATTTCGCTGTCCAAATGAACCGTTTCTGGAAATGAGACGTGAAGAAACTTTTAAAGCTCCCTTATTTTCATAAGTGTAGGAAAGCTTGATTACAGACAGAAACAGAGAAGTCTTTTTAAAAAAAGTGCACCAGAGCGCCTCAGACTGGAGCGAAGATTCGCTGTTCGGCACAAGAATGACAAAACACACAGGCAACCCTGAATGTCCTACGGTGCCCCAGCCAAAGCTCAGCCCCGCTGAGAGTCTCTGGAGAAGCCACAGTCGCTTCCCGAACAGTCTGACAGAACTTGACAGGATCCGTGAGTCAGAATGGACAATACCCAAATCCAGATGTGCAAAGCTGGTACAGAGGCATACGCAAAGCTGCAATTTTTTGCCAGAGACACTAAATTAAAGGCTTGAATACTTAAAACAGGTTTTTAATTAAGTCCGTAAGAAAACAAAAGGAACGGGAAAGGGAGTAAAGGGGGTCTGAATACTTTCTGAAGTCACTGTCTCTCTCTTTTGTGTTAACTAAGCCCCAAGGTGGAGTTCATGTTCCCTTGAGTATACTCAGTCTTGGCTCCTCTCTGAAAACAGAGGATTTTAAATTCAGCCTGATGAGTTCATATTTGCTCAAGCTCTCTCGTTTTTTTTTTTTTCCCTCGCTCCCTTGCGAAGTTCCGGCCGTAATCCATGCAAAGCCTTATTCTGTGCTGTACACTCATCGACTGCCCTTCACGGCCAAAAAGAAAGTTAATCTTTGTTTGATGGAGTTGAGCATCTTTGTGCCTCTTGCACGCCAACGCAAAGGCCTGCGGTGCCAAGCGAGGCTTACTGAGGCGATCAAGCTGGAGAGGTGAGCAGTTATGATGGCAGAGACATCAAAAACACAATTAGGACTCCAGTATGAAAGTGTAGTGCATTCCGGGTTGTACAAGCACTTCTGGTGTCCCCGTTTGCACTGCCTTGACTGCTAAAGGAACAGACCGATTTCCATGCTTTGTCACTTGGTAAACTCTTAGGGGCGGTCAAAGTCACTACGGGCTGGTTTCCCAGACACAGATTAAGCCTAGTCGTGCAGTGAATTGCATGGATGTCGATGACGCTCCGTTCAAAATCCTTTTTAGACGAGGACATGTTTTAATCTGCGTGTGGGGAAAGAAAATGGCACATCCCATTCAAACGCATTTCTAACGAGTCTCCAGCGTTCAAAGCTCAGCAGGGTTCCACACTGGTCTGTTTGATTCAAAACACCTTTTTCCCATGCATTCCCATCTGCTGAGGCACGCACCATGTGATTCATGTCTCAGATCATATTTATCATAAATCCTGGCTCAGCGATGGCTCAAAACAGATCTAACACTGACCTCAGGTGTACGACTCATCTGGTCTTGATAAACCGACTAAGGAAGGCTTTCAGTGATCTCTGAAACACAGTGGTCTGTCAGGAAGTGCTGTTGTCTCTTGCCGGCTTAATGCTTTTTCAATAAAGCAATTCTGTGGCTTTGAGGATGTGGCTCAGCATATGTTTTGACGTCAGGCCGTATCCTGACACCCTCCCTCATCTCCGCTCTGGTAATGGTAAGGAAAGTTTTCAATCTAAACACATGACTGCGATTTACGTTCAAACATTTCGTCCGGAGCTCTGACCAGCACCGACCTCATTACATGGCTTCATCGCTCCTCACAGTGCGAGTGATGAGTTTCCCAAAATCCAAAAGGATCAAGCGCAGTAAAGCAACGCTGGAAGGAAGACTTCCCTTCTTCACACCTCTCGCTACCTCGGGGCTAAACCGAAATGCTCTCTCTGCACTGGGCCACTGACTGTCTGAGTGTTTGAAGTCTGAGGACAGACCGCAGCATCTAGATTGATATGGCTGCTGAAGCTGCGAGGAGTCATGGCGAGGCCAGTTTTACAGTTTCTTGGAATGATGATGTCACCGCATTTCCACTATAAAGTCTCACTCATGCAGCCATAATGGATTTTCAGCCCCCACACTTAGCCCTCCATTCGATTCTTTTTTCATGATTTCTGGGCAGTGGGAGAGTGCGAGTGTGTAGGCAGATTTTCTGACGCCGCTTTGAGTGCAATTGTGTATGCAAACGTGTGATTTCCCCAAGCGATTTCACTGTTCCCCCACTGCTACTATCCTTTTTTTTCCCTCAAGCCTTCTGGTCATTTGCATCACGGTCCTTTTGTACCCCGGCTCACAATGGGCTCCGAGAATTCTCTAAATCTTCCAAATCTTTCATGTCTATTACAAGCCAGAGAAGGGCTGTAATCAAGCCACTGATGGTTGTAATTCTCTGGTGGTTGTGCAACAAGCCCCAGTCTTCAAGGCAAACAGCTTCTTGTCAGCGACAATGTGGATAAGGTGGTGCTTGAAAGTTAAATGTCAGTTAAATGTGTTTTTTTTCCACAATTGATTTTGACACAAAGCCAAAAACAGTGCCCAATCAAAGGTGCTTCAGTGTGAAGCTGAGTGCATGAGTAGAATTTTGCAAGGGACTCTAATGAACAAGTTAGCCTCTGCTTTAGATCCACCTTTCCTCAAGAGAGTGTCTCTCTCTCTCTCTCTCTCTCTCTCTCTCTCGCTCTCTCTCACGTTCTCTCTCTCTCGCTCTCTCTCTCTAGCCACTATTTAGCCCATGCACAGTGCTTGGTAGACATAATTATTAGGAAAGATGGATGGAGGAGCAGCTTAATGTTAATCAAGAATGTTAAAATGAGTAACAGGGTGAAGTCAGTTTTCTGAAAGAATTATTGGCCTAATTAAAGTTCAGCAAACAAAAAAAAGTTTGGATTTTTTTCCACTCTGATTTATAGAGTCAGAGACAGAAGGTGGCTTTAAAGGAGATTTAGAAAAGTAATAACGGATTACGGTAACTGTTTAAATGGATACAATAAATCAGGGAGATTAAAAAGTAAAGTTTGAGGGCGCTGGAGGTTCGATACAAGGTGTTTGATTCATAGGGTCATCATAAAACACAGAATAAAATACATAAAATACAACAGGTCCGTCCTCAATGCTAGATTAAATGATCCTCGGCATGATGCCACGGAAGAAGCACTTTGGGTTCCTAAAGTGGTCCCTTATAGACACGTGTGACCACATCTCAGCACAGCACCCAGTGTGAACAGTGTGAAAGTGTGGGGGGGGGACCCAGGGTGCAGTGTGTGGGGACGGTACCTTGCTCTAGGGAACCTCAGGGGTGTTTTGCAGTCTTGGGATTCAACCCCACAACCTTTTGATCGTGTGGCAACTCCCTAACCACCAGCTGCCCCATTTGAAACAGAGATCTGTAAGCCTTTGAAAGTCTTAAAGAACCTCCAGACAATGCTCGTTCCCAATGTATTGGTTCTTTCAAGTACCTTTTAAATGATGTGATGCAGAGGTACAAGTTATTCTATGGCATCACTCAAAAAATCCTTCATGGCACCTTCATGTTTGAGTGTAGGTTGAACACTATGACAATATTTTATCACTGTTTTTTATAAATGATCTCACTGGCTAAGTAGATCAGGATTATTCTCAGTACTGGAACACTGATAATATCTTGGTTCATAAAAACAGATCAATAGTCTACACTGCACAAAACCAACGCATAGCAACATAAACTGTGTGGCACAAACTTTATACTGCCCATTCCATAACAAACACCATTCTAGCAGCGATGTGAGAATGCTTTTCCTTGGCAGGAACTGGACATCTTATCAGAACTGAAGGACAAATGGATGGTGCAAAATACAGAGAGATACTGCAAGACAACCCTGCTGGAAAACTAAAGACTGGGAGCAACCTCACCTTTCAGCAGGACAGTGCGCCCAAGCACACAGGGGTAGCTGAGCAACAAAAAGGGGGAATCTTCCTCAATAGCCAAGTCACAGGGGTCAGTCCAACTGGGATTCCAAGTCTCTATTTAAAAACAGCAGTCCACAAACTGAACAACCTGGAGCAAGATTCTAAGTGGTAGAATCTTAAAACAGACTTTAAGCGGTTACTGCGACCAAAGGTGGCTCTACCAGGCACAAGTCTGAGGAAGGGATGTCACGATTAACCGGTTTCACAATTAACCGCAATTTAAAACGGCACGGTTAATTAATCGTAAAGACTCCACAACACCGTGTTTCTGTTGGCGATCTTAAAAACGTCGATTCTGACAGTGCTACCAACAGATTGGCGGGACTCATCCCTCCCTACAATCAGTGCTGATAGTGACCCACTGGCTTGGTGGAAAGCACATGTGCTAGAAATGCCAATGCTTTCAAAAGTGGCCAGAAAGTACCTTGGCACCCCAGCAACAAGCGCGCCGTCAGAAAGAGTGTTCAGCTCAAGTGGCCATGTCATGTCTCCTCAGCGGTCAGGACTGAGCACTGAGAATATGAATATGCTCACATTTTTGCACTGATAGAACTGAAGCAAGCACTCCAGACAAAAGAGCTCTCCAGTCCTGCAGCCTTTGCACACTTTTTCTACTAGAGAAATGAGCTAATATGTAATCTTAAATTTCATTCTAAAGAAATGGACTTTATTTTTGTCTTCACTATGATGCATCACTGTTTATATTATTATTTGTGTTTCAGAAACAGTATCCATTTGTTTATATTCCATTTATGAACTTTATTATTTGTTTACATTTTTTGTGTCCTTAAAAAAAAAAGACAGCAGTAAATAAAAGGTAAAAACCTCTAAAGAATGTGATTGTCTACACTGTGAAATTAATACATGTGAAATAATCGTGATAATTGTGAAAACGTGATTATTTCCCAAACGATAATCGTGCCATCAAAATCTATAATTGTGACATCCCTAGTCTGAAGGAACTGAATACATACACAAGAACCATATTAAGTTGTTTGTTTAAGATCTGTTGTCAGTTTCGATTTTGAAAGTTTACTTTAAGAGCGTATTGGTTGGCTGTAAAACAAAATACTGATGAATACTGAGACAATCTGAGTGTGTTATTACTAAATATGTAATACTAAATGTGAGTATTTGTAAGGATGCTGAATACTTTTGCAAGGTATTATATATTATACATTGTGAAATGTTATACATTGTGTATTGTGATTGGATTTTTGCCACCCTTGGACAGATAGATAGATAGGAAGATATATGCCTTATCTCTAATCTAAGCAGTGTGAAGTGTATGAGAGGAAGTCTCCATGCAAGCTCCGTCATTGTGGATGCGGCTGGGCAGAATCTGGAGGAGGGGGTACAGCTCTTCCCAGCTGGGTTTCTGGCTTTGTGTGGAATTGCCTTAGACAAGTCCAAAGCTCTAGCTAATCTCTTACCCCCTGCCCTGCCAGCCACTCGGAAACCCTCGAACACGTCCGCCTCAGCGGGACAGCGCTAGCCGGCATCTATTTCTAATCCTCTCTTTATCTGTCTCTTCCCACGTGGCCTTGTATTATTGAATTATGCCAGGAGACCTTGTTGTAGTATTAGTGGGGAGGGCACGCGGTGGGCATATCTCTACATCTCCAGTGTTTTTCTTAGGATGGAAGTTGTATCTTAAGTCAAGGTTTTGGAGATTATGCTCTTTTATTATTGACCCCCCACTCCCCATCAAATTACTCAAACCAATACATCCTGTATCATCGCAACACTCCTGTTACTTTACTACAGCGGCGCTTGTTGCATGGCACGCAGTTCACCGAGGTTGAGTTAGCATGGCAACTACCAATTCCTGTATAGAAGTGAAGCCTATAGGAAAAAAGCCAATCATCATGGTGCCCTAGGCTGAATGCACACTGTTTGTCATTTCTGACACCATGGCTGCTGGAAGACTTGTTTTATATCAGCAGATACATGGCAAGGAATATTTCCATGATGCTTTTCCTGTTTGCCAGTTGCGAGGGAAAAGCGTCACAGGAGTGTATTTTGAACACAATATTAATGGCATGCCGCTGGTGACAAGCAGCAGAATATAGAGTGGGATGCCTGGTAGAGAAGTTTACAATAATTAACACAGGAGCAGAGCTGCACAGGGTGTTGATACTTTTTCAGCACTGCAATTTGGAAAACAAATTTTAAAAAATTTCAATGCACTTTCAATACATTCAGCAAGCACTATGTGGTCCTTGTATATTGTCTGTATTTTGTATTGATTAAAGAGCAAACTGAATTGAAAAGAAATACATACTGATTAGGCTTAGAACTCAGAGTGTATCAGTAAAATCTGATTTCAGTAAATATAACCGGTGTTTGTTCTCCTACACGCTCGCCATTTGCCGCCCTTTCGCTCTCCAGAGCCCCTCCCTCTGCTGGTTTTCGCCACTCACTTGTGGGCGGGGACCCTCTTGAAAGTTCTCCTGGGTTCAAAGATCTTTTGTTTTTTTCTATTTGTTAACCTAATATAAAGGAAATTTCTGTAATTGTTTTCTTTATGGGTCTTTTGTGTGTGGCACCATTTTTAAAACCCCAGTAGTGGTTATTATTATGTTTAGGGTTTTTAAAATTACAATAACTTTGGTTCTACATGATAGAAAAAGCTCAGCATGACGTCTGACAGCCCGAGCATCAACACAATCCTTGGGAACTTCAATATAAGGAGCTGCCGCATGACGACAGTTTACCATTCGTTGTTCTTATGGCATGGATCCATGCTGCTCGCGTTAATTATGTTTCTGTCCTCGCTCCAATAAACTTTTGGTGTTCATTTGGCTTTTTGCCACAGTGCTGCGGGGTGCTGAGCAAAATTCTGATATCATGACAATCACACACAGGAGTTAATTGCAAGTGTCACCTTGTATTTGCTAGACTTTAGGGATGTACTTGTGAGAAGACAATTAACAAACGGATCTGCTGCATTGATGGGCCTTTGGTAATGTGCTGTTAATGCGGCTCTCCTGTTGATTCACTCCTGAATGAATGGTTCCTTTGGGGAAGAAAGACTTTCTGCTCCACACCATGAGAATGCAGTCTGCAGTAATTCTGGCTAAAACAGTTCATATTTTTCATTCAGGGCGTTTTCACATGAACTCCAGTTGCTTTTATTGGTTCCCTCGAGAGTTTGAAGAGATCTCAAATAATCTTTTTTTTTAAATTGCCAAATCCAACTTATTTCAAGGCATGATGAGAAAGACACATTAATCTATCATGCACAGCTGCTTGTCTGACATTTTAAGCTAGAACAACATGCTTTTTATATTTCTTTCGTTTGTTATTTCGTTGCTTTTTGCTTGTTATTGTTTTCTTACAGTGAATTCCCAAGAATGCATTCGTATAGTGGTGGAAGAAAATAATAATAGCCCAATAGGTGGAAATTGTATGAGACGCGTTTGTATAATTACAGAGTTTGGATGGCAAGGCGCTGAGCAGATCCTGGGATGAGTGACAGAATTATGTAGCACACGCAGCTTATCACAATCCATGAAGGTGATGATTCGCAAATAATTTGATCAGCACAGAATCTGTGTAGCAAAAGGCGCCTTACGCAGCTTCACCGGCTGGGAGGGGATTTGATGAGATGAAATCTCCATAAACAACTTACACATTTTCCATCCACTTCATCAGAAACAGGATAGAGGTGCCCAAGTAAAGACTATAGACCATTTGATGCTGCACAATTCAACAACTCCCTTTACCATATTCATGACTGTTCAGTTTCCAGCTACAGGACCACTGCGGACCAGATATTATTAGGGTGGCAGACCATTCTCAGCATGGCAGTGACCCTTATATCGTAGTGGCATGGTAATGTCTGTGATGCTGAAACGAGTGTTTCTGCTGTGCTGAACATTGTCCACAACCCAAATATCGGTCGACAGTGATTGCATGGTCCGAAAGTAACCAATGATAAAAGGCAGGTGGGTGGTTCATGCAAACTGTGCAGAAAGAGAAGATCTACAGTCTCTGTACACCATCGTCTAATTGGCGTATGCAAAAGTTTGGGCACCATGTTCAAATCCATGATTTGTTGTTTTTCTAAATGAGTACCCGTCTTCTAGAGAGAACTCACAATTACTGTTTTGGGGTTTTTTTTGCTTAATTTAACATACTGGGGAAACAAAACATACTGGATAACATTTACATACTGGATAAAACAATATCATTATGTGCAATATCATGACGTTTTCCAAATGGGTGCTAAATCACTTCATTACTTGCAATATCTTATGTGCAATAGTCGTCACGTGCGATATTACTACTTAGGTCTTTTTCATTACTTAATATTACTACTGATTTCCTAATACATGCAATAACTTACTCCAAACTACCATTTGTGTTGGCAGTGTTTCACTGACTGTGTTAATTATATATATAGGATACAGTATATACCAAGCGCTTCTGTATGTAGCATAGTATATATTCATAATGAGCTTTATTCTTTCTACAGGTCTTATCTAGAATTTATGTTTTATATTGTTCTTGTCTCTGTGCCTCTGTGTGTCTTTGCAGTCACTACATAAGCAATTTCCTCCGGGATCAGTGACGTTTTCTGATTCTGATTCAAATAAGCAAAATACGTGGTCTATACAAAAGCTACGAAGAATGCAAACGTGCTGTATTATACTACACAGTAGTTAGACACGACACATCAAAATACCATATGCCCATTAAACAACCCTCTCTGGACGCTGTGAGCAGAGTGCATGCTCGAATAAGCTTCTACCCTAGACTTTCTGCTAACTGCAAAATGAGCTCAAGCTGCACAAAAAAAAAAAAAAAAGTACGCAGATTTGACAGTATGAAGCAGAGGCTGGCCAGGGTTACCAAGAGAACTCTGGCCTGTAATAATAGTCTGAAAACCTTTATAATTATTAATGAATATGAAAAGTGTAGATTACACTAGCAGCGGGGAGTTATTTAAACTTGTCATGTGTCGGGGGAGGGCGAGGGATCCCCTCCGAAAGTGATTAAATGCAGCTGAATTTCAAAGGCCTTCGATGGGAGACTTCATTTATTTGTGCCGTCCTATATCAGGGTTCGCTTTCTTTTGCAATTAAGTGCCCTGCATGAAACGACAGCGCTGAACGCTCTGAATGACGTTATAAAGGCAGAGAGACAAAGAGAGAGACAGACAGAGATACAGAGAGAGACAGAGAGAGAGAGAGAGAGAGAGAGACAGAGAGTGCAATGACTGCAATGCTTTTCACCTTGGCACACTGTAACCCTTATCTCTCGCACTACTTCTGTGTTTTTATGAGGCTAATGCCAGTGTGATCCAGCGTGCGGGCAAAAGGCTTTGAAGGTAATACCCAAATGTGCTGACGGCCTCCCCTGTGTATCCCCCCCACATACTCTCACTCATCCCTCTGCCTGTCAGGCAGTGAGCAGAAGAGACGCCTTTACAAAGAGAATCACAGATCAGCCTCTGCATTAGCAAACAAGCGCACAGCACTCACCAGCCCAAGCCCCCCAACCCGCCACCCCAACCCCACCCCCACCGCATCCTCTTCCCTACCTCCCCTAGATCCCGACCGTATGTGGAACGCATGCCTTGACAACAACGATTCTAAGCCTCCGATTGGCTCCCTGCAGCCAAGAAACACTGTTGGCCATTGAAAGCGACAAAAAGCCGATGGTGAAATCAGTTGCTCAAATCTGGTCGGACGGGTTTGGGGTAGAGATTAAACAGAGTCGGGAGTTCTGACGACAATGAGAGCCTACTGAGGAGATTTCCAATTCGTTTGTCATTGATTACGAGACCCATTAAGGGTTATCTCTTTAAGAGAAACAGTGGCAAGGGCAGTCTTGTGTTTTCTGGTAATAGAACTGAATTGTCTTTGCTATTATTCTCCAGGAATCTGCCCAGTAATTGCAGTCCTTTTATCGCCTGCTATTAGGGAGATGTTAAATGCTTTACATTTCATTAACACTGGGTTTACTTTGTTAAAGAAAGACTTCTGGTGCAATTTGTAACTTGGACTGGCACTTATTACATTGGAAAGGCAAAAGCAAAACAACCGTCAGTCATGTCTTTCTCAGCCTATCAGCCAGGAAAACAAGATGTCAGTTAGGTTTTCACTGGGTCAGTCCAATTAGATGTCCACCATTTTCTAGCTCAGTCTCAGTTTTAAGTGACACAAACGTAAGGTATTAAAGGTGTGACAATGAACAAAATCGAAACGTGATTCGATGAAATAAAGCAGTGCTTAGATTCAATCCAAAAAACGTATATAAATACTAAAAATGTGCCTTTCGTTAACTTTAATACATTGAAGAAACAGCTCTGCAAAAAATCTTATTTACACAATTGTCCACTTACCCCAATTGGCCAAGACGAATTTGCTTATTCAGCTTAGCGGTGGAGCTACGAGACCAATCTATCTAACAAACACTAGACATCAATACCAACTTAAACTGTTTCAATAAATATATCTTTAAACTTCTCCCAACCTGCTGAAACTGCATCCAGCTCTTCATTAGGGTGGTGATTTGTTAATGTGGTTTAGGACAGAGTATGAGCTCTCATAATGAAAAAAGAACTTCATCACGACAGGCAGCCATTTCAGGCAACACCAGGCTGGTGTTCACAAAGAAGTCGGGAGGAGGACTGATCTTGAATCAGAGTCCTCTGTATTTATGACAGTCATTGTCCCAAAAACTGATTTTTAGACCGTACTCCATTCTCCTGAGGCGGTTTGTGAAAATAGAACCTGTTGTCTAAATTGGGAGCCCACAGCGTTCGGCTGCTCGATCAAGTTTTGTTCATTTTTGTAGCTCACAGTGAGTCATAGCCCACCATGTCCTGAACCATATTAACACATTTGTGCCACCTGCAATAAAAGACATGGGGCATATATTTGCAGAAGAGACTTGAGTGACTATTGTGTGTTACATCAGCCTCATAGCTCCTGTTCTGAACTATTGAGGCAAGCATGTCTCGGCTGATCAACCATACGGGTTTAGGTGGAAATCTGATCGTTAGTAAGTCAGATTTATTAAACAAACTATACCTTCATCTTCAGTATATTCAACATGATAAAATCCCACAGGGTAAACATGATTAAATCAGCGTTCAACATGATAAACACACACTGTTTGAAACAAAAAGCTGTGATTTGTAGTGTCCTGATCTGATGCGCTAGTTACAAGCTAATGTGTTAGCCAGAGGCTAGCACACTAAGGCGAAAGTCTAATTCCAAGCTTACATGTTTTCCACATTTCTCAAGCCATGCCATTCAGAGAGCCGGATAAGATCACAGGCAAGACATAGCCTTTGTTCTCTCAGACTAACGGTGCATACCCATCATATCCAATCAAACAGCATGACAATGGGAAGCTGCGCCGCGTGGACGTCCTGCCCTCCTTCAAATGCATCTGCATACACAACTCCGGCTCTTGTCCGCTCCGGTTCATCACAAAGTTTTAGACCTCCATGCTTAAACTGCGGTCATTCGGCGAGAGGATGCAGCTCTGTGGGTTGAAGGCCTTTGTGCACCAACATGAAAGGAGTCTGCTGAGCGGATAAGAATGTTCTGTTGAGACTTTATTGCCAGATCCCTGGGACTCCCCTATTACTATTGGCTTATCAGAGTTTAGATTCATTACGATAGACTTCAAATACAGTTTTGGGGGTTGAATTAAAGTTTATCTACCACAGAACAATTACGTCTAATGAAATACGGACTGAACTTGAATGCGACAGATAAACCTAATTCAACCCACAGACTTGAAACGCAATCTCCTATTTATCTTTACGCTACATTTCTTTCTTTATTTCACTAACTACACTTCTTTATTTACTCCCCCCACCCCCACCCCCTCCCCATGAGAATAGAGCTACTGAACAATCTTTTTTTTTTTTCCCCCGTTGCATCAGATTAAAGTCCTTCCGCACGCTCACTGACATAAAACACAATGCATTCTGTGTTTATAAATAAGGTTCTGCCTCCATGTGTGTCTGTGTGTGTGGAGTATGGGGTCAGATAGACCCATAAATATGGCTCCGGAGGGAGAGTTCACAGTCTCTCAGTTGTGCCCTCAATTGCTGAGGCTCCATCAACAGAATAACCAAGCGTTCCCAGAGGTGCACTAAAGCCCATCCGCTACACTCGCTGCAACATTATGGACAATGCACTTACACACACTTACTGCAGTAAAGGCTCTGGCCTTGTCTGGTTTGCCTAGTTCCTGGATAACTCTCTGCCTTCGGGGAGCTAGCAGGTGAGAACCTGGCCTTAGCTCGTCTGTCTCCGAGCATAGCACACGATGATTGAATTTGATGTGTGTGTTCAGGGAGTTCACGGCCATGTTCAGCATGCATGTCAATTTGGATCAGGAACAATCCATCAAAGAGGAATTGCTGTAGGGTCTTACTCCTGACGCTGACATTGATGAATAAGGCATTATCGTGGGAGCAAAAATACTTTTCCTGCGAAAGGTCTAACCTAATCAGGCTGAACCGTGTAGGCACGCTCGCCTCCGAGTCTCTTGAAGCTCCAGTCTGGAACCATTGCAACTGGCAGCCTAGTTATTATATGCCATTACCAAAGACCACAATGCTAGAGGACTGTCTGCCACAACACAAAATACGCAGTGACTCTGATGCCTGTAGCACCGTGTTGGCAATTCATGTTTGGGACTAAGTGTTTCTGACATGGCATTCCGTATGCGACCATTAAACCAGTAGTTTTTCATAACAGCATCTCATAAATAACAACACATGGCACCTCACAGGACACGAGGAGACAAAAATATCAAAACAAAATCACCGAATATTGTTTTAGAAAGTAATGGAGCAGTTGGAGTTAGAGGACCCATGAAAACCTACGTTTTCCTTGCAATTTTGTAATAAAAGAGTTTAATGTAGTATGTAAACACTATTATGGTTGCAAAATGTCCCATCCACCCCAGCCCCCCAGGCCACACAGTCTAAATACAGAAGCAAAGCTGCAAAAACAACCTGTTTGGAATCCACCATTTTTTGTGATGTCACAAAACACAATTCATTTACATATATCCAACTATTCAGACTGACAGAGTTCAACCTCAACCATTCAGGCCTTTTAAAGCAGGGCCTCAGCCTAGATTCCTTTTAGAATGAGACACAAAAAGCTGCTGCCAATCATTTACATAAATTAGTCTTAAAGGCACAGCGGCAAATATAGCCTGTTTAAATTTAATAGCTAAAAAAGAGGTCATCTGAAATGAATTGTCATTGTTTTTGAGACATAAAACCACACAAATGTCATATAAAATATATAAGAAATAAATAAAATAAGAAGAATAAAATAAGAAACATTTAGGATATGGTTCAGCTAAAGGGGAATTCTTCTATTTTCATAAAATTACTGTAAAATGAAATAATTGAGATGTAAACACACGTAAAGTTATTCAGAGTGACAGAGTGCTTTTTTCACAGTGCTGTTGTGATGTCCAGGGGTTGTGAAGTCCAGGAATATAGCTAAAATAAATGAATAAAAGTAAAATATCTGACAATAAAAATGTGAGAAAAAAAATTGGGCACTATTTTGTTGTACAACAAATGTGCAAATGCCCCTCTACTAGGAATGGAATCTTAAGAGATAAGATAAGATAAGATAAGATAAACCTTTATTAGTCCCACAAGTGGGAAATTCGATTTAGTAACGGCAGAGAGTGGACAGTACAAAGTTAATAGAATGAAATAAAATAAAATAAAATAAAAGTAGGCCAAAGTACTATGTAGAAAATAGTATTAAATAAAAATAAAAATTCCCTCAAAATTATATAAAAATATACATGTATGTAAAACTGTATTTTAAACTGTGAGCAGAAGAAACATTGCACTTAGTAAATTGCACTTGGTAAAAAAATTAATACACTGGTTTAAGGGCAAACTTTCTTAAAAATATCATAAAACAAAAGCTCAGGCATCAGGCAGTGTCTTCGCAAGCATTTCACATAATAAAGAAATTTAGAAAAGGGGAAAATTTAGAAAAATCCCCTTTAAGTCAGACCGTTTATGAAATAGCCCCTCAGCTGAGGGTCATGTCTGTGAGATATTATTAACAATCCACCTAAAAGCATCTGCCCATTCGTCAGCATTCATGTATTAAATTAAAACCGAAATCATATGAAAATGAACAAATTGTGGTCTAACGTCACTCTGATTGAATTCAGAACTGTCAGCTGCTGAAACGTCTCATTTCTCAGACGCAATTATCCTGTATCCCAAGCAAACAAATGAGAGTATAAATGAATTGTTGTTGCTTAATGTTTATCTGAATTAATAACAGTGGATGAATGATGTTCTTTTAATTGAAATGTAACAGACTGTGTAGGTTTCTCAGCAGCTACCAATGGTTATTTATACTCTCATGATAGTAAAGCAGGTTTCGTCAGAGGAAGACACTCTTCAGTATGCAGCAAATGTTTAACATGCGCTGAGCAGACGGTCCGTGGTCCTGCGAGGCCCGCCAGACTCGAACAATAATAAATAAATGAACATAAAAGACCACGAAAGTGAGATTAAACAATAGTTCATGTTCATGTTTATGTGCACTATCAGCATTGTATCTTTTTCATGTAAATTACCCTTATTAGTGTGCAATGCTGACAGGGCAGGGGATGAGTGCAAACATGTGTGAGGATACACAGGAGAGGGTATTAGGTATTACAAAAAAATCAGGATTTCTTCTTTTTCTTTTAAGCTAAAGCCAGTCGTGATGGGGAAACTAAAGTAGTCCAACATGCACGGAAGTGTAAACACTAACGCCGCTATTAGACACTGTGTAAGACGTCCCATTCTAATAGCTAATGATATTTCCACATTCATTTAGATGTTTGTGCATGGTCCAGGGTTTTGGATTGTCCGAAGCATTTGAGCCCCGTGAGGCCTTGTGGTCTGAGGCCACCTAAGCCTCAAGGCAATCAGAGGCCCCTGGCAATCACAGCCCCCTGGCAATCACAGCCCCCTGGCAATCACAGACCACTGCTTCCACTGGCCCAGAAAGACATCCATCCCTGCATTTATAATTATACAGCCTAAATACTCGCTGAATAGATAAAGTAAAATATTACTTTTTTCCTGTGGCCCCCAAATGTAATTAGATCTTGATTACCCAGATATGTGTTGAGATAATTCAAATAATGCCATAATAAAATCAAAATAAAACTCCATCACAGGAGTCGAATGACTCAACATTTGTCTTCTCAACGCATTCAATGAAGTGTCTGAAACAAATATAAACCTGATCTACGCTCGTAGACATAACGATTTGAATAATTGATGTGATGAAGCAATAACACGGCCTCAACTTACACATTTTTGAATGACGTTTTGGAGAATTTTATTGAGCTTCCTCAGATGAGCTGCGGCGATCTGAAATTAAAATGCCCCCCAGGACTTTGGATAAGAGCGCCCTTCGTGTTTTAATTTTTCACAATGAAATGATTAAAAGGAGGAAGCAGAGAGAGCAATTCGAACTCGCATTTATTTTTTATAAGCATGTTTTACTGAGAAAGCGGCCCTGAGTCTTGGGCCACCATTGGTCTCCATGTGACACTGTATATCTGCACTGATCGCTGAGTCAGGCCCGGGGTCGCGGATATTATTCCGCGTTCAGACAGTGCTCCACGGTGGCCGTCTGTGGAACTTCGCTCTGAGAACGCTCTCAGTGCAGCACTTCAGGCCAAGTGAGCTGAAATAAAAGCAAAGTTTGAGGCTAATCTCAGAATCTAAGCTTCTACATTTATTCCGAGGCTGTAATGATTTGGGTCAGTGAGGCATGGCTGGCCAGACGGACGAAGATAAAGCAAGGCGCTCCTGTACTGTAGCCTACATAAACACAGGATATTGGTTTTGAAAGCATCCAGGGTAGAAAAATGCAGGCTGAAGTCCTGGACCGTGTTCCAGCTACATAAGAGCAGAACATTAAATCTGCTCAATAACGTTTCAATCACGTGGGGAAATCTACCCACACGCGGACGCCTAATGCTCCCTCGCAATTTTGTTACTTAAATTCTCCAGAAGACACCCACTTGACATTCTCCAGCCCTCTGGTTAAAAACTCTGGTGGGAGAAATGTCATGTCTTGAAAGTTCTCACTTTGCTGTGACCTGCAGGGCACCATAAAGGACGAGGGTCAAGATCTGGATTTAACATGGTTAAAGGATATTATTCAAGGGAATTCAGATTTTTGGAATTTCTATATATAATTCATTTAGATGAAAAAAAAAAAAGTAATCAAGACCCGTTTGGTGTTAAATGCGTCATTCTGGACAGGTGGTGACAGGAACCAGGCGTCTGAAGCGTTTGACGCCTCACAGCTCTCTCAGAAAGTTATTACACAATTTTACAAATACACTGTCTGATGCCTGAGACTAGATTAGATAATGGTTTTGGCTCATGTGTCTTAAGTTCAGTCCTTTTAATGCATTCTTTGGCAAAATATTGCTTAGAATCACATGAAAAGTAGTTTTTTCAATTACCACTATGATGGCTATAACTCATGTAAGTTCATTGCTGGTTTTGGAAAGTAAATCAAAAGAATAAATGAATAATAAACACAATTTGTGCTGCAGACATCATGGCATCTAGTTCCCATCACTCCCACTGTTAAAAAAAGGTACATTTCTCTACAATGAACCATTTCTCGTCAGACCACTCAGAACGAATATTTACATCTCAACCACAGGAATATGTGGTGGAAAATTGGTGGAACTGCCCTTAGGGAAGCTCTCCATAAATATTGAGTGTAAAATTGAATAAGTAACAGTAGATGGGGTTAAATAAAGGTTTAACGCCTCCTCCTCGATCTATAGGGGCCGGTATAGTTACGTTGCCAGTAGAGGTGGAGTCTCCATAGGCTCCCTCTGGAAAGCGGCTTCATGCCACACTGGCCGCGGTAATCTGTATTCATACGATGGTGCACGTCAGATGAAAGTGTTCTAATTAGCAATCTGGTCCTCCAATTTCTATTCATCACACTGACACTTGCTCGCTTCCTCTACCACATGAAATGTCTGCCAACCAAAACCACAGGAACCAGTCCCGACGAGCTTAAGAGGACCACCGCGGCGAACAAAGTCTGAAAACAAGTGTTTATATCTAATCAGATGCCCCCGCCCCCTCTTACACACAACCCCAGCCGCCAGCCGCCTTGGAAGAGTCTCGGACGAGGCTCCTTCACCCCTCCACAAATGGAGCGAAGGGAAAAGGTGGCAAATAGATGAATCATCATGAGTGTCTTTGAACAGGCGGAGTCCTGCTGAGGAGGCTTTGCCAGTGCCTGGAGCTTTGTTGAGTGAAAAACACACACACACACACACACACACACACACACACACACACACACACACACACATACATTCATACACATCTCAGTGAAGCCTGTCAAAGACTGGATTTGTAAAGGGCTTTCAGAAGCCATCGTCCCTACAGAGCCCTGACATATTTTGGGCGAGGCGAGATAAAGTGAACCACTCCAGAAGCTCGCAGTGGGGGATGTTAGGGAGCACTGAACCCGAGCAGGGACGCCTGTTTAAAGGTGTATTGCAAGCGTGCCACCTCCCCCCTGGCTGCACGAAAATGTCAAGTCAGGTAATTGCTGGTAATATTTTTCAGAGGTCGATTCTGCATGTGCGCAGGTTCACAGTTACAGATGCAGTAAGAGAGCTCACACCAAACGCAGTACAGAACCACTGAAACGCACTATGCAGAAATTTATGACCGACTTTAGTTCATCACAGGTCCTCAAATGCACGACTGGGTTACAAGTTACTTTTTTTATTTGAAGGGAACTTACACATGGACGTCATTACACATCTATCAGCACTGAACAGAATCAGAATCAGAATCAGAAAACATCATTGATGCTGGAGGAAATTGCTTATGTTACTACGTCACACAGAGACAAGAACAATATACAGTATAATATAATGTCCAATTAAAACTCCCAGATAATATTCTGTAATAAATACACAATGCTATACACACATAAAGCTGCAGTCAGAATCTGTTATTACTCGTAATAGAGACATAAGTAATGATATTGCACATGATAATATTAGTATAAGTAGTATCGTAAGTAGTGATATAAGTGACATATTTATATTTAGAAATATATATTTTTAATATAAGTATATTTCTTTTTATAAGGGAATATCTGACCATTTATAAAACTGCTATGAAGCATCGTTCCCTTGTAGTATAACCAAGTCAGGACCTCCATATTTAAATTCTGTGTAAGACTGTGTTGCCTTTAAAAATAAGTGAATGTAAATTTTCATGCATATTTTCACCAGCTGAATGAATATATACATATATATATATACATTATATTATATACTATATATTATATACTATTATATATAACCTTTCTACTTGAATAACAGTAATTTCACTAAAAGTCAAGCTCCCTTGAACTTCAGTACAAAGGAATTAGATATTAGTAAGAAACTGATTTATACTAATCCGTTTTAGTTTTACGTAGAAACAGTGGGATTGAACTCTTAAAATGCAGAGACAATTCAAGTCAGTCGGGATTCTTTTCTCTCTGTTTGGTAGACAGGTAAGGTCAGCCATTGGTTTGGACATCATTGCTTTTTTGATTTAACTGAGTTTGAGGGCACCGGATTTACTTAGATGTCTTTGAGATAGTGACACTTTACTCAAAAATTCTCTTCATGTTTTTAATGCTGTTCCAGTCAGGTAAATAATTCAGTACCTATCACACAATATTGCCAAGCCCAGTACAGACTCCCTCCTCTCTGACAGCAGTGAAAAAAGACTAAACAGTTAGAAAAATGACTAAATTCACAGAAAGGTTCATTTAACTCACAGTAAAAAAGTAAAACAGTTTAATATACAGTAAACTCGCGACTCGTAGGGTTTACGTTCCAAGAGCACCCGCGAATAGTGAAAAACGGAGGATATGTGATGTCATAAAACAAATGCCCCCAAATATGCTCCTTAATTTAACACCTTAATTTCATTTTAAATTCAACTTTACCCTTAAATAAAACGTAAAGGTAAACCCATATCCGTACTGTACAGTTAACACTGAACTGCTGTCGCAGTGGTAGAATGTAAAATACTGATGTTACCCCTGTATAGACTGTACTGTAACTCATGCACGGGCGTTTTCTTTGGTATGCGCTGTCGTTTTCTTTGGTATAAGCTGGTAAATACAGCAATAAATTCATTTCATTTACAGTAATAAAAATACAGGGTTTTAAGAAAAACTAAATGAAAAACACGAGAACACTCACAGAAACGCTTGAGATAGCTCCACGCACGATACGTCACAGGGCAACAGCCAATCAGTAGCAAGGAGAAATAAATAACATTCTTGGATTGGCTACTTTCAAACCTCCCGCCTCTGAGTACAGGTGACTGTGACGCCTCGTCCGCCAAGCCCCTCATTCTTTTTTCATGTTTGGGCGCATTGCTGAGCAGTGGAGGTTTGTTCCGCCCAGGTGTCTGATTGCCTTGCAAACCACCACGGCCAAACATAAACAACCCGCACGAGGACGAGGGGCTTGGCAAACGAGGCCCAGATGTCACAAAAGCAAAAAAAATTTGGAGGATACCTGGAGTTTCTGCAAATTTTCAGGAGTTTTTGTGAACAATTAATAGTTTAGTTCTAAGAAAAAAATCCACAAGAGACTGAAGCAGTGACTGCTGAACCGCAAAAAAGTGGGTGGTTACTGTATATAGTTCTTATATACAGTTTATATATAGTTTATATAAGGAAATTACAAGAACAACCTGTTGATTTAATTGATTTTGTGATGTCATAAAACCAGCACAACTATACAATGAAGTTATAAGGAGCGTTTCAGCCTGACCTGCTTTTGAAATGAGACTTAATACAGAGCAGTCAATCAGAACAGAGCTCAGTTGCACATATTAGTTTTAAAGGCACAGTAGCAAACACTGGTTAATTCTAAGGCGTATATAGTGGTTGGGGAATGGTCATGTTAAAAAAATTTTACAAACAAAAGGTGGAATAACTAAAGTTAACATTTTAACTGAATATTTTTCATTTTTTTAAATCAACAAAATATTTTTTAAATAAAAAAAGCCCATAATTTTTTAAATTTTCACTTTCTGACATAATTACTACTGGAGCTGCCTCTTATTTTGTTTCTTCATGATGAACCTATAAAAATGCCCCAAAATTACTTGGAAAAAATCAACTAAGCAAATAATGTATTATTAGAAAAGATAAATTATTTAAGATATATGTTAAGCGAAGATATATTATTTATTTTACAGCAGCCATGTTCTTTACTAAACAATGCAGCAGGTTTGAGCTTGTTTTATCTGAGCTGCTTTCATAACAATTAGGATTTTACTCATAATTATGTTATATTATGCTTAAAGTGCTACCGACCAGACTTCACAAGATTTAATAGCAGATTAGTTTACTCCTGAAAGTTACATCATTAAAGGTAAGGGTGGTACAATATCAGTTTTTAAAATGTCTCATACCGATACCGATACCACAAGTTTGAGTATCTGCCCAAACCAAAACCAACCCGATACCGTCTTTCTGTGTCTCTTAAACAAGTACACAACATTTAATAATACATTTGTCTGGATGCACTTGGAACGACTCTCTGCACTATGTAAATTGTAAAATTCCAGTGTTTACACCCATATAGTGTACAGTGTCCACTATAAAGTTCTGCACACATGAATGAATCACCACTGACGCTTTGTTAGACATATTACACAGTACTTGGGTTCAGGAGTTTGTATTTGTGGGCAATAGGGAGCCATTCAATATTTTTGTCACATACACAGTTATACAACATAAATACAAAGAACAGCATGTAGTGAAATGTGCCCCTAAAACGTCTGTAAGTTCCAATAAATGAAGAAGAAAATTAAAGGCTAAAACTAAGTAACAAAAATATGCAGAAAAAATACCCATTTCTTCATCTGTGTATTTCTCTTTGCAGCATGTTGTTCAAGTGTAGCTCCAGCACTTAAGTGATGTGGATACGGACCGGAGGCGGACATGCATGCATACACAGATGCTGATTATATCAAACAAAGCACAACATAAAATAAACAAGACATACACAAGAGACTGATGACTAGAAACTAGAAAATAAAACAAGGAAACACAAACACTATGAAAGACACAGGTACAAACACGGGAAATATCACAGATGATAAACTCTGGAGTCTGGGGTCTCTGGGTAAACTGGGGTATAAATACATGAAGGAAATACACAACAGCTGAGATCGGGCAGGATTACAAACAAGAGGATGATGTGAGAGTTACACTAACACTAACAGAAACCACTTGTGAATGTAAACAAAGTCAGGGAGTGACAGAGATGAGCACGACAAGAGGGACAAGACCATTACAGATACTCTAAACAAAAGTATTGGGACACACCTCTTAATTTAGAGTTTGGGCTATACTTTACTTCCAGTGAAGGACAATCTTAATACTTCAGCAGACCAAGACATTTTGAACAACGCCATGCTTCCAACTTTGTGGACACAGTTGGATGAAGAACCTTTTCTGTTCCAGCATGACTGTCCCCCAATGCACAAAGCAGCTCCATAAAGACATGGTTGGATGAGTTCGGTGTGGAAGAACTTGACTGGCCCACACAGATCCCTGACCTCAACCC
>JBBJLS010000011.1:3326973-3342754 GCA_037577275.1 Bryconaethiops microstoma
TGTTACGCCAGTAGGTGGCACTATTGCACCACACTACGACCCAGGTTTATGATTTACTTGCACTTTTTGGTCCCTCTATGATTCCGTATTACTTCAATCACGTCTTCTCCGTCGTACCGTGTATTCTCCATACGAAATCATGTACCATGACGGTTCAGTACGAATACATGTACCGTTACAGCCCTACTTTATATCTATATATAAAGATATAAATAACAAATGCATCTATATAAATGCTATGACAGATGCAAATGCAAAAGAAAAATCCACAAAAATATTCCATGGACATGAAGGGTACCCAGTTACAATTTTGTTTTTTTTAGTCAAATATCAAGCGTCCTTTTTCCTTCAAAGAGCCTCGTGCTTTAAGCTTCTATCATTTGAATTACTCCTCTAAAAAGCAATAACCAAAATAAATACGTTACTGACATATTAGTGTAGTTATAACGCCGCCTTATGGCCGAATCTGTAGATCTATGCACTGATTGGCATCACTGTATTTGGTCGGAGTGTCCTTAAAGAAGCTGTTCAGCTACTGAAGCACTGAAATAAGCTGTTGAACGTACCAGCAAAAAAGTCGAGGACATTCTGACAAGACGGCATTTTTTTTCTGGGTTTATTTTGGCTTATTTAGTTGTTTAATCTTGGTAAGAGATAAATAGTTTTATTACCCCGCTTTCCATGTTTGCATATTATGTTGTGGTGTTTTGTTCCTCTGTGAAGATGTAGCAGATGCTCAGTTCGTTTTTCTCACACACCTGTAAGACCACATTACTGTCAAATGAAAGTAGAACTTCTATATACTGTGATAAGTTAAGGTCAAAGGCATTTTGACATGAGAACTGCTGTATGATTATCCTAGAGAGGTTTTTCTGCAGAATTACATTGTTATATGATCGAAGACCTTCAGAGTGGTTTAATGTGAAAGGCTCAGTTCTAGAGAAACTTGGTCAGAATTGTTAACAGTGGCAGACTGGAGCATTTAATACCTGTTAAAAAGCTCCTTCACAGAAGGTTTACATGAAATGGTTGTGTTGCTTGATGCCCAAGATGGTTTTATGGTAGTTTTTGAAAATCCATGAATGGCGGAGGGGTACAAGTAAGGATGTCCCCCAAAAAAGTTATTCACCCCAGATTTTCCAGAATTCGACATATTAACATTACATATAAAACTCAGTGAGAGGAATTAACCACCTCAAAACAAACCACTAAATGTCTTTTTTTACAGCTCAGCCACAAAATTATATACAAAAATGTAGAATTCCCATTTAACACTTAATCAAATTCATTTGAACACCTCAGTTTCTGAAGGACATGGTGATACCTTCACCATATTTCTTTTCAGTGTACTTTCATTTACGGATTTACTGTCGTTCACATGCTGCTCTCAGAACTACATGTAGCTTTATTTATTTTTTTTTAATAACCTGGGAAGATCCTGTAGCTTGAGTAAAGAAACCATACCAGCACTACAGCTCAATGTTAACGTGTTTCTTTTAAATGTATGTATGGCATATCCTTCACTGTGTGAGTCATTGTCTTGTAAAAAGTATTAGTCTAATGACTAAAGTATTAGTCATAATGAATTTTACAGTTATCACTGTTTAGCAACATTCATTTTTTTTCTCTCTAACCAATGTTTTGCACCATAGAAAGTACAAATACTAATGTAAAAACAATGTAAAAAAAAAACAAACCACCCAAAACTAAATGTACAGTTGGCACACATGCCACAGTATTTTCCTATCAGACAGAAATTCTAGAAATTTCAGTCCATGTTTCCAACACACCTGAGAACGAAGCATGTGGCTCCGCTGTGTGTTGGAAGGTGGAAAAGGGAAAAGGGAAACTGGTTCCAGGTCCTACAGAGCACCATAAAGAAATAAATGCTATCACAGGTGAATGTGTGTCATGTTGTTTCTTACTAGTTCAGTAATGCATTCATTGCACAGTATCTTGTCACAAATGTTTGAATTTTCAGAATAATTACATTAAGATGTAAATTATTCTGAATAGATTGTGAAATTTGTGAGGTTGTTTTACATGAAATTAGGAATATGTTTCCGGTTGTTGTGACCTAAAATGCATTTCTAAAAGTTACTAATGCAGGTGAGGTACAAGAAAAGTGCTGTACAGCACTAATCTGCAATTTTTCACCATTTTACCATCATTATATATGAAAGTAACACGTTAGCAACATTTGCAATTGGTTTTTTTTCCATAGTGTAATGCTTAAAATTATATAGAAATGCCAATTTAACAGAATTAAACTGACAAACTGAAGAACAGCAAGTAGTGTAGAATTACTAATTCTGTGTAGTTTCGATGAAGAAAAAAAAAAAAAAAAAAAGCAATAAGCATATAATCTGACAGTAACTGTAGCAGTTCCAGAACAAAAATTATTTTCAGTATATTTATCAAAACCTTCAAATCTAAAAATCCTAAGACAGCTTAGGGGATTTGTTCAATTGTCTATATTCTGTTACATTAATAGATAAAATTTTCTGAGAAGCACTAATGAGTGGCTTTAAGTGAAGGGAAAAAAAAAAAAAAAAAAAGACAAAACGAGGCACTTTCCCACTCAAGTGAGTTTATTTACAGTATAAAAATTTCACTTGACACTTTTAAATTTAAGGATGACCAACTACTGGATATGATATCTAAGGATATAAAGCACTAATCATATACATATCATGAACCCACTCTATTTAAAACGACGAAAGTTCCAAATTGGTATCAAAACAGATGAACTAGGGCAAAAATGTTTTCCAACACAAACAATACACTTTTGTGACACAAACCATGTTCTGGTATTAAAAATGAGCCTGAAAAAAACTGAACCACACAAAAAGCACAACTCAGTCCATTTTGTTGACAGAGGAAAATGTAAAATAAACAGTATTGGTAAAGGTAGGACCAAAATAAAAAAAATAAAAAAAAAAAAAAAGAACAGAATGTGATGTCTAACGAGTTAGAACCGAAAAACACCGCTTCCTTCCCTTTTGTAAGGCAAATACACAGGAAATATATTTATGCAGTTGAAAGAGGGAAGGAAAACGCAGCCTATTTGTGTTCCAAAACTGTTTTAACCCACTTCAGTTACTCTAGAACAGCACAGGGTGAGAAGGGAGGGTCAAAGTGTAACATTAAATTGAGGTTATTAAAGAAGATACATAGCCATGATGGCAGAATTAATCACAATTTTTCTTCCAACGCAGTGTTCATTTTGTTTTAGGGTCTCAGTCACTCACTTCCATGTCTTGCTCTTCGTGGTGGTCATCTCCGTTTTGCTTGGACTGCTTTGGGCTGCGCTTGCCCTCGCTGCCGTCCGCATAACGTGCAGGAGAGGAGCCGGAATCTTCAGAATCTTTCATCTCCCGCTCCTTCTCGCTGTCGTAGCCTTGCTCTTCTTCATCGTAGTCTCGAGTGACCTGCAGACAGAGTGTGAAAGTTAAATCACATATAACAGCCAAATTTAATGTAGCAACTGTGTATGGTTTTATACAGATACCTCGACATCGATACAGATTTCTGAATAACAGCCTTAAAATGGTTCAAGAGTTAACAACTACATTTAGAATCACAGCTCAAAGAACCATTTGAATTTAAACGGTCCTCTGGCCTGGTTACATAGCTCTTCTCTAAGATGGAGAAAATGATACTAGACAATGGACATATTTTTGACATTTAGAGAACACTTTTTTGCTAGCGTGCTTATGTTTGAACACCTTTAAATTACAAACCAAAAGTGGGTGTGGTTCAAAAAAAAAAAAAAAAAAGACTACTTTCCCTTTTTTCTGTTCACTGTTTGTGCAGTTTGCATCAGTGTGTGTGTGTAAAAAGCACAGGTTGCTATTCTTTTCTGAACTATTGCAGTGTGAGCTGTGTTAAAAAATAAATGCCTCCATATATGTTGTGAGTGCAGTCGTGTTTGTATGGCAGCTTTTCTGTGTATTCCAGCAGCTTCACTACTGATTCAGTTTCTGATGGGATGAAATGGTCACACAAGCACACGCTATGCTCTTAACATCACTTAATTGTTGCAGTTGTAAAATAATTGATTGTAGTTTAACATTTCCAAGGTATAATATAATTTATATGTAATTACATTTTCTCCAAACATTTTTTGTTTGGAATTTTGAATCAAGTGCTGTCAATAGCGTACAAAACAATAGTGACATGCACATTTTACACAAACACACTCCCACAAAAGCAATAACCCGGGAAAAAAATGATGCGTTCTTTTTTTTTTTTTTTCATGGCTGTATTTAACTGCAGACAAATTTTTTAAAAGCATAAACGTTAACACGCTCACAGAATGAAATTTAGAGAGCCAATTGGCAGGCATGATTTTGGAACCACTGTGCTCTTCTGCTCATCTTTAGTACCTAGACTGTTCCATGAAGGATACATGTGAACGTGTCCACTATAACACTCAGGTTCTTCTAGTACCTTCACATCTCGTTTCTCACTGTCAGATGTCCTTTCTCTCTCCTTGTCTTTGCTCTTCTTCTTCTTACTGGAAGAACGTTCTGACTCGTCACGGCTGCGCTCTCTCTCCGATCTCCTGTCCCGGTCACGCTCTCGGTCCTTCTCTCTCTCGCGATCCCTCTTTTTCTCCTTCTTGTGTCTGCAAGAACATTTTTAGAGCTTTCAGGAAATCCAACAAAACAAGCACTATTTGTAGCCTTTAGCTAAAACATTTGTTATCTATGAAGATATACATACACAAATATTACTCATCTGATGCGAGTAAAACCCACCTCCTTGGCGATGGTGTCCTGGAACCTCTCCTTTTCGGAGATCTTCGGGGAGATCGGCTAACGCTCCTCTTGCGTCGCCTGCAATTTTTTTTTTAAATAATGAACACAAGTGAATAAATTACAAATTGATAACATGAAAAGCCAGTTATGTGAAATACTCCATGAAGTGACCTTCTCAAAAAGAAACCTGACAAACATCTTAAAGTGCAATTTGCACAACTGACACTAAAGTAAAATGAATATACCGGACAAGGCGGAAAAATTGTGGATCACTGATAGAGATCCTTCTGAATAACATGCAACCTACAGACAATATACACCCTCTTTTGTGCAATGAAAACCTGAGTAACAAGTCTGAAAAATTAAATAAAAGACAAATTAACATCAATGCTAGTGTTTAGAAGAAGCCTGTCTCTCATTTGAACTTATTAATGATCATTTTACACATTTAAGACAAAAAAAAAACCTACATAAATTTACTACATAAATTTAACAGCTTGTTTGAAGACAGAAGCAAATACATGCAAATGAATGTATGCATTTCACACAAAAGGTGAATGAACAGATAGCTGGATGGAAAGATGGATGGATGGGTGGGTTTGGTTTCTGGTTAAGTCTGGGTGTGTAAGTTACTACAGCTAAGCATGAATCTCCTGGCTGAGGCATGGAAAAGATGGTTAAGGTTGAAACATTTACCGGCTTGTGCTTCTAGATCTCCTGGCGGTGCTGTAGCTCTTTGGGGGCGTTTTAGAGCGTTTCTTGTCTTTTTCCTCTTTCTTTCTATCCCTGAGAATGAAACAGAAGCACCTTCATGGAGACCTTTTTCATGCTCTCTGCCTTTTTTTTAATTTTTTTTTATTGTTCCACATAAGTATGGTTAAATGGTAGCAGTGATGCCAATGGGTTCATTTGTGCTGCATCGTTGTGTACACCACATTTATTTTAGTGAAAAACAGCAAGAACACAACCGTGGCCCATGCAAATCAGCTAAACACTAGGGATGCACCGATGTGGTAGACCAATGTCGATATTTTTCTAGTAACTATCTGCTTATGCCAATACAAAAAAATTAAATGCAGAAATCGGGACTAAACCTACATGGATTATATTACATGGCTCTTCCAATGTTTAAACTACAACATTAAAAATATCCGTCACACCTAAACATTTCTCTGATCATTTTAAAGCAATTGTCTGCAGATACTGATCTGATTCCAATATCACTGTGCATCCCTAGCAAACATGCTTCAGTTTATGCAGCTGCAGCCTGGTACTAACTCAAACAGCATGGCTGCATGATTTTATTCGCAGGGAAGATTATGTATCTGTCAGACTACTCAAATGAATACAGACACAATTGCCTTCTGAGGTGTCCTCCTGATTTGACAGCACACTTCATCTAATACAAAATCCAAGAGAGCTCTTGGACACTTGAACACTTAATTCAAAGTAGTTTCAGCAGCCAAACTGAAGAGAATTGAGCACCATTAACAGTAATTTCAACTGAGTATGTGTGATAATCTCATCCTTGCCATTTTCACCCCATCAAGTGATAAAAGTACTTCAGAATGACAAAGTAGTTATGTGCTAAACCTCTTGTATTAATTAGTAAACTATACAGCCAAAAATGACAATTCTGACAAAAAAAGGAGCTACACTGTCAAGAGAAACGAAATACCACACAAGAAGTACTTCCCTACAGAACCCTTTAAAAGATTGTTCTTTGGAGAACCATTTCTGTAAGAGATTGGTGAGTGTAAAAAAAACCTTTCCAAAGCTTGAAGTTTCCAAAGCATCACACAATATAAAAATTCCATAGGGACCTTTAAATTGCTACAGAACATTTACATTATGTGAACGTTCTTTAAACATGTAAAAGGTTCTTCCTATTCACTTCTTTCACAGGATTTTTATCTTTCCAATCACTTTATTTGTAAAGAGTGGTGCATCCAAAAAGGTCCCCACAGTTGGGCATAAGGAAGCCGTGAGTCACTAACCTGGATTTGCTGGAGGAGCGTCGGTTCCTGTCTTTGGAGCGAGACCTCCTCTTCCTGGGGCTTCTGGAGCGCCGGCGGCTCCTTGAGCGGGAACGCCTCCGGGACCTGCTGCTGGACCTCCTATGGAACAAACATCTGATTGCAAAAGTGCTGTTCGAAGATCATTTATACGTCCTTTAGAGATAGCATAGCTTCAATTCCCAATTGGGAGAAAGGCTAGCAGAAAATATTGGATAGAATAGAGTCCAGAAATAAACTAAAGTGAAGGAAAGTAGGTCATATGACACGTATCCTAATGTTAAAACAAAGGAGCTAGATTTATATTATACTAGAATTACAAGTCCTTTATTTTAAATACTTAAATGTTTAAAGTCTCAAAAACATTTCTTGAACACAGAACTGATTGATGTCCAGAGGTCTACAGACCCAGACCTTGCAGTTTCCCTTGAATCCAGGGTTTATAATCACTGGTTTGAATCGTTAGTGTCACATTTACAGTTACATCAACAGCACAGAATCCAGGACCAAAAACTTGATTCAGGGTCTGATTTAAGGAAAACAGTACCGATCAAATTTTTTACATGTCTAGCAGAAACGCATTAGTCCAGGTTTAAATGGAGTGTGATAAAATGTAATGTATACATTACAGCAAGCACGTACCTATGTCGAGAGCGGGAACGTGACCTCCTCCGTCTGGACCTAGACCTGGATCTGGAGCGGGAATGCTTGCGTTTGCTGTCTTTTTTATCTGCCAGGGAGAAAAAAAAAAAAAAACATCAACGTTACCATGCCTGAAAATCTTCATTATATATACCTGACTTGCATATACAAATATTTACAAGTATTAATTATTAATAATACACATCACAAGTAATACAAGTATTAATTTACAAAGCATGGTATAAAATTCATCAGTATGTTAAAGTAGCTACTGAATGCCAAGGTAAAGGTACGCTGAGAACGTAAATTTTGAACTGAGCTACTTACTCCCAGGTTCAATCGCAGCAGAGATCAGGGACTGGGCCTCTCGGACTCTCTTCATAGCTTCTTCGATTTCTTTGCTGGAAGCATCTGCCTTCAGGCCCATAGTGGCAGCCATTGGATTCATTCTGTAACAGATGAGAAAAAGAACCATCTCCTCAGATTCTGCTGGTTTCTATGCTGGCAAATTAGGCCTAAACCCTTGAAGATGGATTAGAACATTTATTTGCTTATTTCCAATCATCAAACAGTATGAGCCAGTGAAAGCAAAAACTCACTTTGGATCCACAGATGACATTAACTTCAGAAGTTGTTCAGCAGAAAGAGCCTGCGAAGACACAAAAACTCAATCAGCGCATGACAAATCGCAGACAGACACAGAACTGAAGCGGCCAATGATAACATCCACAAAGTTCAACACTACATTCTGTGCATACATCAGTGACCATGCAGGACATGAATCATTAGTATTCACCTGAGGATTCATGCCAGCTCCTGGTAACATGGCAGGACCACCAAGACCAGCCATAGGAACACCTGCCATCTACAGAACAAGCAGATTTTGACTAAGCAACATTAGCCAAGACACACTGTACTCTGAAGGTCTAAAACACTTCCTATATGCCCAAAGAATTCAAGCCTAGAAGTTTTATATATCACCCGTTTTAATTTCAGACAAACTGCCAACCATCCCATTTAGTCAGTAAAACATAATTTACTCTTTCTCTGTTATTCCTTTGAGCTGTAAGATCCTAAGTTAACTACTCCACCTCTTAAGAACGTACAGTAAATTGAAACAAAATCAATGACCGTTACCGATGCCAAAGGGTTGGGTGTTGGCAGCAGCCCTCCTCCTGGAAGAAGCCCGGCAACAGCATTGGCAGGCGCCAGCAGTGACAAAGCCTTCGACTCATCCGGAATCACACCTTTAAGATTAAAAAAACTGGAATTAAATTCTGAGAAATATAATCCGGCATATGCTCAAGAAGGGGAAACAACATTAGACAACTTTTCAAGCAATAAATATACTTGCCCCCAAGTCATTACCACCTGCGTCTCTTTTCTCTTATTAGGTATCTTTTGATCAAAAAAGTTGTCCAAGTCACTTATCACTGTGTGAGAAACTACCTTGAGATAATGTCATCAAAAAAAACACTACTGCAGCTGGTACTGCCGAGATGTGATCACCTGGACGCGTGTTATTTAAGTCATGAACCAAACGTGAGCGAGCACAGTGGCTTCTCCGGAAGGGGGATGTGCTTTCAACTTTTCATATAGACGTTTTATGAACAAGCGACTCACGTTGGCAGCTTCGCTAAAAGCACACAGAAAAAGATCGAGATACACAACACAAAAACACTGTAAGAGATTGTGACTATGAACAGTAATATGCTTCACAAAAAAATCATGAATAAACTGACAGGTCTAACTACAAGTTTTTCTCTCACACGTAGTCCAATTCTGGGCTTTTGCTGGGGACTGTCCTTACCTGATGACACACAGGAACAATATTCTATACTCAGCACATATAATTAGTGCCGAATAAGTGTTCTCACACATGAACACTACCTTATAAGTTACAATAAGATTGATGTCTTCATATTTCAGTCCCAACAAAAGCCCTAAAAACACACTCAGGTTTTTTTTCTGGGGGAAGGGAGACTTCAAAATTCCACCAATATCCAACATTATACTTATTACAACACATGGTTGCGTTAGGAGAAAACAAATCTTGACAGAGAGAACACATTACAACGCATTTGAAACAAGAACACGAGAAAGAAGGCTGCAGGAGACAAAACTGTAGGGCTGTATTTTCGGCTGGGCCTGGTAAACAGGACTGGCAGAGCCAGGGAAAAAGAACTGTAAAACACAATAACAAAACAAGAGACCACTGTTAAAGAGAGGACATCACACCTGTCTCTTACATCATGTGGATTTCAGCCAGCAATGACCACATAAGTGTAAATGACAAAGGTTAACCCATGTGATTACTCTACTCTTTCTGAGGCACTCCTTTTCTCAGTAAGACTAAATGATGGGAATCCAATCCCATCCAAAATGTGTACATTTAAGAGTAGACTTGTAATATGAAAATTGGAAGAAAAAAAAAGATTATGTTTCATACGTGCATTTTTGGACCAGTCCATATGGTGACACCTCCTCTGAGCTTTTGTGACAAGTTACAGTAAAACGTTGAACAAAAAACAAAAACAAAAGGTTGGCAGAGATCTACAATGCTTAACTAGGTAAATATGCATAGTGCCATGTCAGACTATGCGCATTAACATATTACACCTAGAGAGAGAGAGAGAGAGAGTGAGAGAGAGAGTGAGAGAGAGAGAGAAAGAGAGACACAGAGAGAGAGCAAAGAAAGAAAGAAGAAAGAAGTGGCAAAAGGTGTGGCGGCTGGCGTTTTGTAATTGCCTACAGTCGCCTGTTGGCAGGGAGAGGACCACTTTCAGCCTTCAGGGAGGGGGCTCTGCGTTTGCCTTCTCCACTACAAAAACCACACACAAACAAACAACAAGAGAACAATTTAATAGGAGACAGTCTAACATGTGGAAGAACTGGTGGGGGAAAAAAAAAAAAATCATGATCAGGTTTGTGAAAATGAACCGTTCATTTGCCTTCTGATGTTAATCTGCCCTACTGAGTTTTCTGTCTCAGCCTAAGACCCCTTGTGCAGACCCCTAAAACATTGATTAAGCCTGAGAGGATGCTCTATAAACCCTACTCACAGTCTAGCCTCTCCTCTGCATGTGGGCTTGATCTGCATTCAGACTTAAATTCAACTGGCAAAGGATGAGAATACAGACGTCACAAGTGCATATTTTATTTATATTATATATATTTTAAAAAAGAGACAAGAGTAAGTTTGCAATGTAGTTCTGCTTTTCCTGCAAACACACTGCTGGGACTCTTCTTTAAGAGGAGGGGAGGGGCGGTGGAAGCTTGGCCTGAAAAAATGATGCCTGTGCACTGAAAAGTGCTCCAACTGCTGCGAATGCAGAAATTTGATCCAGTTAAAGATAGTGGCTCTAGTACTACTAACAAAATGTTTCAGAAATACTCTTTGTATTGACTTATTCTCTTCGTTTCACTTCTCTGGACCAAAATAGTGATTATAATAAACAACTAGCTGAGAAAACCTAAGCTTGCTCTTTGCTTTGTAGCATCTATTTTTTAAATAAAGGAGCGTAGCGAGATGTGGCTTTTCAGAGCTTATCCAAATTCTACATTACATTAATTTGGCAGACGCTTTTATCCAAAGCAACTTACAACATGACAGAATCTAGATGCAAAATCATAAAACTGATGCCATAAAATACTCTAAAAGCCACCTAAACCTGCCTGGCATTGCTTTAGGGTTACACAGGCTTTGACTAACTTGGATTAAAATGTCACTTCACACAGTAAGTATCTTTGGAGCACGAGTCAGTGTGCAGGTTTCTGTTAAAAACCTGTTCACAGAGTAACTAAAGTCACTATTTTACTGTTTGGAAGCAAACATCAGCTGCCCCACTGTACCTAAGTGGTACAGCTGTGCTCTGCTACCTGCTCAACAGTTTGCCTTGCAGCAACAACAGCCAGTAATCAGTGAAAAAGAACAGAAACTACACTGGCTCGAAAAGAAAAAAAAAAAAATCATTCTGATTCCATCCATAGGGAATCAGTACATATCTGAAAACCAGATATCATCAAGGTACCAACCTTCTGCAAAGGGCACAACTATTAGAGCTCTGTCCACAAACACTGTGTTGGTGAGGTGCTGGGCCACACCCACAGACTCCTGCTCCTGGAACCGCACGAAGCACACTCGAGACGTCACCGGCATGGTCGAGTCACTGGAAACAAACAAGATCAAGTTACATCACATTTTTTGGCCTTCATATCTGCATGCATATTGGTTTCTTGTTGTTTTATAATGTGTAAAATCTAAGTAACTGTACATTAGTGCAATTAGGAGGTATGAAAACATAAATTAATTAATATTGGTTATTAACAGCAGCTACAACAGTCAAAAGGTACTCAAGTGCTGAACATACTGTAAAATTTTGTCAGCAAAGAATATTAAGTGTACTTTTAGTAAATATTGAGTAAGTAACATGCAAATGTAGAAAATCTGTGTAAAAACGTTTCACTGGTGTGTGTGTGTGTGTGTGTGTGTGTGTATGTATGTATGTATATGTGTATATATATATATATATATATATATATATAACACTAAATGGACAAAGGTATTGGGACGGCTGACCATTACACCAACAGGGACTTTGATGACATTACACATAGACTTTAATATGGAGTTGGTCTCCCCATTGCAACTTTAACAGCTTCCCCTGTTCTTGGAAGGCTTTCCACAAGATTTTGAAGTGTTTACATTACACTTTGTAGCTAATATAAAATACTAAAATAATTACTTTTATTGCTGGCAGTTCTCACGGAGCTCAGTCTGCACTAGTGCTTTACACTGGCTATTTAAATGCAGACAGTGTTTTTATGAACAGAAATTCTAGAGCTTAATACAGCATATTTAAAGAAATAGAGTGATTTTTACACAGCCAAGCACCCAAATAAATTTTGCTTTATGAACAATTACTCTTAATATATTAGTTACATTGTTACAAATATTTATACATTGTTCAAATATTAATATTTAAATAACAACTACAAATAACGTTCAGTACTTTATATTGCCTATTTAAAGTCATTAGAGGGATTTTTATATTTCTAAGCAGTCAAATAAATTTTGCTTCGTGTATAATTACCCTTACATTCACAAAGTTTAAATATTGTTTACATCTTAAAAATAGCTCCTATCTAACTAAAAAATTGCCGTGTTTAAAACAGCACATTTGAAGAAACATTTAAAATGTTTACACCTTACAAAATAGTTCATATCTAAATACAGGGACAGAAATCATCCCCAGTGCTTTATATTACTTATTTCAAGTCATAAAGGTTTAATTTACACAACACCGCTGAGAAATAAAGAAAACAGGGGTTTCATAACGGTTAGCTCGTTAGCATGCTAAGCTAGGCTAAAAAGCGCGGCCTGCTCTCTTCCGTCTCGAAGAAACAGATAAATAAACACATTTTAAAAAGAGTACCTCACTCTGTATGAACGTTAAAGCTGTAAGATAGAAATGTGACCGCGTTGAGGTGTAAAAGGACCGTGTTTTGGGTCGGTACTCACTCCGGGGGAAAGAGTTTGAGCTCCTCGATGGAGCCCAGGAAGCCGAACAGGGTCCTCATCTGCTCGGACGTGGTGCTCGGAGACACGTTGGTCACCTGGACCACATTCGTGCTGCAGTTCATCTTCAGACAGACTTCACCCACACCGAGTCCGCTCTGAGTCTGAGCTCCTCTATAAATGCTCGCCCGGGGTCCGGGAGAAAATCTCTCCTGTGTTTATACTCAGAACAACCGAGTCCTGCACCCCGACCGAGACTACAGAGACCTCCGCAGAGACACAGAGTGTGGGGCCTGAAGACAGTTTATACAATAAAAGACCTCCGACTGATATTAAGAAATAATTCAAATAAAAAGGTTAAATATACATAAATAATAAACACGTTATTTATTATTATCATTATTATTACAATTAATATTGTTATTGTTATTATGTTGTTATTATTATAATTATTATAATTATTAACTTTAACACACACGTGGCGGAGGGGGGTGTCCCCAGATGTGTGTCGGGTTACGACTGTCTCGACGTACGTTAGCGTCGTACTTTCGGACTACGCGGGCTTTGTTTGGCGACTTTTTGGCCCTTATCATGGCTCCTGAACGAAAGTCAGAGTCTTCACGTTTTAGTGCTTCGAAAAAGAGGAAAGCCATCACGATGGAGGTGAAATTAGACATTGTAAAGAGATCAGAAAAAGGAGAATCAGTGACGAACATAGGCCACGTGCTAGGCCTTAGCCGCTCTACTGTAGCAACAATTATCAAAGGTAAAGACCGCATCTTGGAGTATGTAAAGGCTTTAGGCCCTATGGAATCGACTGTGATTACTAAACAGCGAAGTGGCATAATGATTGAGATGGAAAGATTGCTAGTTTTGTGGCTGGAAGACCAGCATCAGCGGCATATACAAGTTAGTCTAATGTTGATTCAGGAGAAGGCTAAACAATTGTTTGAGGCAATAAAAAGTGAAAAGGGCGAAGGGAGTGAAAGTGAAGAGTTTGTGGCTAGTAGGGGTTGGTTCATGCGTTTCAAATCTCGAGTCAACTTGCATAACCTTCAGGTGCAGGGTGAAGCTGCAGGTGGGGATGAGAAACCAGCAAGCGAATTTCCTGATAGGTTGGCTGAATTCATTAAAGAGGGGGGCTACTGTGCTGAACAAGTGTTTAATGTTGACGAGACAGGCCTTTTTTGGAAGCGTATGCCTAAAAGGACCTACATGGCCAATGAGGAGAAGACAGCACCAGGCCATGAAGCTGGCAAGGAGAGACTGACTTTGCTTCTTGGGGGCAATGCTGCAGGTGACTTCAAACTTAAGCCTCTGTTGGTGTACCAGGCAGAAGATCCAAGGGCACTAAAGGGCATTTGGAAGGGTCAACTGCCTGTCATCTGGAGGTCTAACAAGAAGGCATGGGTGACCCTTCAGATTTTTGAGGAGTGGTTTTCCAACCATTTTGTGCCAGCAGTGAAGGACTACTGTGTTAGCAAGGGGCTGCCTTTTAAGGTGTTGCTAGTGCTGGACAATGCCCCTGGTCACCCTGCCCACTTGAGTGACTTTAACCCTAATGTCAAGGTGGTTTACCTTCCACCTAACACTACTGCCCTTTTACAGCCCATGGACCAAGGTGTCATTGCCTCTTTCAAGGCCTACTACCTCCGGAGGACATTCGCTATGGCCCTTAATGCAACTGAGAAGGACAAGAACCTGACACTCAAAGACTTCTGGAAGTCCTACAACATTTACCATGCTGTACAGAACATTGCTTTTGCCTGGGATGAAGTGAGAAAAACAGACCTAAATGGTGTGTGGAAAAACCTGTGTCCCCAGTTTGTGTGTGACTTCCATGGCTTTGAGGAGTCTGTGGAGGCTGTAACGGAGAAAGTTGTTGCCATGGGTAAACAGCTTAATTTGGAGGTGGAGGCTGAGGATGTCACAGAGCTACTGGCGTCACATGGAGAGGAGCTGTCTGCTGAGGACCTCGTCCAGCTGGAGGAGCAGCTGACTGAAGAAGAAGAAGATATGGAAACCCCAGAACCCAAGAGATTTACCACCAAGGGTTTGACAGAAGGTTTTTCTATGATCGAGGATGGGTTGGCAATATTTCAGGCTGAGGACCCCAGCGATGACCGATTCAGGAAGGTCTACAGAGATGTTATGGATGCCTTGCAATCCTATAGGCAGATTCTGGATGAGAAGAAGTCATCAACCTTCCAGACTAGCCTGAAACAGTTCTTTGAGAAAGTAGAGAGGCCTGCAGCTAATCCTGTACCCTCTACATCAGCTGCTTCTCGAGATGAAGTACTTGTAGTAAAGGTAGAATCATCTCCAGCGTCTCCTGCTTGGTCCTTTGGCAATCTTGATTCACCTGACCCAGTATCTCCAGCATCTTCTGAAGGTTTTCCTGAAGATTCTCCAGCTTCCTCCTCCCAGTAGGCCACTCTCTCCCACCTTGCTGTGCAAGCCAACGGCAAGAATAAAGGTAAGGATTTTTTTACACTAATTTTGTCATATTTTTCAGTTACTACAGTGAACAAGTATATTTATGTCCTTTTCCTTTTTCTGTATCTTAGTTGTGTTTCTATGATTTTATTGAGTTAGGATCGGTAAATGACTCAGACTCAGGTGTGTTTCAGCTTACACCAGAATTCAGTCACTGTCATAGGAACGGATCTGTGGTGTAACTCGAGGACCCTCTGTACACATATACATATTCTCTCTCACACACACACACACACACACACACACACACACACACACATATATACATACATACGCACACACACACTTGCTCTCGCTCTTTCTCTCTCTTGCTTTTGCTCTCTCTCTCTCTCTCTCTCTCTCTCTCT
>JBBJLS010000011.1:3342854-3385992 GCA_037577275.1 Bryconaethiops microstoma
AAGAGGTCTGGAAATGGTTAGGAGAACACTTTGCCACACATAAAACCACTCTTTACTGTAATAATGTTAATTGTATTAATTGTAATATTAATGTTTTAACACTAACTTAACACTACTGTCCAGTTGTAAACAGGTTTTAAGTATAATTTTCCCAGGTGCCTAAAACTTTTGCATGGTACTGTATTTCCCAAGGTGAACCCAGAATAGCTTTTGTCTTGCTGATTCTATGCTTAACATACAAAGTACACACAGATGTAATTCTTTTAGATGGATCTATCCAATAGGGTGTAACAATACACTATAATATTGTGATGCAAAACATGACAATCTGCAATGTGCAGATGTGACCATTAACCAGTATTTCTTATGTAGTTACATTGTTAGAACAACAAAGTTCAGAAAATACCTGCACCAATCTACAACCCATTTCAGTATGTTTGTATCATGCATCACATTCACTCTTCACGTCTTATTGCTTATAGTGTTTATAGTGTATTTCAGTAATATAAATGCATATTCTAGCTCGGTCCAACCTTCAATTTTTGTCTACAACTAATTAAAATCAAGCTGTCAAATAAAAAAGGAATACAATTATTAAAAGCTAGATGTATCCAGGATGATCAACAGAGCAGTAGATGATTAAAAATGTTATAATAAATTGATTTTGTTTCATTTATTCAATATTATATGCAATAGATTGCAATGTAATTTATAAGATTTATAAGATTTTGTGTCAAATAACTGGATAATAAATAGATAATTAAAGTCTATTATTTATCTATATGGACCTTTTTCTTGCCAAAATACTTGAAACAATGACTAAAACAACCTTTGGATGTCCAGTTTAGAGTATTTACATCTGTATTAAATTGTTACTATGGATAAAACAGCCAAAAAATATTCATTCCAAATCTTGGAACGATATTGTACTATATATATATGACATATTAAATGACATTTTTTGCCATCTATTGCCCTCAGGAGCATCTATCAAACATGTATGGGCTACAACTAGGCCCTGACTTACAGGTTTTCGGCTGTATTAGTGAGGACTTGTCTAAGTACACACATGTGACAGGCTCAAGTCAGAGCTGGTGCCTTTGTGGGCTCTAAGGCCTCCAGCACTAATAAAGCACTTGAAATTTGACCTTTGGGCTCCCTTTCTTTTTCAAGATAGCAGTGCAGAGTCTTCTCTTATTGCAATGAAAGAGGACGGAGAGAGTGTAAAAGAGAGAGAGATCTGAGAACATTTTCTCATACAAAGTCTCTCCAGTCCCTTAACAATACAGTCTCAGGTACAGTTTTATCACTGTCTTGCTGAAAGATCTAACCAGGACCCAGTAGTTCACCGACAGAGGTAGACATATACTATATTGACAAAAGTAATGGGACATGCCTGTTTTTTAAGGTCTGGGCTAGGCCCCTTACTTCCAGTGAAGGACAATCTTAATGTTTCACCATACCAAGATTTTTTGGACAATAACCTGCTTCCAACTTTGTGGACACAGTTTGGGGAAGAACCTTTTCTATTCCAGCATGACTGTGCTCCAGTGCACAAAGCAGCTCCATAAAGACGTGGTTGGAGGAGTTCGGTGTGGAAGAACTTGACTCCTGATCTCAACCCCATCCAGCACCTTTGGGATGAACTGGAACGGAGATTGCGAGCCAGACCTTCTTGTCCAACATCAGTGCTTGACCTCATAAATGCCTTCCAAAAAGAGTGGAAGCTGTCATACCTGTAAACGGACATGGACAAAAATATGTAGACATAAAGGCTATGTATTTGAATGCAGTGTCATGAAGTCCCTGTTAGTGTAATGGTCAGGGGTCCCAGGCTGTTTTTGCACACACTGAGATTTTCTACATTTGCATGTTACTTAATATTTGCTGAAATACACTCTGCTTTTCTAACAAATAAATATACAGTATGTTCACTATGTGAGTACCCTTATTTGCCAAATGTGTTTGAGTAGGGAAATCACCAAACTGTGATGAATAGCGGCCCTCCATGACCAAATTTCAGCACCCTGTGCTACTGTCTTGATGTCTGATACTACAGGAAACTCTCAAACACCTTGTTGAAGTCCATGCCTCAATAAGTCTGAGCTGTTTTGGTAGCATGAGTGATACATACACAATATCAGGTGATTTTAATGTCATGACTGAATAATTAATGATTTTTATATATATAATATACTACATAAAGTCCTGAAATATTGTAATTAGGTGAAACTATGGGAACTGTATAAAACTCTTACTAAATTAAAAGTTAAAGTGTAGAGTTAAAATGTAACTGAGTGAAGGCCAAAAAGTATTTATCCATAGTCAAGTACATGAAAGTGAAAAGTAAATGTTTTTTTAAAACATTTTTTTCTAGTAATGTTTTTTGGTTTAATGTAAAAACAACAGAATGAGCAACATAAAGAGAAAAATTTTAGTGCATTTGAGATTTTGTATGTATTTTGAAGGTTTAATGAAAATGTGAGGATGTTATTTCTAAGTAGGCTATATGAGCCTACAATGAAACAGCTATAGTAAAAAAGTTTAAAACTAATACAACTGAAATGAAAGAAAGCTATCATGATGTAGAGAAGACTAAAAGTAAGTCATTTTTCTTCCAAGAGAAATGACAAGGATGCGAACATGCAACAAACATGCACTTATTGTGCGCTTCTGCTTCATCGTCCTCGTGGTTAATCGGTGTTAAAATAACTAGGAGACAAAATTCAATGATCGGAGATGCAACACTCTGTTAGGAGCAGCAAGTTATGAGACAGTTAAGTCCAAAACACTTTAATTTCACATACTGCACCAGTGGATATAGAGCAAATCTGTTTGAAATGTCTTAAGTAACAGTAGCAGTTTCATATAAGAGGATAAATTTGGTCACATTGAATGGTTAAAGTACAATTAAATGTAACTATTTAACATTAATATGCTATTAATGTTTGTTAATTGCATTTTCTAGTACTTTAACCATTCATTAAGTGTATTACACCCATTCATTAATAGTATAGTGGCCACAGGACTAATTTACACCTTTCAGTACAGTAAGAAGTTTTTTCTGTTTGTTTTTTTTTTTTTTTTTAATTTTTATAAGTAGGTAAAGTAGTAAATTACAGACTCCCGTTCGGTACAGTTTTCCCTGCTAGTTATGTTTTAATGGCCATGTTTGGCCACGTTACTGCAGAAAAACAAACAGATCAATTTAATCAGTTGAGGAATGTCATACGAAAGCAAAGCCTTCCTTTTGTGAGCTGGAACAACAGCCGCCCTTATGCTCCGCAGGCCCCATTTGCGAGTTGCACTGCCCCAGTGAAGTTACGAAACTAAGCCCAAAAATACCACTAACCTCAGATTTGAAGTTCTCCTACACGTTTTTACGGGACATGTGCTGAAGCCGGCATTCCTCACGAAGAAAGAGTTTTTCATTGCGGCCTCAGGTTCACTCGTTTTGCAATATCATCAGAACATACTGGAACCTCCTCTTGTTTTTGCCCATCCGAAAACATGGTGTGCCAATACCATACAAAGTACTTATTCTGCTCACGCAATTATGAATTGTTCATTTTTACTACTGAATGGGCCATTTGCGTGTATACTATATTGGTATTACACTGACAGAAAAAATCTGCATAACGCTTTTGCTGAAATGTAAACAATATCATTGGTCTGATGTGAAATGGCTTAATGTGAAGAAATGTACTTACTCCAGTTTCAGTGGTGCTGATAGGAACCTGGAGTTTCAGTTTCAGTGCCTATATGGCCATTTTATTTACAATCAAAAGTCACCAGTGAACCTAGTCCTGTCTTCTGAGTGTTTATATTCATGTTGATAATAGTGAATAAATCTGTAAAAAGTTGTTCTTGAGGACTAATTTGCCTTCTGACATCCTGTATGAACAGATGTGTTTTTGACATCAATGTTCAAAACGTTTGTAAAATAATATCTCAGGCATATTCATACCTGTGCATTCATTCATTGTTTTCGATTTGTGTAATTTTTGCTTTTATGACAAGCAGAATTATAATTGTCTTTTTTTCCATGGCGTCTAAAAATCAAAGCGTTGGCTGATATTGGAGAGACTGGTCTGTCTTGGATTTGTGCTTGGTTTATTAATAAAGAGGACAAATAATATTACTGATAGTAGATTAATGAGAATTAAGCAATCAATCGTTAGAAAATCACAGGTAAACCTGGAGACAGGTGGTGTGCAGCGCCAGGTAAAGGTCTGGACAGACTACGTTTCTTTAAAAAGGGTATTTAAACCAGTGCCATCGAAAAAGTTATACAACGATTTAAAGACTCCAGTTAAAGACTGTACCAAAACCACACAGTGTGGAGGTTCTTCAAAAAGTTTAAAACGGTTCTTTGGGCTCATTTACAAAAAAGGCTCTCTAAAGAACCTGTCATACATCTCTGCCATGATACTATAATCACTCAAACTAGTACTGTAGCTGTTAACTGTATGAAATGTCTCGTCCTGTTGCTTTGCTTCTTGTGTTTTTCTTGTGTGTTCTTGTGGTGTTCTGGTTTTGGTTTTGTGGAGGAACGTTGTTTTGTTTCACTGAGTACTGTGTATACGGCTTAAATGACAGAAAACCCACTTGACTTGATTTTTTTTGGTTCTGTTATGGTGTTGCACAAAGAACCCTTTATTTTTCGAGAGGGTACAGAACAGTTTTCCTTACAGTCTGAAAGGTTCTTCAAAGTAGCCCCTCTTTATCTTCATGCAGCTTTCTGCACTCCTGGGGTTCTCTTAAGCAGCTACATGAGGAGCCACCTCAGATGCTTTTCCAAACACTTTGAAGCTACGGCCATGCTGAGAGCTTGCCTACTGCCAAAGAACTGTCTGTCTGGGGAAAGGTGGGAACATTTGAAAAAAAAATTTTTATTTTTGTCATGGAAATAAACCTCCTTCTGGGGGACCACACCTATTGGATAGTTATATTTGAAATCCCAAGCATTAAAGCATAATCATTTACATGAAAGATGTCTAGTATTATCAAAGGTGAGTCCAAGTGGTGTTGCATGTCTTGAGAAGGTCTGTCTTCTGTTAAGAATGATTTCAGTGCTTGTTAGTTACTGCATGGACTCGGGAAATGATCTTAGATTATTCACACACAGGACTGTAACTGCATCATTTCAATAGTAAAATCAATTATTTTAAATTATGAAAAATTCTCATTTATGAACTTCTAAAATAGCAATCATTGAAAAGTAAATCATGAGAAATGTCAGACTGTATTATAGACGGGATTTACATTGCAATGTGCAGCCTGTAAAAGGGAAAGTTTATTTTTCCACCTGCTCTTAGCTGTGTTGTGTAATCCAGTCTTGTATCGCATTGTCACACTACATTCAGCAGCTTTTGGCCCAAGCCAGCAAAGCAAATCCTATTTGACAGCACAGCTATTATTACAGGCGGCTCAGAACCCATACAAAGAAACTGTTGTTTGGCCAACACCGTAATTGGCTGTATGATTGGGCAAAGTTAGTTCTGTTATGATGTGAATGGAGGACATGAGTATAAAAGGCTCCAGATCTCAGCAGGACTCCGGGCTCTATTACCGAGGACAACACACACGGACCCACACATACACTCGCACACAGCTGCAGAGCTCGATCACTGAAGGAGGAAAAATGGCCAGCCGGTGAGTGTTAAATTACATCAATTATTAGATTCACAACTTTCAGTTAATATTGTTTCTGTTCTTTATGGACTTTCACTTATTTACCATATAAATGACACCTGCTTAACCCCTTAAAATCTCAGGTTTACTACATCTTAAGGCTTATTATTCAATAACCACAATGCAAACGGAGTTGTATGTTGTAGAAGCCTTGTTGTTTCTGTCTCTGTCTTTCTGTGTGTTTGTGCAATTTCCTCCAGCATCAATTAAGTTTTCTGATTTTTTTCCTACTCCACAGTGAACCATGGCCATTTAGGGGTTAAAGACAGTTCAACTGATGAGTAGAATTAAATTAGAGCTGCTCGTAAATAAAAAATAATGGGCCCAATAGGGCCATTTGTGACATTTTTTTTACTTTATAGGACATTTCATTCATTCTTTATCACAAAGTAAATGAACTCTGTTCTGATTGACTGCCCTGTATAGAGCAGTTCTTATAGGCTGATTAGGCCTGTGTATGTAAGTGACTTTTTTGGGATGTCACAAAAACAGTGAATTCAATATGTCATTTTTGAAGCTGTATTTCTATACTGACTGTGTGTCCTGATGAATGAATGGTACATTAATGTTTATCTACCACATGAATCCCTTTTGTTACAAAAAAATTATAAATAGAGTTTTTTTGTGACACTGGTGCTTTAAATAATAATTAGTAAATATGAAATGCTTGGCTCTTTAGTTTTGAACACCCTGCTGGAGACTACAAGAAGATCTTTGAGACTGTGGAGGAGCTAAATGAGCCTCTACCAGCCACAGTCACTGGTATGTTACTTATTCTCTGGTTTAACATTCTATATTAGAAATGCCATTATGTTTTAGATTACCTGTCCAAAAATGTGTAGTTACGTGAATTATGAGCAATCCATCCATTTACCTTTTATACTGGATCACCTGGTCCTCAGTCTCTTCTACTCAAATAACAGTCAGTTCTTACCGATCTCATACTGATCAGCTTTTGTCAGTGATTTTCAGGTCATGTTGTGCTGTTAGAATCACCTTTATTCTTGCCTTTAGGTCGAATCCCTTCCTTTATCAGAGGAAGTCTTCTTCGGTTGGGCCCCGGCCTCTTCGAGGTAGGATCTGAGCCCTTCTACCACCTCTTCGATGGCCAAGCCCTGATGCACAAGTTTGATTTCAGCAATGGCCAGGTCACTTACTTCCGCAGGTAGGTGTATAATCTTCACACCAATGAATGCTGTAGTGCTTATTTTTAAGAATAATAGTAACCTCAAATCATAATTTTCATTAATACTTGCCTGAGCATAACGTTGGCGTAGACCAAAAGATTAAGCAGATTACACATTTCTGTGCTCACGCACAGAACGTGAGAAAACTGGGAAAGAATAGGATTTATTCAAACTTGAGTTAAGCAGGCTACACGTCAGAGGTGGCGGATTAAAAGCCAAATCCTCCAGCTTTCATAAGAGGCATCATGTGTTTCTTAGCCCGTGGACACATGAGTAACTGTGATATACTGGGCCCACAAGCAGTAAATGGGGTTTGTGTTGTGCCTAGTCCTTAAGGGTCCAGGCCGGAACCTACATTTTCAGTATACTGCAAAACATCATTGTAAAAAATAAGTAAAATAAAAACAAAACAAGAAAAGTGGTTCTAGAATCAAGAAAATGATCTGCAAATATAGTGAGAAAAATACTTAAAATAAAAGATTTATTCATCTTACATAATCAATATTTTCAAAATTTTCTGGCTTGATAAGATTTCATTTTTTGCAGGAGCACCTATACAATCACAAAACTGCAATATTCCCTCTAGTTGGAGTTGTTTTCAATATCAGAACATTTACAGCATGTTCTGAAACATACACACTGGTGGCCAGAAGTGTTTCCTACTAAAACACACACACACACACACATACATACATATACATATATACACATTTTTTTTTTTTTTTGGTTTAGTTCAGTTATTACTAAAGAAAAAAACTATTTAATACAGTGCTTTTGGCAGACAAAACCCACTTATTGCTGAGACACTCTTGGAGAGGATTTGTACTTTCTTTGCACCAGATTGAAGAAATTCTTTGCCTCATCACTCTCCCAGGTTCATCAAAACGGATGCCTACGTGCGTGCCATAACAGAGAAACGTGTCGTGATCACTGAATTCGGAACCTGTGCCTATCCAGATCCCTGCAAGAACATCTTCTCCAGGTTTCTGTCCAGCTGTTCCACTGCACTTAAGCCTTGATGTAGCAGTACACTTTCCTTTATTGTCTGAAGAAAGATGCTGACTTCAGCGTGTGTCTTGGGTAGGTTTTTCTCTTACTTCAAAGGTGTTGAGGTAACAGACAACTGCCTGGTGAACGTCTACCCCATCGGCGAAGACTTCTATGCTGTCACAGAGACCAACTACATCACTAAAGTGAATACAGACACACTGGAGACCCTCAAAAAGGTAATAAACACTGCCCCAGGCAGACATTTCTTATCTGTTTTTTCCTTTATCTACTTAGTGTAATGCGCAGTCACAGAGACGATTCTCTTAGCCAGGTCTTTTCTTATGTGTTATCTTTCTAAAAGGTTGATATGTGCGACTACGTGAACATTAATGGAGTAACAGCGCATCCCCAAATTGAAAGAGATGGCACTGTTTACAACATTGGAAACTGCATGGGAAAGGGAGCCACACTGGCTTACAACATCGTCAAGATCCCACCCACTCAGAAAGGTAACTTCTGTTTTACACTTTACTCTTTATTTCTGGACCTACAAAAATCCTGTGATGTCAAGTATATTCTTAAAAACACTGACAGGTGATACAGTGAAGCTTATTTGGTAATGTAGTTGGATTAATGAATAGTTGAAAAATGCTTTCCGTGCACCCCAGATGAATCAACATGTGCGAAACGTCTGTTAGCCTTCTCAAACCACTTACATCTATTCATTAAGGTGGTGCGGACTTGGTGGTGTGGTTTAAGATGCTGTATGACTTGCTGTGAGCTGTTAATATGAACAAAACTTCACCGCATATGCTGAACGCTGCAAGCAGCTTTTTTGACAACAGGGTCTGTTTTCACAAACCACCTCAGGAGTGAGAGTGCTGATCTAGAATCATTGTTTGTGGCATTGACTGTAATGAATACAAAATATATTATATAAAGTGGTCAGTTCTGGTGACGTTTTGTGCATTTTCATTGCTTAAAGTAAATCATACCGTGTCCTATACCACATTCACAAGTCCATGCCACCTTAATGCTTAATGAAGAGCTGCGTGAGGTGTGAGCAGGTCAAGAGAAGTTATGATAATGTAATTACAAAACATATTTAAAACACTCAGTGTTTATTAGTAACATTAGCTTTGTAGCTCCAGCGCTAAACCAAAATAAATTTTTTTCGTGAAATGTGTCTTGGCTGATCCACTATACGTGAGTCTAATGGCGATAAGAAACTTGACATCTTAGTAAAGGCTTATTTTGTAACCTCCAACTCTTAAATGTGATCCACATCTTAAACGTGATCTTGGCAATGACAAACAAAAATTACATGTCTGACCATGATAAAAATGTTGGTTTTTTTTCCTCAGATAAGTCCGACCCCATTGAGAAATCCAAGGTTGTTGTCCAGTTTCCCAGTGCTGAGAGGTTCAAACCATCTTATGTGCACAGGTAAGTGTCCAACATTTCTTCCTATTTGATGTCTTAACCTTTTAGAGCTAAAACAATAACACACCCTCTTTAAATTGAAACAAATGCATGTAAAAAAAAAATTAAGAGATTAGACCCCTAATGAAGTGACCCCTCTGGTCCCGTATCCAGCTTTGGTATGACAGAGAACTACTTTGTCTTCGTGGAGACACCCGTCAAAATCAACCTGCTGAAGTTCTTGGGTGCCTGGGCTATTCGTGGCTCCAACTATATGGACTGCTTTGAATCTGATGAGCAGAAAGGAGTAAGGAAAATGAATTCAGCCCACTTAACCATAGAAATAATACAAGACAAAAGAGGGACTTTTGGTTCCGCATTGGAAAATATCATCTCACGTTGCATTACCTACTTTTCTATAGCACTTTTATCATCTATGAAACATAAATGGCATAACCACAGAAACCTATATAGTCTTTTTAAAAGTTATCCCACATGGTATTAGACAGGGTTTCCACATTTTGTATTGCACAGACATGGATCCACATTGCTAAGAAAGACCCCGGGGAGTATATTGACTACAAATTCAGGACTTCTGCAATGGGCCTTTTCCACCACATCAACGCATATGAAGACTCGGGCTACATCGTCTTCGATCTGTGCACCTGGAAAGGGTAAATGCTATTTACAATGCTATTTTACGCTCAGGACAGTTGCTGGGTTAAACACAGCTCTGCTTTTTAAAGCAAATGAATTTAGTTTTCATTCAGCAGTGGGAACCAGTGGATTTTTATGCATTTTTCAGCCCCAGTTCTTTGAAGTAATAGAATAAAGTTGCTCTTCACAGAGCTGTTTAGCCCAGTTTCCCAGATAGAACACATCCGTTGAAATGACATTGATTCCATATCAGACAAAAAGGATCTTCAATGTTGATCCAGCATTGATCTTGCTCGTTGAGAAGGCCATCTATTCAGCATTGAAAAATCAACCGTTTGTGGATGGATTCAACAAGGATTCAACATTTTCAACGCTTGTTTGGCAAAGGTGCTTTCAATGTTGGATATTTTCAGTAATATCAGTGTTGGTTCAGCATCTTATATTCAGTGTTGTTACCATCGAATGTTCAATATTGAAAATCTGACCCAAACTTTTTTTTAGTTCAACGTTCAACACTGACCATAAATCAATGCATTTACCCACAATTCAATGCTGAATCAATAACATGGTATTATCTGGGAACGCTGATGAACAAAAATGACCTGTTTTGGGAAATTAAGCTTCTATTGCTTTATTTCGGCTAGTCTCATCCAGTGTAATTCCAATGGAAATTTTACAATTCACTAATAGGCCATACAAACAAGTGTACATTAAAGTCTTACAGGGGCTTGAATGAGTCTTCCCACTTGTTCCATAGGTTTGAGTTTGTGTACAATTACCTGTGGCTGGCGAACCTCCGTGGGAACTGGGAAGAGGTGAAGAAAAATGCTATGATCGCCCCTCAGCCAGAAGTGCGGAGGTTTGTGATCCCACTGGACCCCTACAGGGTACGCCACAGTATTTTTTCATTTCGTAGTGATGTCGAAACCAACTAGTTATGGATAAATTTTCTAGAGAAATTTTGTTTCACTGATATTGGTTCATTGCTTCTCCATCTCTAACTATTCATTTGCTTCTCTCTCTTTCTTACCTGAAACCTGCTCCCTCCTATCTCTCCCGTTCTTACAGGAGGAGCAGGGTAAGAACCTGATCGCTTTGCCCTACACTACGGCCACAGCTACTATGCATGAAGACGGGACCATCTGGTTGGAGCCCGAGGTGCTTTTCTCTGGCCCCCGACAAGGTCGGAGTCAAAAAAAAAAAGAGCTAAATACGGTTTCCTGTTTCTGACACAGTATTCATACTGTATTAATATAAGCTAAACTGAGATTCACATACAGCTGAAGCATTCAAAATGAATGAATGCTGGAATTGTGTACAATATTTATTAATTTCCTCCATCTACCTGAACAGCTTTCGAGTTCCCTCAGATCAACTACAAAATGAACAACGGGAGGAACTACACCTACGCCTACGCCCTCGGCTTGAACCACTTCATCCCCGACAGAGTGAGTGTCGCTCAGCGAACTGTCTGTGACAACATTACATTTTCAACTGCTGGAGCCGGTCAGTTGGTGTAGTTTATCGGTGTAGCCTGCTAGTGGTAATGTGTGTATGTATCTGGTTCCAGATTTGCAAGCTGAACGTAAAGACTAAGGAAACGTGGGTGTGGCAGGAGCCAGACTCGTACCCCTCAGAGCCTCTGTTCGTACAGAACCCTGATGGGGTCGATGAGGATGACGGTGAGTTGGGCAACAGTTAAAAATACACTGTTATTATAAACCCAGTCTTGGACTTCATCACACTGTCAAGTGTTCACCACTTATAGTTTATTGTATTTGGGATGAGTTGAAAACTGTGTAAAACCTGGTTTCTCACTCACCTTGCAGGTGTTCTGATGACTATCGTGGTGTGTCCTGGAGCTCAGAGACCAACGTACTGCCTCATCTTGAACGCCAAGGACCTGTCTGAGATCGCCAGGGCCGAGGTGGACGTCATCAGTCCTGTCACTTTCCACGGGATGTACAAGCCATAGAGCGGCCGTTGCTGTTGCACTGATCATCTAGCATCTAGGCATTCAAAGTGCCTTACCTTCTGCTCCAGGACATCTTTGGATGCTAGGAGAAATACCATGTTAGGAGAAATACCACAGCACAATTCTTGTTTTTTTTTTAATGTTGAATTTTGTGTTTATCAGAGTATCATCAAATGATACATGGAAAAACAATGACCCATTTCTCCTCACCATGGATTAATTCTCTGTGATAAGTTATCAGTCTTGTTTCTGTGATTACCGTATTCAGCTCGAGTCTTAGAAAAGGACAGCTGAAAAATACGTTCGCTTGTAAAACTGTATTTAAAACCCAGTAGCATGGAGACTCATTAAAGTTATTTTAAAACATTTCACTGTCATTTCAGTCCACAGTTCCTTAAAAGACACCACTGCTTAAGTCACTAATACCTGCTATTGTGAATTGACAATATTACCTGACATCATTAAAACATATTTAATCAGAAGAGGAACTCTGGCCAAAATCTAAAACATAACCATTTCTGTGTCAACCTACCAACTCACATCCCACAGCGGTGCAATAACAGCCCCTGAAAGCAAGTCTTTTTGGACAAGGTATCTTTTTAGACAAGGTATCTTGAAGGTTTGAGGGACATTCGACAGACTTCGGAAGGTTTATCATGAGGGCAGTCTATTTAAATTGGGTTTATTTGTTACTCCAAAATGAAGCCAGATTACTAATGTGTCTCTTAGGAATCTGAACATCACATCCGTATTTATAAGCTTCCATCTAATATTTCTTAATCACCATGTAGCAGATTCCCATTTGTTATTTGATGCATTTGAGAAATATGATGTATTTGAATGTATACTAGGCATGGCTATGAGGTAACATTCATGGACAAAAATGCTAAAAGGATACACAGTTGTTAATTGTGTAAACCAGTGAGGAGGAGGAATGCAATGCTGGGCTACAGAATACTGGCCATTCCTTCACCACACTTTACCAGAGTGGCCAGGTTAACACACACGTTTGCCTTCTATGCGGTCAATCTGCAGTCTACCCATACACAACTACAGTGATGCTACACTTTAGCAGATCAACAGAGCAAACTGTTTTTTTCACAAGCAGCCCAATGAGTAATTGTAATTTTACTGAACTTGGCTTGATTAGCTGAAGCTAAGCTGTAATGATTTGTTGAAAGCACCTGGAGGATGTAGACACTGCACAGCATAAGACATTTGAACACGTGCTCCAAAACAAGCAGATCAAACCAGCGCATGCTGTCAGTGCCCCCTCCTGCCTTCGCCTAGCACTTTGCAGCAGAGTTGAATAGTAATTAGCTTAATTCATTCAGTTACGTAAGTAAATTTTGATTCAGTTAGAAAGATTTTTCTAAACATTTGTCAATGTAGACTACAGAAACAGACATTTTTTGATAATACAGTCGACCCGCAAAATGCGCAGGGGTTACGTTCCAAGAGTACCCGCATATTGTGAAAAAATGTGAATTTGTGATGTAAAAAATGCCTAAAAATGCATATTTTTACAATCTAAACCCTAAATATGCCCACAAATATGCTTTATAATTATATTTTATATGTAAATTTAGCTGAATTATTATTTATGTTACAAAACTAGTAAAGTATATTATAAAAAAGCACTAAAATACATGAAAAATTATAAATTACCACAAAACATGCAAAACAAAATGCGTAGGATAGTTGCGGTTTATGCGAACAATAAATTCGGTTCTAAGAAAAAACTCAAATACTTCGGTTCTAAGAAAAAATGCAGGGGAACACTGTATTTCAACTTTAGCAGATAAACATTTGTCGATACCTGAAATTATGCAAAAACATACTTAGGAAAGTTTGGTCTCATGTGACAAATGAATTATTATACTGAACTTACAAGCGCACTACTAGCGGTAATAAAAAGAATACAAACTAAATTAAATCCTTATTTGTAAGTAGTGGGAAACCTGGGTATGTAACAGAAGGTATTCAAGTTGCACCTTACATGAAATGAGAGATGGAAATATGTCAAACAGTTAATCAGTAAATCAAAACTTAATGCTGCAATTCTTTTGCAGAAAATTGTGTCACTAAAAGTCAACTGGATGAAAAACAACGCTGGGCAGAAAAACAACACACACATTTTCACTTTCTCGCTTCTGGCTTATTTTTAAAAGAATGTACTTTGACTTCTTCTCAAGTTTATTTGTAAAATAAGATTACTTATTAGTAATTAAAATTAAAACAGATTTAAACGGACTTGGTATTTAATATAAAAGCACAATTATCCTATTTGAAGTCGTTCCAATAAACCTAAACTACCAAAACACGCCACGTGGAATGAAAGTAGACTCTGAAAACCTGTATGGTCAATTTTGAACTGTCTTGTCATTGTAAAAAGCCACCATAAAAATGACAGAAGCAAAAGCAAGTTCAATAGTCAATGTATGTTTATTGACCATGGCTCAGGCTACCATGGGAACAGTATCAGTTTGGAATAAAGGCTTTGTTTCAACTAATGAGGAAAAATAACAACAGGACCTTTAAATATGTAAAGTACTGCTCTGTTTCAGATGAACTTGGAGTATTTTGACCATTACAAAAGCAAAACATCGCCTGCTCTATTTGCATTTGAAAAAACATAAAATCCCTCATCATCAGAACTATTGAAACAATAATTTGTACAGGAAAACAAAAGAGACTGGTGCAAGGTTATACATAAATACATTATTTTTATAATTATGTGTAAAGTGCAAATCTCTAAGTTAAGTATATATAGTATTTTTTGTGTGCAAGCATTTTTAATGAAATTTGAGACAGGTGGTTATTTGGTTCAACCCCCCCACCCCATGCACAATTGAGCCCTTTTAGAAGTGGCCGCCACCGTAAGGCTGCGTTCACATTACAAGCCTCATTGATCGATTCAGATCCCTCTACCTTGACTGCTTACATACGTGTATGTAAAGGGCGAACAAACCTGTGCCCTGAAACGACCCATGTCGTACATCAACAGCATTGAGTGAGTGATACTCACAAAGCCGTCATCAAGATCATAAGCTCCTGACGGATTTGTCAGCATGAAAATAAGTTCTAATCTGACCACTATCATTAAGGTTCCATGGTCACGAAGTGGTTCAGGTCTGAGTTGACAAGATCTCATTTTTGCATTCACACAGCTCTGAAAAATTCACATCTATGTCAGATGAAAACTTTGGATTTGTGCCACCTCAACTCTTCATGTGACTGTAACCCCAGATTTCTCTGTCTTTGGAAATACTGACTGGGAAGACGCCACTGGCAGGAACCAAAAATGAAGAGCCAAGGCAAGTGTTGGCCTTGCTGGGCCCATTGTATAGTGATTCAAGTACATACTTAAGTAAAAGGTAATGTTTTGTTACAGGCAGAACCATTATTTCGTGGCAAATAAAGAAATTTAACTAAAAAAAAGGTTTTAATCCGTCGCACTGATGTAGATGTTCTGCACTGATGATTTTTGACTGTAAGCCAGGCTGTCTAGATAGTGAGAGCAAAACAGCTTATACAATGTCTGCATGTAATGCATATTTGACCTGTAAGCCAGGTTCAGGTCAGCTCACTCAAAATTTTCACAGGTGCAGGCGGGGCAGGTCAAAAAGTGCCAAAGCAGCATTATATCTGACTAAATTATAAATAACTTACAGAAACACTGTGGGTCAGATCAGGTTTGGGTTCAGTCTCAAAACAGGTCGGTTGAGTGTGGATCATAAAAAGCCGGACTCCAACATCACTAGCGGGCGCGGCTCTGGACAAACTTGAATGTCACTGTTTGGATTCGTGTCAGAAGACTTGGAGTCAACTCTCAATTCCCAGCTACCTGGAATCGGAGAACTGATTTTTTTGTGTTAGAATCTGTTACATTGTACATCTTAAATTATAACTGGAGTATGAGAAGTGTACAACCATCTTTCAAAGACACAACACACTGCCTATGCACAAAATATTTTTGCAAACCAGGGTCATGCTCATGACCAGAAGTGTGCTGCTAAACACTTGAGTGTTATTTTCTGCACTAATTAATTTACGATGTGTCAGTGACCAACTCTAGAATCATTCAGTGAGACTTTTCCATTGACTATTTCCAGTAACTCTAATAAGAATGTTTAGGGAGAGTAATACTAAAAATGCCGCTTATGGTCATCAACTGTGGCAAACTTGCAAAGCAAAACTTGCACCTTCTATATAACTTGCTGATTATGATATTCTTGTCACTCTATTCATCAGGAAAATGCAATATATTGTAACAAAATGTTTGTGTACTGAACACAACCCTGGTACCAATCATTCCCTTACAGTATGACCTCTTGTGTATGAAGAATACACTTGTAATACAATCTACGCAATGAATGGGAGATCAACGTTTGAGCAAAAGTGTCTTCCTCTGGGCAACCTTTACAGCCATTCATCACAGAACTCATCACATTCAACCAAGGTGACAAAAACAGGAACAGTGAGTAGGAATGAGAGATGGTGTACACAGCACCATGTCAAATCTATTGAGCAGAGTTATTTGGGTTTTCTGAGCATAATTACTGCTCATGAAGGGGCAAAAACTGACTAAGCTGTTCAAAGACCATGTAACTACAAGTAACTAGTAACAAAATAGCGCATAAGTGCTTAAAACCAACCTTCTGCGGAAGCTCTAGCCCAGGATTCTTCAATCTGGTCCTGAAGAACCACTAGTCAACCAGTACTTCTCTTCCACTTCAGCTCCCAACGCACCCAAGCAATGTGATCAAATACTCTACAACAGGGGACACCAAACCTATCCGCAAAGGACCAGTGTGGCCGCAGGTTTTATTCCAGCTAAGCAAGAGCGCACCTGATAGTACCAATCAACTGTTTAAAAACTGAGAGGAACTGATTAAACTAATTAAATTAGGTCGGCTTCTGTGTAAAATGGCCATTTTTGTCACATGTGAACACAGCACAGCACACAGTGTGAACAGTGAAATTCTTCCTCTGAATTTAACCCATTCTCCAAGTGAAGCAGTGGGCAGCCAGTGATGCAGCACCCAGGGAGCAGTGTGTTGGGACAGTACCTTGCTCAAGGATACATCAGTGGTGCCACTGGCAGTCCTGGGATTTGAACCCACAACCTTTCGATCACAGGGGCAACTCCCTAACCAGCATGACATTGATTGCAATAAAACCCTGCAGCCACAGCCCTTTGGGGATATATGTGGTGACTTCTGTCATAAAATGCTGATTACTGAGCTTGGGTGGGTAAGAAGTATGGATAAAAGTGTATGTATTGACTGTGGATCTTCAAGGACTGGCCTGAACACCTCCGTTCTAAATCCTTAATTGCACAGAACAGCCCAGGTTAGCACGGTTACAAGAACCAGGGCTTCTTCTTGCTCTGTGCAAGGAGGCCTTTACCTGTTCTTTGATGTATGGATCTTGTTGTGGAGGGCTGGGTGGCAGTATCTATAAAGAACAGTTTCATGATGTTTGGTCAGTTGGTCTCATAAGTGGAGAGAAGTGCAGCATCCACTGGTTCCATGCAGGAAGGGCAGGTGAAAGAGCGCATAAGCCAGTCATCTATGCAGTCCATGTGGTAAATGTGCATGCAGGGCAGGAACCGGATGGGGTCCCCATATACAAAGTCCATCATACAAATGACACACCTGAGGAAGAAGGTGATGAAGCATAATGAGTCTATAGGACTGTGAACGAGTTGTATTTTATGGACTATTTTATATTCCTAGATTGTATAGTGCACATTTTATACTGTCCTGTTGGTTTAGTATTTTATTCTATTCCATGTTTTTTCATTTTTCCTGCTTTTTGCTTCTGTTCATGACAATGCAAATTTCCCACTTGTGGGACTAAAATCTTATCTTATATTACACACAGCAATGTCAGTGTTACACAGTTATTTGCTACACTATTGTTCTCGTCATTGTGTTGTACATTACAGTGTACTCACTCTCTGATCTTCTTCTCTGAGCCATCTTTGCCACCGTCGAACACTCCTCTGGGCAGGTGTTGGATGAGGCCAATGCGCTGAGCGATACGGATCTGCTCCTCCTCAGTCAGCTGGTTTGCCAGACAAGATTGACTGGGCGTGGGATGGTACACGGGCATGTGGGCCTGCTCCTACACAACATGTACAACCAACGGGCACACTTTCAAAGCAGGTTAACCAGCAAGCTTAGTGCACATTAGAGAACTCGAGTCCAGGAGGTCTAGGTTCCAGCACAGTTTGTTTTTTTCTACTCAAATAGCTATAGTAGGTAAGAAAATCACCAAACTGAGGCGAACACCAGCCCTACAGGATTGCAGTTTCCCAACCCTAGTCTAAAGTGAAGAAATTTTGTGTAGTTATACTGTAAATTAACACCTAACACTGGGTTAAGCATATGAAATTTAAGTCTATGTAATCATAGATCTATTCACAACAATTCTCCTATTGTTTTGTTGAAAAATTTGATGTCTCATTTGACAAGTTGGCAAAAACCCTAATTAATTTTTTTTTTTTTCTGTTCCTGTAAAGCACATTGAATGAGAATGGGCTATGCAACCAGTTAGTTGCATAGACATAGCTTAGTACGACACATGTACTAGATGAGAGCTACGTGTGTTGAGCTAAGGACAGAGGATTAGGTGATCCCTCTTACTGTTTTCTTTCTAAATGATAAAAGCATGTCAAAAAATTTGAGTTTGCTACTGTAACAGTACGTTATATCAGATATTTTCTCATAATTTTGCTTCACCTTCATATTCAGCCTGTCAGTGAATGAAGCTGAACAGAGGACAATTCCTGCTAGGCTGTTTTCTCCCATCACTAATTATGTGTGGACATTGCAATTAACAGTAACAGTCAAAAAGCTTAGACAGGTGAATCACTGTCACCTTTAATAGTAACTGTTGATCATTTCCATCAAAAAATTACACTATGGGCCAGTTTCCCAGACAGGGATTAAGACTAGTCCTGGACTATATTTCTCTCTCAATGAAAAATCTCCATTCATGATACTGTTTAGTACAGGACTAGGCTTAATCTCTATCTGGGAAACCGCTCCTATAAGTATTATTTTTGCCCATGTGTTTGTAAGCTACAATGTTTTTGTCATGACGTGGCGACAGAACTTCGACGGCTCTGATGAGACCTTTCACCATGTCTAGACACTGAAATGAGTCAAATTTAGTGAGCTGACAAGGTGATCCTATTCAGAACTCTTACGGTAAAAATCCATAGTAAAGGGTAAAGGGGGCATCTGACTGACGCTCTTATCCAGAGCGACTTACAATCATTAGTCACAGGGACAGTCTCCCTGGAACAACTGACAGTTAAGTGTTGCTCAAGGACACAATGTTCGAAAGTGGGGGTTTGAACCTGCAACTTTGTGGTCATCGGGTTCACAGGCAAGTGTTTTACGCACTAGGCTTCTGCCACCTTCAGTAAATGTGGACAGTAAATATTCTTTACTACAGGACACCACACATATTATAGATTACTATTATGCAGTACTAGTAAAATATTATATGGTGTAAAACATATTATAGATTAATGGATCCACTTTACAGAATCACACAGCTCTAGCGTTTTACAATTGGTAACAGGGTTGGCCTAGAAACGTTCTGCTGGCTCTCAGGACCCAGATAAACAAAGCCTGGTCTGCAATGAAAAATAAGGTTATCAAATACACTATGTGGACAAAAGTATTGGGACACCTTTTCAGGGTTTGGGCTAGACCCCTTACTTCCAGTAAATGTCAATCTTAATGCTTCAGCAGACCAAGACATTTTGGACAATGCCACGTTTCAAACTTTGTGGACACAGTTTGGGGAAGAACCTTTTCTGTTCCAGCATGACTGTCCCCCAGTGGTCCATAAAGACATGGTTGGATGAGTTCAATTTGGAAGAACTTGACTGGCCCACACAGAGTCCTGACCTCAACCCCATCCATCACCTTTGGGATGAACTGGAACAGAGATTGCGAGCCAGACCTTCTCACCCATCATCAGTGCCTGACTTCATATATGTTCTATGGAAATTCCCACATAAACTCCAAAATCTTGTGGAAAGAGTGGAAGCTGCAAAAGGGCTCCCTATTAAAGCCTATGTATTTCAATGCAACGTCATTAAAGTCCCTGCTAGTGGAATGGGCATGCGTCCCAAAACTTTTGTCCATGCAGTGTAGTTAACAGGCAAAAGGCGTATTAGACCACGATAACTAATAACCACTGTAAATTGTTTAATGTGTAATATTAATGTTTTCTGACCTCATAGGGTGGAGGAGGCTCCAGGTCTGGGTCTGCCCCGTCTCCATAACTGGCCCTGTCCGACTGGGACTCATGGAGAAGAGAGATGTCGTCCGAGGTGGGAGATTTTAGACAGTTTCCCATGTTTTCCCCTTCAGCTTCAACACAAAAAACAACTGGCTAACGTTTCTCTTTCTGCCCCTGACAGCCTCACTAACAAATCAGTCTGTGAAATATAACAACAATACGTGTATTTAAGCTTGCGTGAACATTTTAGTGACAATAAAGATTAAAATAACACCTATTTAACCATCGTATCCCAAACCCAGGAACTTCATTCACGAGCTAACCTAGCAAAAGCCACTTAGCATGCTGAAAAAATAAAAAAGGTTAAAATTCAGGGACTGGTTGTCTTGACCAACACTCAAAAAAGTCTAAATAACTCGTTTTTTCGCTCTAGATATGTATTATGTCGATTAAAGTCCGTTTTTTGTGCTCCAGCCAGTCCAACCGTCTTTGTTTTCCTTGCTAGCCGGCTAGCTCGTTGCTAACAGACAACAGGAACACGTCACAGTGTTGTTCTGTGACAACACCAGTGATGGGGAAGAGGGCGTCCTGTGATTGGACGATATTACTGTTGACGTCACAGATGTGGCTTGTGTTTGCACACGTGGAGGATTCATAAAAAATGACTTCAGATACTCAGGTAAGGACAAAAAATGAGTTTTTTTGTAATATAATATAATTTTTCATAAATATAATCTGTTCCATCATGTCAATGCTCTTGCAGTCAAAGAGGAGGAAAAACACCTGTAACACTGAGGCGAAGCTCTCAGGCTGTTTGGCAGTAACACTAACATTTTATTCTATGTTTTGTCTTGTCTTGAAACGCTGCTTTGTGGAATTTCGTCTCTCTTTTAATGTACTACACTGTTTATTATAAGATAAGATAAGATAGGAAAGAACTTTATTTATCCCATGGGAAATTCTTTTATCATTAGTATGCTCAGTGCACCGAGAAGAATAAAAGGTAGTAAAACAATAGAATTTTGTTTTGAAAAAATAGACAATAACAGTAATGCAATTAAGAACAAGAACATTATTGTAACTAATGTAAGAGCATTATTGTATTAATACTATGTGAGTAACAAACGTTGCACAGGATTTTATTCTTCTATACTTTATTCTTCTTCATTACTTAAATTTTTGTAATTTATTTAGCTAGTTTTTGTTTATCTGATAAGGGGTTCACTATACATTTTTAAATATTTATGAGAACACAGTATGTGTATAAAAATTGGGATATATATATATTTTTGTATGTTTTGGCATTTAGCTTGACTGAATTAGTAGACACCAGAAATCCTCTGGATGTGTCTATAAAGTGCATAGGTGTAAGTGTGTATATCAATCAACAAGATGAACCATAAGCTCTACAGTGTCTCCTTCCTGATAAACTCTTCTCCAGAATAAATATTCTGGACAACTCAGTGGTTGGTTTTGGCCCAGAGTCCCAGACTTAAGTGACCTTTTTTAATTAAAATATTGAACTAAAATCATTTTGTAGTTTCTTCAGTAACACTTTCATACCCCTTGAGCTTAACACCAACAGTCGCTCTCAGTTCCAGTTACATAACCACAAAGTGTATTAACCTGATTGGTCAACCTCAAAGCTGATCTAGATTCTGGGGTGCCAGGGAGCGAACATGCTTAGTGTGTCTGCAAACTCACTGAGATCAAGCTTGGATAGTTTTAAATGAAAGACTGCAGCTGTTGTATCTCCAAACACGGCCCTGCTGTGGTCGGAGGTTTTACACAAACTGCATGATAAAATAACTGCATCGCGACTGAAATTAAAAGCTTTACTTATTTATTTATATATTTTACAAATCAATCTCTTTGATGCAAATGGTAAAACACTTTACACACAAGGAATGACAACTAATGCAGGTGTGAGCACAGACGGGACATGAGTATCAGTAATTGCTTCTTATGATGTTTTTTTCTTTTTGGATTTCTAGAAGTTATATTACGCAGAACACTTACATACATCATTTCATATGTATCATGAATTGCTTATAAAACTTAAGCGATTTTCTAAAGTTAAATATTGCAAATTCAGATGACTGAAAAGGCAGAACTCTTACACAATGTTTACAAGACACCGTTGAAAAACAATAATAGAATTTATACTCTGTATAAAAGGCTACTTAGCATGGTGAAGATTAGTAGGCCATCCAAATTTTCATACTTGTTTAACAGATGACATCTTCCACAAGAGAAAAAAAAAAGAACGTAAACACATCTTCCACAAATGCAAACACTAAAAATGGACAAGAAGCAGCAGTTTCGGACTGTTGCGCAGTGGAAGTGGGACCTGTTCAGTAAATCACCTTTTCTTCTTGCTTGCCTGAGACGTGTTAAAATAAAGCCTGCTAAACAAGTGTTTAAGTTTGAATGGCCTCAAGTCAAGTTTGTACAGATAGATGAATAAAGGCATAGGTTTACGCCCCTGAAATAATCCAAGAAGCTAGAAAGGAAGCTGAAATTATTATTTTCTGAAAATAAACACATTTACACAACATCACTGGCTACATGGCTTTTGATAAATGTACCAAATATGTCTGATAGGCTTGCTACATACATTCCTACAACCAACATACGAGGGCCATTCCAAAAGTTTCCCTGTTTTTTTAATAACTGTATTTACTAAGAATTTCAAAATCAAAGTACATTCCTTTTCTGCAATTTTTCCTGCATCATACCAACTTTTTAATAAGCATGTAGCCACTGATGCTCTGCTGATTTCACATCATCATCACCCTTAAAGCTTCTTTGAGCTCCAAAATGGTGGAAATCAGATGCCACTAAATGGCGCTAAACTCTCAGACTCGCCCTATTACTACTCTTTCAGCCTTCACCATTTACAACGAAAATATAAAAGTGCAGAAACTTTTTGAACATCCTTGAATCAGCCCCTGCCTTGTTCTCCAACAAGACTTCAAGTGGGAGCATATTTCTCTCTTTAAGTATGGAACAAGCCCACTGAATGCACAGCGTCATTCAGAGAGGTACAAATGGAGGTGTAAAGTAGTGATGCTACTTAAATTAACCACCAATCTTGATATGCAGGCCACCATATTGCCTGGAGTCAGACTACCACCAAAATGGCATAAGCCTTAAAAGTCTAGCAGATAAAGATGACACTGCTTTCTACAAGGACTATATACCATTGTTTCTTCCTGTTGTAATCTCCTGCTTTCAGTTCCATTCACGTGGGCCATCCTGACCCTGTCTTCGTGCCGGCACCTGCTTGTATCCCATGATATGTCCAAACTAACGTTCCATGGGCTTTATATCCCAGAAGCAATGAATCAAGAAATCTGAGAACTGTTTCCATGCAGAGATCCCTGTTGGAAAATGAAAGGAGCTTCTCTTAAAATCATCAGAAATCTACATCAGTCTCTGCATTTTAGGATGATGGAGAACTTCAAAGCAAGCAGGGTCTCTCCGCTTCATCCACTGTATGTCCTACAGCGCTACAGAGTTCACCAAGAAGGTCACTGGACCTGTGTGTTCTGGTTCCGGCCTCTAACTTCGGTAGATCTTTGCTGAGTTTGTGGTCGTTTTCAGAATCAGCTTCTGGACTCGAGGCCTCATTACCAACCATGCTGCTGTTTTCGAAATCCCACGGGTAAAATCTGGTGGTGTCAGGATTAGAGCCAAACAGCATTTCAGCAACACTTTGCTGGACAGCATCGGAGGAGTGTGAGGTCACCATTTTGCTGAGCTCAGAGCAGAAAAAATCTATTTCTGCAAGTTCTGCCATGGCTGTGACATTTACGGGGGAATTTTTGTCCTGTTCAGTTATTTTCTCCACATTGGCGTTAAAAGAGCCTGTTTCAGTATTGGTACAGGAATCAGACTCAAAAAAAGAATCTTTAGTTGAGCAATTGGACAAATAGCTTAAGTTATGAGAATCATCTCTGTTTTGAGCAGAACCACACTGTAGTTGAGGAGAATGACTGACTCCTGAGTCACAGCTGCTGGATCTGGTTTCTCCGTTGGATTTGGAATTGTTCTGAATCAATCCAGGCACAAGAATATCCATGCCGCAATGAGTATAACTACTCCCTGTGATGTGTGGCACAGGACTAAAAGGGTCAAAGCTGTCAAGTTCAGATCCGCTAAAGGAATCCCCAAGAACATCAGAAGAGGCTGTATATACAGTACATGAATCTTTCATCGCTCCATTATTGTTAGGAGGGTTGCAGATTCCAGAATCGAATATCATTGTATCATTGGACTCAGGGCTGAAGGGATCAGGGGTTTCCAGGTCTAAAGTACCAGGACTGAGCACCTCTTGGTTGGGACTTACAAAGATTGGACCCATCTCTGCAGATGAACGTGTATCTACAGGCGCAGGACTGAAAGGCTCTAGCCCACTATTTTCATGATAACCGGAATCTAGTCTTCCACATTCAGTAGATTCGGAATTGACTGAGTTTGGATGTTTGACTTCAAATTCACATGTAGCGTTGTTGGGTAATGGATTGAAAGAGTCACATAAGTCAGATTCTTTTAGGCTTTTGGGGTTGAAAGTTTCAGGACTGCTTTCGAAGTTATCATAGTGCTCTACACTGCCAGACTCAAGGCTGAATGGGTTATGAGCACAAAGCTTAAAACGATCAGTAGTGGCCAACCCCGTGTCACCAGAGACGGGGCTAATGAGGTATTGACCTACAGAGTCAGAGTTGCAGTTCTTTGAAATAATGTCTGCTTTATGGACAGTGTCAAAGTTTTCTGTATTTTCAGACACGCTCATCAATGCATTGTTGCTTTCTAAACTACATGCTCTGTGGTCAAACACCTCAAGGCCAGCACTCTGGTCTCCATGTTCAGGATAAGGGAAGTCTTCTATGGGACTCCTGATCTCAGATTCATACAGCACGGGTTCATCTGGCTTAGGACTAAGGGGTTCTTCTTTTCCAACTGGAGATACCTCGTGGTCAAAACTGTCCTCTCCATACGCTTCAAGATCATATTGGTTAGGATCCTCTTCCTCTGTACCACCGCAGTCAAATTCATTGGATTCAGGACTCGTGTGATCACCCTCAGATTTCTTCCTGTCGCTGGCTTCAGCCGAAACAGGGCTTGCATCTGGACTACCTGGGTCTAACCGCACCGTGAAGAAATATATATCTCCAAATTTGTGGTCATATGCATCTAAGTCAGAGGGTTCTGGACTATGGGTTGCATTATTTTCATGGCTGGCATGATTGACGTCACAAGCTTCACTGAACTCTTGGCAGAGCGGGCCTGGGTTTTCAATCTCAATATGTGGGGAAAGTCTCTCTCTATCGTTAATTTCAGGTTTTATTTCACTCACTGCATCATGATCAGAAAGGCAGGAAAATGGTTCGGCAACTTCAACAGGTTTGGCCTCATCCTCTGCTATGGCACCAACAGGCTCTGGAACATAGTCTTCAGGACTGAGAGGGAAACTGGTGTATAAGCTTGTGTCGATGCGCTGAAGCCCATATAATGCTTGATTCCTTCTAACGTAACTGGGTCCCGGCTCAGCTTCCAGCTCAGCTTCCGGGTGCTCCATGCCAGTGAATGTGCAAAAATCTCCATCAAAGGAGCTATCAACTGTAGAAGAGTCACTGGAACCAAGTTCATGAATGTCATCATGTTCACAATGGATAGGGTCAAATCGTCCTTCATCGTCAGGCTGGAAGCTTGCAGGGAGATCAGATTCGATTCTTATGGCGATATTTACATCCATGCTGTCAAGCTCTTGGCTTGCTGTCGTGTTCATTCCAACATCTGGACAGATGTCGCTGTATGGTGTGTACCTTTCTGAGTCACTAGGCTCAGGAACATTTTGTTCAAACATTCCAGAATCAATGGACTGACTACAGTTAGCACCAGCAAAATTATGGGCAACGGCATTAGCGTGCTCGTCTTTACTGGTGGACTCAGGACCAGTGTACAGTGGGTCTGGTTCCTTAGCGTTGCTTTCCTCATTAAGGCGGTAATCCTGAGAGAACTGACCGTCTTCTGCATCATTGAAAAGGATATCGGAAGCAAAAGGGTCGGTGCCTTTGAATGGATCGCCAGATAGGAACTCTGAGAGAAAAAAACATGATGTTAGTTACTGGAACTGGCATTTCTTGATCATTTGTGCAGTTCTTAGTAACAGTATTTATGCGAATATACATAGTGTGTGTATATATGTACCACCTTGTTTCTAAAAGCTATATGTTGACAGTCAGAGAAGATACTAACCTGTCATATCTACTTTTGGAAATCGCTCATCTCCAAACACGTCATCTAAGAGAATTAAACAGAGGAAAAGAGCTTTAACATAATCTGTATGTTGTATAATTGGATATAATGTAGAATTAGACAAGATCAGATCATCTTTCCACTAGGGATGAGGTACAGATAGGAATTTTTTAAATATTCTATAGTTTATAGTTTTAAATGAATAGTAAATTAGGATTTCTGATATGCAAATTAGCTTCGCTCTAATATTATCTACAATATTCCTACAGCAGTGTGTAAACAGAGCACAGCCATTGATGCCAAGCCATATCTGAACTCTGTACTGCACTACAGGTCAGTACAGAACCTGTGGATTACGTTTTGGTAATGTCTGGCTACATTTAGCTACATTTACAGTCATGGCATTTATCAGACGCTTTAATCCAAAGCGACTTCCATTCCCTAACTACAGGGGACAGTCTCCCAGGAGCAACTTGGGGTTAAAGGTCATGCTCAGGAACTTAGTGGTGGTGTGCTGAAGGTAGGATTCGAACCCATGACCTCGGTCCAGAGACCAAGAGTACCCACTAGGCCACCACCACCCATCACCATCCAAAGAAAGAAGCACAGAAAGACTACAGGATGCCCCTAAAGGCTACACAGAATGGATAAGCAAGGCTGTGCTCCCAGAAGATCCCAGACAATATAATAGAAATGTGCTGCTAAACAATAAGTGTAAGCTAATTTTACACATTAAATAAAACTTGTATCATCATGTAATGTCTTTATCATTTGTTACCAAGTAAAAAAAGTCTTCACAGAGTTCTGAGAGGAAATGTGATATGATCAGACCAGTAAAATTGATTGATAAGCATCTGTCTATTTACATCAAATACTTTCAATACAATGGCTGCGCTTTATCTGTGTGAATTTACAGCCATTTCTCCCACTGTGGCTTTGTGGTCCGGCTTTAAAATACTACATTACTAGTAGACATCACTGTCTGGTGGAGTCCACCTGAAACGTCTTGTCTGCCACTCTAATATAATATTTCTAACATTAATATTTATTTATATTGTATACTTGTCAATATTAATAGTGCTACTATTAATACATTTTTAAAGTTAATATATTATTCATTGATCCAATTAAACCTTACGAATTCAAAGATGAAAACCGCTCCTCGCTCTGTTCCACTTACGATCAACAAAAGGGTCTGGGTGGTAGAAGTCAAACTCCCGGCTGGTGGTCTGACTGACGGACTTTGTGTCAATTGGCTGGACGATCTCAAAGTCCTCTTCTTCCAGATCAGGAGAGTCCATGTGCTTTCAGAGAGAGAAAACCAACATCAAGCACGTTACTCATAATGCTAATAAAGCATTTCATGCTAAATTTAAGCAAAAAACATCAGATTATTTTTGAGAGGTTCGCTAAGCTCCAAGAACCAGTTTAAAAAAAAAAAAGCAACAGGCCAGCCGACACTGCTCCCCGGGCGCCCATTGTTGGTGGCTGCCCCCTGCTTCATTGGTGAATGGGTTAAACGCAGAGAAAGAATTTCACACTGTTCACACTGTGTGCTGGGGTGTGTTCACGCGTGTCTATAAAGGGCCACTATACCTTACTGCAAAAGGCCTTTATGAATTACTTTACTGAATCACTGAATAATCTTTGTTGAGTTACAAAATATCCCTTGAACATTTGGACATCCTACGAATATAAAACTACAGACACTCACAGCACTAAAACCAGTGGGTGTTGTACATTGTCACTTCATCACTTATCTCACTTATCACACCATGTCACTTTATTACTACTTCACTATCACTTTATCCCCTTGTTTCTCCTTGTATCCCTTAAGAATATTTTTGTTAATATTTTTTTTGTTGATGTGTGTTTGCTTTTTATAAGATGTCCTACGGTGCTGTAAAAATGAACTGGAACCTGAATTTCCCGAAGGGAACCTCCCTAAGGGATCAATAAACTAACTTACTTACTTACTCACTTACTTACTATCCATCCATCCATCCATCCATCCATCCATCCATCCATCTATTGCGTATGATGCTTTTCATACGCAAGCAACCTTTACCTGTGGTGTGTTTGATCTTGGGGAAGCGTCCTCCTCTTTAACTTCTGTTAAGGTAATCTCTGTGAATGAAGATGAACCACTGCTCTTCTGTGGGAGACATAATCACACAAAAACTCTTGGATAAGTGGACAGAGAATTCATAAATAAGATCATGTTCTTTTAAAGCTGCAGTCGGCAGGACTGGGGGCAACTTCCAGGTCCTCCCCCTCCCTCTCCAACCTTCAGAGCCCCTCCCCACAAGGGTAGATTCAGCATACATGATAAAAAGGGTTTTTTTTCAGGTCCCCTACTGCAGCTTTAAGTGAATGGGAAGTTCTTGTGGCCGATGCCATTCATACCAAGTTCTCTGCTGAACGCTGCACTTTTTCAAGCCCGTCTACATTCTGTTCAGAATGCTCTTTGTCCACAGTGATTTGTTCTATCGGGTATTCATCCTCATATACATGGCCATAGCATTCTTCTGCGTCCTCCTCTTCCTCCTCTGAGCTGTCATCCATATCCAGGCTCAAAGGCTCCCCCACCTGGTTGTAGGTAATCTCAGGAACACACGCCTCAATGGCCATCATCTCCGCAATCAATTCACCTAGTCTCTCTTTAGTCTAGGAGAAAAAGAAGAAGGCAGATGTTTTAATATTTTAGAAACGTCAAGTAAAGGACTAATAAGGAAAACTCAACATAGGATGGGCTTATATGTATAAGCTCAATGTTTAACAAGAATAAAAATCAGCATTTTCTGAAATAAATGGATGAGTGGTAGGTATATATATATATATATATTACCACTGATCCATTTATTTCAGGAAATGCTGATTTTCATTCTTGTTAAACATTGGAAAGTTGTTGACTGAACAACTACAAATGGAAATCTGTCAAATAAAACAAGTTTCCTTCATAAAATGGAAACGTACATGACTGACATTCTATTAACTTGACTGTCCTTTAACTTCAAATGCACTCGTTAACTGTTTCATCCCATTGACTGTCACTTAATAGCTTGTTAAATATCTCACATTTGTCTGGTGACCAGCGTTATAATTCTAATTGTATCAGTTGGCTTTTTATAGTTCAGTGGTGATGAATAATAAATCGGACATTTTCTGGCTAATAAAGGCACTCAAATCTTGAATGTGTAAATGTATTTGTTAACGAAGAATATTGAGTGTATTTTTAGTAAATATTAAGCGAGAAACATGCAAATGTTGAAAGTCTCAGTAGTTAACTTTACTGCTTGGGAACTGAATATCTGCAGCTTAATAACTGCAGTAACTATTAACTAGAACTGCAGTAGTTCTTCCTTAGACCTGCAATAACTTAATTATAACTGCAGTAACTCTTCATTAAAACTAACCGTTATTATTCATTAGTAACAGCAGTAACACTTCATTTGAACTGCAGTATCTCAATTATAACTGCACAATAACTCCATCTTAACTGCAGTAACTCTTCAATACAACTGCAAAAACTCTTCAAATCATTGCAATGGAAAGAACTGATTACAAGGAATATAACAAGCTAAAATGTAAAGTCAGCAACATTTTGCCTTCTTTGGCTAAAGGGTGAAAATGTGTCTCTGGCGTTCATATTGTGCTGAATAAAGATAGAATCACTGTTTTCTTTACAATTTGTTCGACACCATATTTATTAGCCTACAACTCAATCAGGATTCATTGAAACCATTGGGATTCCCTGCACTGTATGATGTATTTGCATAATGCATGCTCTATATTGTAGTGAGAGAACATTCATGAACAAATACATGAAAAAGATTGTGGCTGGAGATTACGCTTTGTTATAGAATAATACGATAAATAGCATATTATACTCTATTAGTAGGCCTGAATGCCCCTTTATATTATATAGACACGAACATGTATCAGCAGTAATATACTGTACACTAAGAAAATTCTTTACCTATGGATGCACACATTCATCTATCCGTTCATACATGCATTAATCCCTCAGTGATGTTACTCATCCATCACTGTCCTGTAGGGAAAATAGTTTTTCACCACAGACTTCAGCCAAAGAAAGTATACTAAAAATATTAAATGCTGTGAAAGCATCGATCTTGCAAGCCTTAGTGATGTCTGGACTAATTTAGCCTCTTGCTTTTATCGCTGGCTTTGGCTAGAGACACCCATTTTCATTAAGAGCGAGACTCTAGTCACTGTACACACAGGATAATGCTGATCTGGCTATTATAATGGCAGCTTGGTGTCTTCAAGCTTAATGTGCTCGTGTAGAAAATGGAATCACTTAAGAGCAGGTTGTTACAGCCAATTATCAAAAAAGTCTCTTGAGGCCTTTGATGTAAGTGGATGGCAGAACTTGCAAGGAATCGATGCAACCAGCTGGGATGCAGCACACTACCTACAGCCAAGGTTTTTTTTTTTAAATCTAAATAAAAGATGTTCCTTACTGGTTCCTTGTGAGGGTTTTGTGTACCATAATTAGAATGAGTCATTTAGAATCTGAATGAATTACACATACAAGTTCCACAGTAGTTACCAAATGCCAGCTGAATAATAATACTTAATGACCAAATAAAATAAGCCTTCATTTGCCCCTTCAGGATTCCTTGTTGGTAGAAATTGAGAAGCTGAAGTCCCACCTCAGTGATCTCTGTGTACGTTTCGCCGATGGAATGTTTCAGCAGACCCATCCGGCCATGCGCGTCTTCCACCCTTGCTCTGGCCTTGCCAATCTCCTCATGGAGGCACTGTAGCTCGTCTCTAGCTCTCTGCAGCTCCTTCTCATACTCCTGCGCCGTCTGGTCCAGCTCCTCCTGCTCCTCCTGCAGTGACAGGAGCTGTGCAGAGCAGAGTCACGACCGCAGACATGGGGAGAAGACCAAGGTGGAGAGAAAGGAGAATGGAGCTTTAGATCATAGTGTTGAATTCAGTATGTACGTAGTATGACAGAGACAGAGTTTCTGTTTTGGCTCTCGACTGACTCTCACACTGGAATATTAAAGTTAAATGTACATCGCCAACTTTAATGTGAGAATATGTATCTCCATTTCTGGTGGATTGTGTACTAATTACAGCCATATTTATGCATAACCTCCTCAATTTAGGCCTGTTTAAGAGTTTTTTTACTTTGAAATTGTTAATGTTTGAGTTTGAGTTCAATGATCACCTTATTGTAAATGGGAAAAATTGGTATATAAGCAAAAATTGATACATAAACATTGGTATATAAACATCAGTTCAATAGAATATGAGTTTAAAGACCAGGTAAGCCGGGTTCTTCTAAATAAAAGGGAATTCCATTCATTTCTGCAAGATTCAGTTATTGAGGAATAAAAATAAAATTTGATGTTTCTTTATGGTCGTGCTGATAAGAACCAGACTTTTTATTTACTACCCAACATGACACATAAACCTACACATGTCTTATAAGTTTGTATAATGTTTGTAATGCTGACATTAAATAACTATTTGTAAATATACGTCTAATGGAAATGCCATACTTTGAGAACTACTGTAAAACAATGTCTGAGACCACATTATTAATAGATTTCATGAAATAACTTTCCGTAAGTGGCTTATAGGAGCGTGGGGGTTGCTTTTAAAGGCATTAAACACTCCAGGGAAGAACAGCGCTAAACAACTTAAAAGGTTAATTATGCAGAAATTTGGAAAAATCTCTGAAATGTCAGACTTTTTGTTACAGTGTGCGGGGCAAATATTACTTAATCACATTAATGTTATTGCATTATTAATTAAAAAGAGCTGGTAAAAGGTCTAAAGCTCTGGGATTTGGATCTGCAGACTACAGCTACTGTCTATCAACACAAGAAACCAGCCTCAGTGCCACCGTGAGTCTGAGGAGTCAGAATAAATATATCACAGACACCTTCAGAGTGGGTTTCCTGGACTACATTTCCCTTACAATAGAGAATCTCCATTCAGAGTGCTGTATAGTCCATAACTAGTTTAGTGTGTCAATGTCAGCTGTTAGATGATCAGAAGCAACACCACCTCATGTGTGAAATATAGAGAAACAGGCATGAATGATTTCCATATGGCTGCCATTTGAGCACCTACCCCTCTAAAGGTCTCTGCACGGTCCTTTTTACTCAGAGACTGAAAAGACATCACCAGTGAAGCCACTGGCGGGTCGTAGACCAAGTATTAACTACTAAACATAAAATATAAGGATGGCTAATGTGAGTCTTTTAGCGTAATTTGATTGTTTTTGGGCCAATTGTTTGTTAAACTTTATTTTATTAACCCAAAGCTCACACTGTTGGTACAATGAACACATGAGACACACTTTTAGCTCAATTTCAACATATATGTCATCCATAATTCTGCTACAAAATTTTAGTAAGGGTGCACCAGCAGCATTCAAACCCAGCATGAGAGCTTTACTCGCCACACTTAATGTACTTGATTGGATTGCAGCACATATCAACCAAAAATGATCAATTTGTATGTTTGAAACCAAAAATTGTACAATTTTGATCCTTATTCTGCGTGCCTTCCAAATATGACTATTAAGAATTATACTACTTTCTACAATTACTTATGGTCCCCTTAAGTGAGGAACATGTATATATTCTTGTAATTTTGTGACTCTTATATTTGTCACCCAGTGTATTTATAGTCTCAAATTAAAAATTGCAGTTATTCTTTTATTTCAAATCCAGTGTGCGGGAGTACAAAGCCAAAACAACTTTGAGTTACTTTCTGTTTATTTACTTACTGCTCTGTGTGTAAATAATATGATAATCCTGTCACTCTCAGTTGAGTTTTCCACACAATTACTGTGAGTTCAACCTTAACTACAGGGGCACTTGCTTCCAGTGGCATAAGCATTAGCTCATTAACTAATTAGAACAGTTAGAGAGGCCCACAAGCCCCTGGCGATCCTTCCAAGAGGCATCAGCTTAGACTGCAGACTGTAGCAAACAAATCAGGTCTGACTGCCTGGCTAGGTTTTAAAATAATGTATGTACACACACAGGCTATAATGTTTGTAATGATGATAGTAGTAACTAACTGTATTTAAAAAATATATGTCTAAGGGCAAAACCTTCCCTGACGACTACTGTAAAAAATGCCTGAGACCACTCTGTGTCTATTAGATGGATTTCATGTAATAACCTTCTGTAATGATGCACATATTTGAAAAATCTATGAAACTATTCTTTAAAATGTCAGACTTTTTTCTTACAGTGTGCTTGCCATCCTAACAAAAGCCCACAAATCAAATTTAATCACCTGGCTAGGAGAGTGTATGTCCACACAAACACTGCACTGTGGGGTTCTTAAACACTGTGTATTCTCATTGGCCACTCTATTAGAAACCCCTCCCTTATAGACCTTTGGTTTTTCAACTTACTATTTCATATAAAGCCACCGCGGGATCCTTGAAAATCCCTATATAAATCCAGGTTATTGTTATTGTTATTACAGCTCCACTATCATAGCTGCTGTACGGCACATTTGTTTTTGCACAAGTCAGGTTAGTCATCTTACTGTCTGTCAACACAAGAACTTAGTATTAGTGCCATTATGAGTCTGAGTAGTCAGAATAAATATATCACAGACACATGCACACTTCTAGTGTGTGTTAGTTTCCTGGACTATATTTTCCTTTCAGTGGAGAATCTCTATTCAGAGTGCTGTATTTTCCAGAACTAGGCTGAATCCCTGTTTGGGAAGCCCTTAGTGTGTCAATGTCAGCTGTTAAATGATCAGAAGAACCCCACCACTCACTGGCCACTTGATTAGAACCCCCTCCCTTATAGGCCTTTGCTCTTTGACTTATTACTTTATGTAAAGCCAACCTGGGATCCTTGAAAATCCCTATATGGGCCTAGTGTTTAGGCACTTCGCCCTGTGATCAGAAGGTCGTGGGTTCGAATAACTGAACTGCTAGTGGCGCCACTGAGGTTCCCTTGAGTAAGGTACCGTCCCCACACGCTGCTCATTGATGGCTGCCCCCTGCTTCACTTGGTGAATGGGTTAAATGCAGAGGAAGAATTTCACACTGTTCACACTGTGTGCTGTGCTGTGGTGTGTTCACACGTGACTATAAGGGTCCGCTTTACTTTATAAATCTCAAGTTATCATTACTGTTATTATGGCTCCACTATTATAGCTGCTGTACAGCACATTTGTTGATGCACAGCTGAGGTTAGTCTTCACTGATTGTGACCACATGTGTGGTTATGTATGCTGACAATGATCCCCCACCCAAATAACATCCAGTAGTGGTGGTCTCTTTCTATTGACTGCTTGGATATTGGGGGCTGACAAATTATACAGCAACCGAAGGGCTACACTCAGTAATTGTGAAGAGTGGGTGTTTCTGATAAAATGTCCAGTGAGTGTCGTAGGGCTAATAAAATGGCACCTCAGTGTATATTAGTATGTGTGTGCATATGTGTGGGTGGTTCACCAGCTGGCCCTCCTGTTTGCGCTGCTCCTGAATGCCCTCTATTTCCTCCTTCAGCTGGGCTCTCCTCTTAGCCAGGCTCTCCAGGGCCTGCTGGGCGTCCCGGGACAGCCCCCTCTCTTTCTGCAGTTCTCCTGCCTCCATAGCCACCACGTCCTCCAGCCCCTGAGAACCGAAGCCAGAGTGTGATCACAGACCAGCAGAACACAACAGGGACAGAACGGGAGAGAGAACTTCACACAGAGGAATGAGCACAGCATCGTATAAACAGGAATAGCTTTCACAACCTCTCTGCCCTTGGCAGCATCACATATTATTCACTGTGAATTAAAATAAAGCATAATGGTGTGAAAGCTGGTGTAAGGCAGCAACGATCTCACAGACAAACATGCCACTATAGCACCTCTGAAATGTATTTATTTTAAGATACCCGGAAGATCAAACAGCCTGAGTGCACGTTTGAAGTGAGGAATTATTTTCAGGATCTCAGATCATTCGACAATTTTAAGGAAACGAAACATTTTAGCAATGATTTATTTATTAAGCACACAACACTGAATCCCTTCGAAACACAGTGACTTCACACAGTCATAAATCCAACACACGTTTGGTGTCTGAAGTTTGTTTCTTTAGATTCGCACTGGAGCTACAAGGCTTGTGTAGTCAAAAAGTGAAGGAATCTTATGCTTTTGCCTAATCACCACATGCTTATCTAGAACCACAACTGAGCTGTTAAATGATTTCAAATAAACCTGCCGCTGACACTGCATGACATACAGTTATCCATTAACAAGGGTACAGTCAAAAATCAGGCTTTATGATGCTGACTGCCACTGTTTTTTGCAACATAATGTGCGGTGCTCTATAAAAGACCAATATACAGTCCGTTTTATCAGTTTTTTGGTACCAGTATACCATACAGACACCTAATTGAGCTTATTCATCAACTCAAGGTGGTTTGAGGTAAATGTATGAAACGGTCTGAACAACAGTCTGAACAAGGCTACTTTGCTGCATCAGCTTAAGAAGCAATCTTCGTACACCAAACATGTTTCGGCTGATCAGTGATTGGATTCTACTTCAAACTATTCCTTTATTTACTTTCAAGAAACAAATAAACATAAGCACAAATATAACATGATGGGATGCATTGCTGCAAACTAAGTCTGGATACCATGATATTCCTGTACCCAGATGTCACTGGTGTCAGATGGAGCTTTTCCATTTGTTTAATTTCACTAAAGAAATCCCCATAAAGCTAAGCTCTCAAACTCCACTCCTGCAGACTTGACTGTCCTGATTCAACTCACAGTTCAATGCCCAGCTGAATGATCGCAGCAGAAGAGGGAAAACAGCAGACTAATAGCCAATATGTCATTAATTGTAGGGATTATAAAGGGGATCAAAGACCAAAGCAGAACTCTGAATGCAGAGGAAGCAGCTCTAAGACAGTCCAGAAAAAAACAGGATGCCAAACCTGTAGCCAAAAACATGCCAAAACTCTGACTGAAGCCACGAGCCAGTTAATTCATAATGACGCTTGTAGCGAGCCAAAGAAGCAATTAACTTATGGTGCACTTTCCCCCTTATTTTATCATTGCAGTTTTGCTGCAGTTTCATCAAGTAAAAGCTTGCGGCCAATCCGACAACTATTGGCTTTATTTTGTGAAATTAAAAAAAGGCATCCACCATAATATCAGAACCATATTAACCATATCTACCAATGGACAGATGTTCAGATTGGACCAGTATTTTAAATGCATTTTCATCATGTATTTATTGCACTCTGGAAGAGCAGACTGGTTGTTCTGCGCTAAAATGTCTGCATTCTATTCATTTTATTACATTTCTAACACTACAGAAATAACATGATGCTGTAATGCAAATCCTGTCAGACGTAGTCCTAATAATAATTTATCATTGTTCATATATGAGCAGTGACAGCAATAAGGAGCTTGACACTGGATTTTAGAGATAAAATGTCTGTTAGGGCCTGGTGTAATGCAGAACAGGTGAAAAAGATCAAAACCTGGCTGGAATCCAAACATACATATAATCATCCCTGTGAGAGCCCTGCTGCACTGCTGCCAACAACTGTGCAGCGGAGTCTGGCAATTTCCCCCACGTACAGTAGAGCCGAACTCAATTATCCGCCGCTGTGTCTGCCTTGAGTAGCTCTGAGGGATGCGGGAGGCGGAGCTGGGCCTTGGAGGACCAATCACAATCCGCCGGCCACTAAAATAGTATCGTGACATCATTGATGCTGCTACACTGGTACTCTGCCTTTTTGCTCCCTAATGTACAAAAAATCCAGCGAGTGCTGCAGGGAACCTGCCCCACACACCCTCACTTCTCGCACACCTGTGACTGACTAACCCCACTCAGCCCATACATCCTATAATGATGGTCTTTATCCATTTTTAGGTCGAATTCTCGCCGGGCATCACTCAAACAGGCCTAAGCGTCGTACATCAGAACCTGAGAGCATCTCCAAGTGACTCATAACTAGTTCTTGGTATTTGATTCTTCAAAATGAACCATTTCTCCACAGGAAACCGTACAAACCGTACCTTGATTTCATTCTCGCCCGCAGCTTCTTTGTCCTTTGCTTGCAGTTCCAGTGAGTTTTCTCTGGAACACAAATGGCACAGAAGAATATTCATTAAATTTGATATTCAGAGCACTAGTCAGATGTGTATGCGGAAAGAGCTGCAAGTAAAAAGTGCTAAAGAGCAAAAAAGATCCCCTTTTATAATGCATTTGTGTAAAGAATCATAATTGTTATTTATTGTAATTTGTGGCTCATTATTATGACTTATAGGTATTAAGAAATAAGAATAGAGAAGAGAGACTGACTCATGCAGCAGAGTGGCACTAATAAACAACATATTTCTGTAGCTGCAGCCGTTATCCAAGTTTATGTGGATATTAGAGGCCTGCTGCTAAACAGCAAGAGATCAACAAACATGCAGAGGATGAGAGAAAGAGAGAGACTGTGATTTACACTCAGCGTTACGCCCCTCTGCCTGCACAATTTGACATTTTTCATGGAAACCACTGGTCTCCTACCAGGCATCTGGCCGCATCCTGTCTGTTACTGTCTGCTGCTCTGCTAAACAGAGATCACTGCATTGTAAAAGGATGCACTTTATATTGGTTTTGAAATAAAATGTGTGCTTTTCTGAGCCAGACCAACCTGTATAGTAAATAATCAGAGCCCCAAAGAACACAGAAAATCAAACTGAATTTTTAGCTCAGCATCGCAAATCTTATCAAAAGAGATCACATGCGTATCATTACACGCTGACTGATTCCAGTTCAGAACTGAACCTCCTCCACTGACCATTTTCCCGGGAGGAAAAAATACCCCCGTCACAGCCATGCGGCTGTCATTTCATAAAAGATGTGTGGAAATTTGTCTTCCCCCTGCTGCGCGAGAGCTGTGAGAGGCTCCAGCTTTACTGCTGAGCTCAGATGTGTAGCATCCATTCAGAAAATACAGCAATACAGCCTCTGGTTACATATGACAGGAGCCAGCTGACCTTTATATATATATATATGGTCAACAGCATGCAGTTCCTATCATTTATATACATACATATACATACACACACACATACATATATATATACACACACACACACACACACACACACACACACACACACTCTTTCTCACACACACATATACATGTTTAAGTGTGTGAGTCATATACATGAGTCATACACATCACAGTCTACTTAAATGATTCATATGCATCATTATGTATTTACATTCAATGATAATATATCACAAAATTGACACAATCTTAATAAGATGATATGAAATCATACAATTTGTATTGAACAATACATTGTAAATAAACTGTATCAGTCCATCTAAAACACTCCCCCAAGACCTGATGGCATCAGGAGCACAGCCCGTTCCCTTTAAGACAGTAAATCTGTCCCAGCGTGCTGCTCTGTGTGTTTTCTCTCAGAAACATGATGCGAAATAAAGGTGATCACGACGAGCCCGTCTCTGCAGTGCTGCTGGGGGAGTAGGGGGGGGGTGCTCTGGTCAGTAAAGCCCATAAGCCTGTGAGATAGATCTGCAGAGCTGCAGGATCAGTGAGGAGGAGAAGTGGAGATGTGTCCGTACCTTGCGCAGGCAGTGCGCCTCCGTCCCGCCCGCAGACAGTCCAGGATAAAACGCATCATTTTAGCAGCGATCCGGGAGAGATTGTCATGCCAGGCGCGTCTTCATATCATCTTATTAAGGAGGGAGGGAGGTGGAGGAGGGTCCGGGTCCGGGTCCGTGTGTGTGAGCCTCTCAGGCCCTCTGCATGTCTCTCCGTGCGGGGCTGAGCTCTCCTTGAAAAATCCATTCAGCTCTCCTTGGGCGAGTCACGTGGTCCCGACGCCCCCAACTCTGGTGTGGACAGAACACGGTATTTTCCCACCCGTATTCAGACTAACTCTGCTTCCAGGGTGGGCTGGTCTTGGGGCATCCATAATGTAAGATCCTGATGTCTCACACAGATGTCGATACTAATAGTTTAAGCAGGCTACTGAAAGCTGAAAGTGTCTCTGAGGCTTGAAAGTTGAAAAATAATCCCCAACCTCTTGTGAACGCGTACACAAAAGCTGCCTAAAAATGGTACTATTCTCCTCTGCTTCCTATTACACTTTGTTTTCTCTTGACTTTCGATGAATTTTTATCATTATTATAATTTGTTTTATTTGACAAAAACGAAAGAAATGTAAGTCACTTTCAGTGTACATTCATCCTAAGAATAGTTGAAACAAATAGAAAACAGTATTTATTAGTATAATTACTTTATCACAACTCTAATTTACTTTTGACTATATAGAATATGTGACAATATGATGGTTCAGCAAAACCAATCATTATTAATAATCATCTTGTACAAAAATAAGAACCTGAAAGCATCAGAGATTGATAATAACCAGAGAACTAAAACAGCCTTATTCCAGCAGTGGATGCATTATAATCTTGCCATGATGTGCAATAGTCTTACCATGAGGAATGTCATGTGAAGTTTGGATTAAATCATTGTTTTGTGCATCTTACTATGTGAATAGCACTACTTATGTCAATATTACTTATAAACTACTGATCTCTACTAATTGTAGTAACATACTCCTAACCACCATCTGTCTCATTAGTAATTAACTGAACTGTTACTTATCTATAGTATTTACACCCAGCATTTGTGTATATAGCATAGCGTATTTTTTTTTAGACTTTATATTTTATATTGTTATTGTGTCTGTGTAGTCATAACATAAGCAATTTCCTCCAGGATCAATACATTTTTTTCTGATTCTGAGGTTATGGTATCAATATCAGAAAATTATCATTGGTATTACTTGTAAAAGAAAATGAACAAGATAGTCCAGTGCTAGTACTAGTCAGTATAACAAACTGTCTGTCTTTCAGACTGATTAGCAAACTCCCATTTCCTTCTTTAGAATTTCTTAGTAATGGAACTACAAGTCGATCCAACATCAGATGATGTTTGCCAGAACGTGAATGGACAACCTGCACTCAACGTTCCAGACTGGTAGTCCAAAAAATTTGATTTAAAATCATTTTAAGAGAAAAAAAAAGTCTCAGGTATTTGCTTGAAAGAATCAATTTAACCACTTCTCTTAAAGCCATTTAACATTTACACTAATTGGATGCCCTTGCTTTTTTCGATTTTTCTGGAGCACGGTGGTTTGGCATGAACATCCAGGAACATCCAAACAGCATTACTGAGCCCCAATATTACGGAAGGTGGACCATGGCTCCAAGTCCTAAAAACATTTTATTGGCAGACATACCCACAGAAATAATTACAAAAGACCAAAGGCAGGTTAAAACTGATTGACCGCTATGTTTTTATTAGCATGTTCTAAAACTGCCATTGATAAGTTAAGTACACCATTTGCATTGAAACACAATGTTAATGCATATGTCCCCTTCGCTTTGCATTTATTTCATCACGCTCGGTTTTGTTTGTGCGCAGAATTAATCCTACCACCTGTGCAAAAAGAAGTCCAGTGGGTGCCTCCTGGCCTGCCCCCACGTCACATGAACCGTTATGGATGTAGCGTGAATTGCGCTGGGCGATGACGTGATTCTGGTGCAGCAGCAGAAGCAGGTGAACTGGGCACATAACGAAGAGGACAACAAATAGTGGCATAGGGAGGAAAAGGGGACAGCAGAGATGGCACCAATTCAGCTTGGGGTGGATTAGTTAAGTTTTCTTCAGGGGCTTCAGGTTGCTGCCCACTGGAGTTCAGGCTGTATGCATGGAGACGTTGGCAGGTTGGGGTGGTGTCGATGTACAGTCAGTTAAAAGTGGTGTGTAGATCACAGAAGGTGCTTGGGTGACTGAGATTTTCACAGGTAGCCTTCCCTCCGGAACTGCTCCTGCAGGATATCCCTGTACTCGTCAAAGCCGCCGTCGATGCGGTGCACTCGGCCGGCCTCACACACCCAAAGCTCCTTACACACGAGTCGGATTAGTCGCTCATCGTGGGAGACCAGCACAACACCACCCTCAAAACAAGAGAGAGAAATGTTATAACTATGTCCTAACATGCAAATATATACATCCACACAATTAAGGCGCTTTTTCACAGTAAAACAAGGAACCACGCTGTACCGCAGATAAACGTTTTTCCATTACAGACAAAGCAACCCAGACCCATGCTGCTCGACGGCAGGGCCAAAAGTGGGCCGCAGCCAAGCTGACTGCTTTCTGATGGTTGAAATATCATTACGACACGGAAAATATATATTTGTTTACTATCCGTGCACCAAAAAAAAGAAAAAGAAAAAGATACAAACTACTAACAATGAAATACAAGCACAAGTACATAATTCAGCTGAAGACAAATTTCAGTGGGAGTGTTCCATGACAATAACAAATGTATCTTTAAGATGGTGAGAAATGCCAAGGTACACCGGAAAATCAAAGTTCTGTGTATTGCAGAACAGTTTAGGTACAGCACGGTTCCTGTAGACCTATAGAAAAGTGCCTATACAGATGCAAACATCTTGGGGATATTGTTAAAAGTGGCTTGCTACTAACAAATAGTGTAAATTTAGTGTTAAAACACTAACATTACAATAAATACAAAACATTAATAAACAGTCGTTTTGTGTATAGCAGAGTGTTTACTTAACCATTTCCAGATCTCTCCTCAAGGAAGGCCAGTATTACTTGTAGCTACCATTAAAATACCTGGGTTTGCTCTTTTACTTTGTTAGATTAAATTAAGTGTGTTGCTTGTGGAATCCACAAAATAACTGATGGCATCGAGCAGAAATCTGGAACCAAACCCAAGTTCTTCCAACCAGCTCACAAAATAACTACTTTTTAGAAACAAGAACTCTTGAAACTTTTTACTGCTTTCTTGTCTTGTTTACATTTATTCTAATGTTTACTTGTGTTTTTGCTGGTAGAATGAAACCCACTGCTGATATAAATGGCTTCAAAGAATTTGCATTGGAGCCTAAGGCTTTTGCACAGTACTATATATATAGTTCTAATAGTATAGTACTAATATATATGTTGCATATACTAATTTTGAAAAGTAAAAATGAGTACAAATAAACATGAATTAAAAAATTTTTTGAAATAAACATGAATATTCTATTCTGTTGCCTTTATATTCACACTACCAGTGTACTGCGGAGCAGCAGGCAGGGTAATAGGATAATCTTTATTACTAAAGATCTTTATTTTTCAACCTTTATTAATAAAGGTTTATTACTAAAAGCTTATTCAAGTCTAGTACAAAGATGGTCATACTTTGAAACTATTCAATGACTTTGCGAGAGCTTCGATTGTTTCCATGTCCAGGTGATTGGTCGGCTCGTCAAGGATGTAGAAGTTCGGACTGAAAATGAGAGATCAAGTTTAGATTTACAGTGGGATCAGGATATAAACACATTCATAGCTTTGAAGGAGTATACTCCAATAATATTAAAACTAGTTTTACTGCAAATACTGCCAAAACGCAAAACTTTACATGCCTCTGGTCAAATATAATGTTATCATATGATATGTAAGATTCTAATGTTCTGTAATAACTGAGAAAGCTGTATAGCACAGAACTTATAAGAGTAAGTGCAGATAGAGAGAGAGAGAGAGAGAGAGAGAGAGAGAGAGAGAGAGAGAGAGAGAGAGAGAGAGAGAGAGAGAGAGAG
>JBBJLS010000011.1:3401282-3416578 GCA_037577275.1 Bryconaethiops microstoma
TGGGATGAACTGGAACGGAGATTGTGATCCAGACCTTCTCGTCCAACATCAGTGTCTGACCTCATAAATGCTCTACAAAATGAATGGACACAAATTCCCACAGAAACTTCAAAATCTTGCGGAAAGCCTTACAAAAAGAGTGGAAGCTGTTATAACTGCATCGGGGGACCAACTCCATATTAAAGTCTATGTGTTTGATAGCAAAGTCATTAAAGTCCTTGTTGTAATGTTTAGGTGTCCCAATACTTTTGTCCACACAGTGTATTAAACTGATGAGAAAATATACTACACTTGATCTTAGCCAAAAGGTCAAGAAGCGATACCGATAAAAGGGTGAGAACTCAAGGATGCCGAATCTCATTTTTGTCTGTTACCATCAACACAACCTGCAGATTAAAACAGAAATTCCAACACTGAAATGAAGAGAGCTCATTTAAAAGTTATTCTACATCAAAAATGATTCTACATGTCAAAGCCAGAGGAAACTTTAATGAGCTCAACAACTGTTCAATCAGAAACATTATATCATACACAAAGATTTCGGCTCTATTTCCCAACTTACCTTCAAGTTTCCCTAAGAAGGTAACATTCACACAGTCAATGCCTGATCATCTTAACAAAAGATCAAGAAGGGAAATATAATGTTTTATACTGTATTTGTGTGACCTGCCCTCCAGTGGCAAAAGGTTGTATTACAAGGTGGAAAAATATCACCCCTTAGTATTTCAGTAACGAGAAATATCACTTAAAAACTGTAAACTGTCTGCTTGCAAATATCAGTTAATCAGTGTTATATAAGTGCAAATTAAATATAAAACACTTGAACAAATTTCCAATGATCTACATTTAGAAACAATAAAATCCTTTTGATATACTTACATTTATGGGCCACATACTAAACATAAACACACATAAAATACAAACAAGCAAACTGTTTGCTTGATATGGTAGAAAATATAATTTAAAAAAGTTAACAACTACATCTCTCAATGGCCATTTGAACAGTTAGCTTTAGCAGTTAGCATTACAGTAGCAAAACGTAAAGCACTGAGGACCAGACTGTAGTTCAGTTACAAAGAAGCACATTTTTTTAAACCTTCGAAATAAGTACAAGATCCTTAACCAGGCAAGTAACAGACTGTCAGCAACTATAAAGACAGCTGCCCCACAAAAATCCTACAAAACGAAAACTCTCAGTGACCAATTAAGGTAACTTAAAATAGGACTTATACTAAATACAATATAATTTTCATAGTAAAAGTCCAATATCTTTTAATTAGCCACTCAATAAGGCCCAGCCACCTTGTTAAGGTACTATTAGTTTGTTAGTGTCATTCTTTCTCTTTCTGACCGGATCATTTTTGCTCTGGACGCTTAAACCTTTATTTTACACGCCTTAAATAAGATACAATTACTTATTAACAATGGTGTAGAAATTTCAGGAAAACTCCAGGCTTAGACAGTTGGTCTCTGGTCTCCAGTTCCTGCAGAGTCAAGATGAAAAGTTTCTGCATGTTTTACCTGTGACTGCACTAAAATAGTCTGAAGTCTCTGTTCCAGTATTGCTATAACTTATTAGTGCTTCTTTGCTGAAGATCAATTTATGACCGTGTGTTGTGTATCCTCACTTTACCATTAACTTTCTAGTGTTATTATTTTTCAAATCGAGTGTTCATGAACTTCATCCTCTTCGGAGCTGCAGGAGTTTTCACCTTGAGTCACCCTACGTTTTCACCAGTCTCTTAAGTTTTACTGAAATTTCTACACTGTTATTAATATGTAATCATATCTTATTTCGAATGTGTAAAATAAAGGTTTAAGCATTCAGAAAGAGAAAGAGAAAGACAACAGCTAATATTAACTCTGGAGAGGAGGCTGGACCTTGTTAAATGGCTAAATAAGGTAAATTGGACTTTTATTATAAAGTCCTAATTAAATGGCTGTCTTTGTACCAACTAACTCCAGTTGGCCACTGAGTGTTTGTTTTGTGTGATTTTTGTGGGGCATCATTCTCTACTGTTACTAAGTCTATTACCTGCCTGCTTAAGGATCTCGTGCTTCTTTTGCAAGTGAGAAATTTGCTTTTTGTGCTTATGATGTGAAACAATCTTTTTCTACTGAAATTCTAACAGCTAAAGCTAACTGTTCAAATGACCATGGAGTGATGTATGTGTTAATGTTAATGTCTTTCTAAGTGTAGATCTGTAGACGGTGTTTCTAAGTGTAGATGGATGAACATGTGTCCCCATGTTGTATATTTATATTGTACTTATATAAAACAGATTGATTGATATTTGCAAGCAGACAGCTCAAGTTTACATTCTTTTTGGTGATTTCTTCTTTTTACTGAAAAAATCAGGGGGTGGTATTTTTCCACTTGCAATACCACCTATAGCCACTCACACAAATATATGAAACATTTTCTTTCTCTTTTTTAATCTCCTGCAGTGAAGATGATCAGGTATTGATTGTGTAAATGGTTCCTCTTTAGAGAAATTTAAATGTAAGTTGAGGAACAAGTGCTGAAATCTTTGTGTATGTTAAAGTGTACATCTTTGTTTCTGATTGGACCGTTGTTGAGCTCATTACATTTTCTTCTGTGTTTTAAGGTGTTAATGTAGAATAACTTTTAAAGAAGTTCTTTTCTTCTCTGTGTTGGAGTACAACACACATGTCTGTTTTATTCTGCAGGTTGAGTTGATGGTAACAGACAAAAACCAGTTTCAGCGTCCTCGTGTTGTCCAATTGGAAGAATGACCTGCCTCATCTCACCGATTTATCAGTATCACTTCTTGGACTTTGGCTAAGATCATGTGTATTATCTGCTGTAACTGTACCTCTGCTTCTACTCTAAAGTTTTAAGTCCCCCCAGGTCTTTAAAAAAAAAATCTCAACAAGGTGGTGTTCTACTTTCTGTGGGGGTCCAAGTGAGAGAGACTGAAAAGAGAAGAAAAGGTAGGAAAATGGTGGACAAGGCCTCCCAGACCCCACCTGTTTTTCAGCAGCGCACACAGCCAAACACCTTCAATATGCTGTGAACCCCTCCAGTGAAAACAACACGATAGCCTTCGTAGAGTTCAATGGGTTCCTACCTGAGAAGTTTAAAGATTTTGAACACTGACCTGACAGATCTGCTGCTTTTAACTTCCCACATCATTGTTTTCTATTTAAAAAGTTTACAATTTATTAGAAACTTAAGTTTATGAGAAAAAGTATGGTACCAGCTGGTAGAAAACAGCCAGCTACATCAACGTTGCAGAGGTACACCACACAACGCTATTCGGCGGAGGAGGCTAGTGCCACACTGGAAGATCCCGACCTTCTTGTGAGTTGATTTGAGCTTCCCTGGATTCCAGCACCTTAGCGCTATGGTCCGTGCTGCACACAGATCTGTGGTGGCATGTGGTCTGGTGGTTAGAGAGTTTCCCCTGCGATCAGAAGTATGTGGATAATTAGAAGTCAATCTCAGTCTCATGCTGTGAAATAGTTGAATGTCCATTCATGTGGTATTTTATTATACTTTATTCTTCCTGAGAATTATTAATAGAGAATGAAAATTCCCTAACTGATGAGCAAAAGAAGTAGTATAATTAAAATACAGATTTTACTACTGTGGCTGACCATGAGGACAAATCCCAGTTCGACATGGTTTCAAGTGCTCCAATCTGAACTGGTGATTTACCTGGACATGTCATGCATTTTTCACTGATGTTTAAGAAATTAGTCCACTTCATATGGCCAAATGCAGCTTATAGAAGACACTGCACGAAACTGTGCAATCTTAGTTTTTAACTATGTAACAAGTTTGTGTCATTTGAATAACAGTCGTGTAGAGCAAAAGCAAGTTGTAAACCAGTGCAGCTTTGCCCTGAGGCCTACAGCAGGCTTTAGGCTCTGAATTGCTGGATGTCCAAGAGGTGCTCGGAAAACAAAATGGGTTTTATTGAAAAATGGTCTATGTTTGAGGGCAAGCCTGGTCTCTTGATCCAGGATGGTATCCACCCCTCACAGGAGGGTGGTGCTCTCATCCCTTGCAGCATAGTCCATAGTCTGTTACCTAGCTGGCTCAGGTAGCTCAGGTAGTTGCTGCTAACAGCACCGAGGCCAGGCAGCAGACAAACTGGCTAAACTGACCATCTGCTAGCTGGCTTGAGTTGGGGAACTGCTGCACATCTGTCTAACCCGACTGATCACCATTGTGATCCCAGGTCACCACATTCCCAGGTCAGCAATCGCTGGGGCCTCATGCCAAAATGTCCCCTACTGGTGCGGCTGCTTACGACTCCCCATGTACTCCTCCCCCATTCAAGGGCAGCTGCTGTTTAAAACTCCGGCGAAGATTGTTGTTCCTGTTGCTCCGGACTAGAGACCTTCAGCTACTCTTCCAACAAAATCTATCTCTACTGACTGATTACTGCACCAACTTTGTTAGCTGTAGCCCATCTGTTTTTGTTAGCCCATCTGTATAACAGTGATTAAGTTCATAGACAAAGGCTTTCTCTTGTTAGTTTTCTCCATAAAGACTCTTTCTCTTTCTCTCTGAGTCGACCGGAGGGGGATAGGTCCCATTTTTTTGAGTCTTGGTTCCTCCCGAGGTTTCCTCTTCCAGCATTAGGGAGTTTTTCCTCACCGTTGTCGCCTTTGGCTTGCTCACTAGGTGCTTGGACATGGACTATGTAAAGCTGCTTTGTGACAACTTTGGTTGGAAAAAGTGGTATATAAATAAAATTGAATTGAAGTTGAATTGGAATAGAACAGCTTTGCTGAACAGACTTATACATGTGAATACTGTTGATCACATCATCTGTTAGGACAGAAGGATCTGAAAGGAAATTGCTACAGTTTGAGGGAAGTGAGTAGAGACACTGCAGTTATATCATGCTGACAGTTTAATCGCTATAACATTAGTTGCTTGCTGGCTTCTTGCATTACATCAGTATAGGAAGTAATCTTCAGTGTCTACAATTGAACACTGCAGAAAATAAAGGTTGATCATTGTGAAAGTTTCGCTCTAATTACCATATCACATTGCATATCTACTACCAATAAAGGAACGGTTTAGTGAAATCAGATTGACACAATTTCTCACTTAATCTGTCAATCTAAACTAGCCGAGACAAAATGGATTTGAAATCCAGGTTTCTTATTTTTGTTAAACTGGAACTACGAACTTGAAACTCGAAACTTGACTTTTGAGTTACATTGCTAAAATGTTAGAAGTCAATAGTCACCCAAATCTTCTTGGCCTGACATTTTTTGAAATGACTGAATTCAGCTATAGTGTTAATGGATGGCCGAGTGGCTAGGATGTTGGCCCTGCAGTCAGACGATTGGGGTTCAAACCCCAACTGCTAGTGTCACAGCTGAGGTACCCTTGAGCAAGGTACTGTCCCCACACACTGCTCCCTGGGCGCCTCATTGGTGGCACCCCACTGCTTCACTTGGTGAATGAGTTAGATGCAGAGAAATCATTTCAGTGTGTGTTGTACTTGTATGACTATGCATGTGATAAACAAAGAATCTTCTTTTTTTAAAAATTTAACGCCACAGTGTGTCCAAAACCAACAAATCTGCATCACCTGAACTCTGCGAAGAACTGTGGGTTAAGAGATGTTTTGTGGCTGTATTTATTGAAAAATTGTGGGTGACTAATGACCTCGAGTTGTTGGGATCCACATATCTTCACCACTAAAGTAAAGAAGAAAAATATTGATACTTATCTTGGCTGATCCACCACACATGGGTAATTTAATAATCGTGTCTAGTTGATTATTCACTGATCCGTTCCTGTAAGTTCATGCTTTCTTAAACTTTTCATGAAACAAAACCCCCTTTGTTAGCAGGAACGCCTTTCTGTCAAACTCAAATCTGCATAATGTTTTGAACACAGAAAATGTTTAGAAGTGATGTTCCCTGAGTTTCCTGATTATACTTTCAGTTAATCAAAGTTTAACTTAAAGGGATATGCATTCATAACTTTCATGCACTGAAAATGCAAGCAAGTCTAAAGGAGTGTTGTGACTCGATTCTGTACAGGCCATTGTAATAGTTTACCACAATAAATGCCAAATGCCGCCCACTGTCAGTTTGTTTCTTTTATTTCTCAGATTGTACAAATGTTTAAAAATCGAAATGAATCCAATATCCCAAATGTGTTTATGCTCTGATTCTCGATCCGACTTACGAACTCACAAAAGTTTCTCGTTGCATGTTTTAAAGTGAAATAAAATCATGTTTTGCACATGTTCGTGTGTCATTAAATAAAATAAACGATAGAGAAAATTAATGTGGCAGTAGAGCTGAATTCATGGAACTGAATTTCCTTTCCTTACATTCAAACTCTGCAACATATATCCTACTTCAATTTAAACTGCTTACTGTGCGAAAGAAAATGAAATTGATCAGCAAATCTCAGTTTAGAGACAACCTTGGTTGGTCATCTCCAACACATGATGAAGCTCTTTAGTCTGGTTCACACCTGGCTTTCAAATGTACAGGTTTCCCCCTTTGAACTTTCATTTTAGAAACAAGACAATACAACTGCTTAAATGTTTTAAAAAGGTTAAAATCTCAGCACTCCTCCGTTTTTACTTGAACACATTGATCTTGTACATACAATATATTCAACAACACGGCCCCAGTTGCTGCCACTCTTGACTTTGCATGGGGATATCAGTGTCCTCCTCGATATCCTCCAGTGTCTGATAGGGTTCTTCCTGTTGTTTCTACCTTGTAGTACCTAGTATTTGTCGTCCTCTGTGTCACTGAGAGGCTCGCAGCCGGCGACAGAGATGCTCTGGGCCAGCCGTTTGCGGAAGTGTCCGTTGGGAACCTGCCAGCCCAGGCGGGAACGGGTGCGCACTGAAGCAGTGATGGTGTTGGAGCGTCCCAGGCTGGTGGCCACCGCTGCCTCAAAGGTCAAAGTTTCCATTGCGACAGAGGAGTCAGGGCTGTGGTCCTCCTCATGCAGAGCAAGGTAAGGTTCTGAAGGGTAGCGTCGGGCGCCCAGAAATTCCTCCTGTTCTGAGCGCGCGCCCTCTTCTTCTTCTTCTTCTTCTTCTTCCCCTACCCTCACCTCTTCCTCTTCCTCTGCATTTTCATCCCACAGGGCATTGCTGCAGCACCCTAGCATGGGTGGCCTGCTCTGTTCCTCCTCTTCCTCCTCATCATCGGCCTGTGAGGAGGGGTGAGTGTGGCACACCAGGGGTGAGTAGGAGATGTGGGGGTGTGTGTGGGTGGGTGTCTGGGACAATCGACGCTTTCCGCTCGGGGTGCTCGATTCTGAGGTGGAAGGAACAGGGCTGTCCGAGCTGTTGCCCTGAACGCAAACAAAGGACAAATGATTTATACAAATTTATACATATTTTCATTTCATTTCAATGACATCCTCAAGGGGGCCTTGTAGTGAAGGTCAGTGCATTTGGCCTTGGAACTCTAAACAAAATTTTACAGATAAATGTTTTCTCTCATTTGCTGTTTAAATAAGTTTAACTTGAATAACTTTATTATTGCAATTACTACGATTATCATTTACAATGTTGATTATTTTTAATGATGCAACATTGTAATGTAAACTGTTGCAAATACCGCATGAAGTTTACTAGATTCATGCTTAGAAGTGCACAATTTATTTATTGCATGCTTACCTGTCGGGTGTGGCCATGTCTTCTCTCCTCACTGGGAGATCGTGAGCAAGACTTTGAACTTCTCTCATTCGAGTTAAAGCGAGAGTTATTTGGTGACAGCAGGTGGCGCTGTTCCTTAGACCTCCCTCTTTCCCTTTCTGACTGGTGGGACTGCTCTGAATGGGACACTGAGGAATATGAAACACATCTGCATCAGAAGTGTGACATGTACTAAGCTAGTTTATTGTATTACAAGATGTTTGGTGGACTGTTGTCCAGCAGGTGGTACTACTGAACTGCCGAGGAAAGGAACCCACCTGCAGCTTTGTAGCTCTTGTGTCTGGGTCGGTACAGACGCTCAGGAGGCTTCTCCTTTTCCCACAGTCCATTCATTTCCTGCTCATCTGCCTGTTCAAGATAAATAAGTGAAGTTGGAAAAGATTCTGCACAACATTGTAGCCTCTTCTCTCCTGTCGTACCCAAACCAGTGGTCCCAAACACTGGTTCTTCGTCCTGGATGCACCAGTCTGTAATACACTAATTTATTTAATACATGATGATCTATGTCTGGGATAATCATTTATAAAAGGTATAACAGAGTTAATAGTAACCTTCCTGAATCCACTAGCTACTTTCTACCTCTTATTGTCCCTTCCTGCTTCTGTACAGATACAAATACCTTTTAATAAATTAAACTGAACAAAAATGTTAATATCAGTTTGTATTTTGGTTAAATATTGTATTGTATTTTTATTTATTTATCCACTCTGTACATATATACATAAATATGCTCACTGTGTACATACATGCATACTAAGTTTACATATAGTTTACATGTGTATATATATATATATATATATATATATATAATATATAATGTATGTGTGTGAATTGTATACATTTTACAATACACATGCACATATTTTTATTTTATTCTATTTTATATTCCTAGATTATATAGTACACATTTTATACTGTCCTGTTGGTTTAGTATTTTATTCTACTTTATTCTATTCCATTGCTCTATTCCATTTTTTTTGTCCACTTTCTGCCATGACAATGCAAATTTCCCACTTATGGGACTAATAAAGGTTTATCTTATCTTATCTTACTGAAAGTGAAGCACAGGTCCATGAGTTCAGGCTTTCCCAGTAAACAAAATTAGGTCAAACAGCAATCTATTAGGGGTATAATGGATCAATTGACAATTGACTACAGACAAAAATAAAAGATAAATAAAACACATTGAAAATGATTAGCAGATAAATAATTCTTACCACAGATCCTTGATATTCTTCACTGTCTTCATGTTGATGTGATGCTGGCTGCATTAAGAGTTCTTGGGGTGATATGGGGCTCAGGGCCACAAAGCCACCACTGGTTCTACAGGAAAGCACACAGCAATAAACATTCAGAATGTAAAGGTGAACTAAATATACACAATAAATCTTTCATTAATTTTAGTCATGTAGTGCATGTTTGACATTCCAACAGAATGGTTATTGTCCAGTAAAGGTGTAGTTTGGCCAATTTTCCATTTTCCCCAGATCATCCAACACACGTTTTTAGTTCACAACTGGAAACGTATTCACAAGGCATCTGTAAGGATTATTTATGACAGTCATTGTCACAAAAGTGATTCTAGATCCGCATGCCTACTCCGACTCCAAAAGCTGTGACTAGTCTTTAGCAGCATGGTCTTTTTTCACAAACCATGCTACCTAAGGCTAGTCACAGTTTTTGGCTACACAGTGAAGTTTTGTTCAGTTATTAGGTTTTAGGTTGTAAAATACACTATATGGATGGGGTTGAGGTCAGGGCTCTGTGTGGGCCAGTCAAGTTCCCCTCCCACCTGGTATGCCGTTGTCCAAAATGTCTTGGTCTCCTCAAGCATTAAGATTCTCCTTCACTTGAAGTGAGAGGTCTAGCACAAACCCTGAAAAACAGGTAGGTCCCAATACTTTTGTCCATATAGTGTGTATGCCCATAGGTCAGCACCACCTTAATGAGGTTTGAGGAGGTTGAGAGAGATTTTGACATAAAATGGTAGTTTGTCTTTGGCACTAGAATAAAAAACGTTTCATGCGATACAAAACATTTTGAACATTTGGATAAATTAAATATGTAAACTCTGCTTTCTTGAGAATGGTCACTAATCAATTTCATTTTCATGTAAAGGACTATAAGCTGTATTTCATGTGTGGCATGGGTTCTTGACTTCTCAGTTCCAGATGTTCCTCAAATAACTCAAAAGAACATCTGCAAGTGTTGATATAGCCTGGCAAATTTCGTGTGTGATTTTAATAAATGCATCATGTAGCTGTGGAAGTGAGCACTGTTTGATAGCCAGAACGAGGCCACCTGATGGAGACAGTGTCCTGACCTTGTGTGGGCAGCCGGGTTGTGAGTGAGAGGCGGAGATGGCATGCTTACTGCTGGACTAATGTGGGCATGCTTGAAGCTACTGCTGCGCTAACATAGCCCTTTCTCAACTCGTGATGAAACTCACATACTTCACTCCCCCACACCGGAGAGAGTGGTCTCTCATGCCTTCTGTTGGATTTGGACTTTATGGTGCTCAGCTCTGAGGTACTGTGTTGAAGTATCCAGTTTGAGATGCACTTAGCTATTGTGCAGCTTTGGACTGCTACAGGGGCTCAATTAGCATGTAGCACATAGCTTACTGGTATACACTACTGATAAAGTTTGTAACGAATGATTTTAATCATGTAAATCCAAACGGGTTTCAGATAAATGTATTATAATGTATGATGTGCAGCATATAATAACTCATAATTCCTAAAAAAAGCAAATATACCTTCTGATCTTGTTTACTTCTGATGGAGTTACTTCTGATTGTATGTAAAACATCTTGTATCATTAGTGTAATTGCAGAAGTTTTATTATTTTTCTTTTTATAGGTGAATTTTGAGCGTGCTTTTCTTCTGTTTGAAAAATTGGCATGGGTCCAAGCCTAAAACATGCGTTAAGAGTGCCCTAGTGTGCTTGTATACAGGTTATCGAGCAGATGATCAGGTGCCATGTATTGTTTGTTTAAAAATTAAATTTTTTGTGGTCGAGTCACCTCTGTAATGTATGGGGAGAGAGACCACAGGGGTGAGTTGTTTCACAGTATATAGGGAGAGAGAGAGAGTGTCTGAGAGGGCATTGTGACGTCATCTCGCTCTGCTGGCCCAGGAAGAGCCAGAGAAAACGCTGCAGCCCGGAGGAGAAATCAGCTGCTAAACACAAGGCATTAGAAGAGACGAGCCCCGTGACCAGAATGAGTTAGCACTGTGTTACTTTGAGAGTTTAAATGAACAGCTGCTTTTGTTCAGAATTACTTTTTCTCTTAATCTCTTTCATGACCACACACGTTTTTCCCCACCTGTTTTATCAGGTACGCAGGTCAGAAAAGCCGACCATATTTTGCATTATTTTTAGCGGTTTGGAATAAGTTTCTGCTATGTTGTGGTGGGCTCTTCACTTCGTCTGTTTTCAGCCATATTTGACCATAAATAACATCTAAATATATTCTCAGCAAATCCCTATGTCATAGCTCACTGGATTTGTGGATTAAAGACAGGGTTCCAGGTTCAAATCCTGCTGTGGGTAGAATTTTATTTAGCATAAACTTTCTTTTGGCCATAAACCCAATGTGTGGGTTCCTCTCTCTCTGTGCAAAAGTTTGGATACATGCCACTTCTTGGACAGTGTCCAAAAATTGCTCATTTAATTGGTGATTGAAAATAGGGAGAAAGTAGCTGTGTGATTTGAGGTGTCAGTAGATCTAGTAGGTTCAAATCTGGCTAAAAGGCAAAAATCTGGGTATTCTGCTTTTTAGTGAAAAATATTGGAAGTACTGCTACCCTTGTGTTTTGGACCAGTGTTTTACACTAACTCTCATCTGTGAAACCACAGCAACCACCTAGCAACACCACAGCAACCACTACAGTTAAAACACCAACCATATGCCCTGCCATACTAAGCACCTAGCAACACCATAGCAATCACCTAGTAAATCCAGTTACCGTACCAACTGCGCAATCATGCTTGGCATTTCTTGCAGAAATGTAATCTAGTTTTGATTCTTTTTATAGCCAAAAAAGGTACCGCTTCTCGTCCGAGCTTGTGTGGAAATTTTTGAATGATTTCAATTCCAAAATGTCCATTAATATCCGGTGTTGTGCATGTGTATACAGTTTTTTGATTGGTTGATCAAGAGCAGAGTAATGATCATTTAAAACCAATAATTTTGCCTCCATTCATTGAACGTTGTCCATTGTGATGTCACCTCAGTCAGCAAGCTGCTGGCAAAAAGATCCAGAGAAAATCCTGCAGCACGGAGGAGAAATTAGCCACTACACACATGAGCACCATGACCAGAATGAGTCAAAACTGTGTTATTTTGATATCATTCAGTTATTAATTAGGAAACGATCCATTTGCATTTGTAAGACGGATTTGGAATGAGTTTTTGCTTCGTCGCATCCCTTCACTTCACCCATTTTCAGCCACTTTGAATGTGCTCTCAATGGAGGTTGTATTAACCCCTCCCACCTGGTATAGTGGTAATAGATTTTTTAAAATGTAGATTTTTAAAAGTAGATTTTAAAAAATGTTTTTTTTAAATCAGTCTTTATGAGCCCCCCTTTTCAGGCATGCACAGGTCAATGAATGTCACTATTCTCCATATTGAAGTGTCTAAGGCATAAACAGAGTGGTTCAGAGCAGGTTTGGTATGAGACGCTTCGTTCTGGAGAAACCCAGCAACTCAGAATTGTGGTCAATGGAACCAAACATCCTCATCTAAATGTTCCCTCACAGAAAGTAAAAAAAATTAAAGTTGGAGGCATCAGAATGTAACAGCTGCACTTCAACAACCAATAGCAACCACCTAACAACGCCACAGCAACCACCTAGCAACAACCAGTTAACATAGCAACCGCACAATCACACTTTGCATTTTCTCAAGGAAATGCATTCTAGTAATTATTATTAGTAGTAATAGTAGTAATTCTACTACTACTATTACGAATGATTTAAAACTTTTTTTAAAACAGTATATAGTGTATATTAGTCGGTCAAAAACCTTTCATAAAGGGCCCATATTTGTCTTGTCCCCTGACAACCACATATTGTGGTGATTTATGTACCAAAACATTGTAAATCATTTTTACATGACAATTTTACTAATTAAATAGGTTGTTGTTGTCACTGTAACTGTAAGACTGACATATAAACGATTTATGTTGTGTTTGGCTGCCCCGTATGGTGCCTTGTTCAAGAAAAAGTCCAGAGTGAAATATTCCTCACAGGCTTCCTGGATATCATAAGTGGTAATTCACAGTACTATTTAATTAATTATTATATTAATTACTTACTACCAACTATATTCATTATTAATTAATTTAATTAAAGGTGGTGGCACCACAAGCATGATAATGAAGTTTTCGAGTTACTTTCCATATATAGCCCTTGTACATTGTAACCTTGTAAGTGAACAGTACATTTCATGTTCCAAATCATGTTCTTGTCAAAAAAATAATAAAGATATGTGCTGTTGCTGCAGCAGCAATATATTTAACAAATTAGGCTACAATGTACATATCCAGTTGCAGGTTAAAGTTTTCATGTGTTTTAAATAGGTCTGGCAGATTCTTTTCCCTTAAGAAATCACATCTAACCATGGCCTAGTTTGCAAAAAACAGTAGTGCCACAAAATTGTATCTCATAAATATGACCATACATTCTTCAGCCCTAAAGATGATTTTCAGTGCATTTAATTTCTTCTGAGTGACACAACAGGAAAGACTGGAAGGCTGACTTACAAGGCTGAGCCTGCGCTGTGAGATATTAACGGAAGGGCGGGGCTGCTTGACTGTGGAACAGAAAAAGACAGAGAAGATTTTTCATTGCACTTTTAGAGCGACACATTCTACAAAACATTGTAGCAGTGTTTTATATTCCCCAGACCTTACTATAAAAGTAAATGTGTGTGAGGTTAAATGAAAACAGCACTCTCCAGGCTGGACGAATTCAAATGCACAGGGTCAGTATTTTGAACTAATCAAACAATATGTTGAGAGAAGAAACCTGATTTGGAGGCATTTGATTCAATATAGCAGTGATTCAATATTTGGAGGTCTTTTGTTTTAGCTTGTCTAGGTATGTTATGAGGCAACGTGCATCTATACTCAGAAATACTTAATCACAAAGTTGCCAAACCTACCTGCTCCTCAGCTCGCTGCCTCAGCTTCTTGGCTTTGCTCTGTTTAAAGTAGTCCATAATCATCATGGAGGCATAGATTTTGCCAACGGTCATGTCTGTGTCTGTAGAGAAAAACACACACACACACACACACGCACACACACACACGCACACACACACACACACACACACACGTAGAAACTGAATCAGCAAAATGTATCTCTCCATTGACAGACATTTGTTTTTTGTACACTTGCATGATATATGAACTATTAACTTGCACCGACTATGTATCAGACCCATTGATACTGTATGTATCAGACCCATTGATACTGTATATATCAGACCCATTGATACTGTATGTATCAGACCCATTGATACTGTATGTATCAGACCCATTGATATCCCCTCAGTTCTCTCGCGATACTGTACTGAATTACCACACCACTACAGAGGCCATGGCAGCTGGGACTATGGATATCATTAATAAACACAAAAACACTTAAATAAAACTGAATTGAATTACATTTATCAAAATCAAGCAAAAATAATTTCCCTGTGATAGTTACTGGCCTAAGCAATGGGCACCTGAGCTTCACCTTTATTGATTGGCACCAACAGGTCCAAGGTCTTCTGGGACAGGTGTGGCCAGATTACACTGATCTCCTTCTGCAGCTCGCTGTCCAATTGCAACCGATCTTCTCCGCCTGAGAGAACAGTAAATGGGTTGCATGAAAATGTTCATTTTTGGATAAAATTGCTCTCCTGCACCTGGCCGAAAGGGGTTTAATTCATTCATTCGTTTTCTGTAACTGCTTAATCCTTACTAGAGTCATGTGTACCAGGAGCAGGGACTCAGCCTGGGCATGGCACCATCCCAGCACAGGGCGCACACATACACACTTTACTCACACCTACAGTCAATTTAGGATGCCCAGTTAACTTGGCACGCATGTCGTTGGACTGTGGGAGAAACCAGAGACCCCGGAGGAAACCCACACCACCACAAGGAGAACACGCAAACTCCACACACACGACCAGGACCCAGATTCAAACCACCAAACCTGGAGGTGTGAGGCAACAGTGGTACGCACTGTGCCACTGTGGGGCTGGGGTTTGATTCTCCATCTGGAAAAGCACATCTTGCGGCACAAGCCTGGTAGTAGGGTAGTCACTGCTGCATGGGATGGTGATGTAAAATGTTCATCCACAGGGGAAAGAAATGCATGAATTCTGACCTTACATTCTGACACTCTCATTAAGGAATAATGTATGTGATGTGGAACCACGTATGAAAGTGGCTCAGAACTCTAAAAGGATCAGATCTGATATGAAGGCGAACAATTTCATTTGTGTTAGTCTCTCTCTCCCTCTCTCGCTCTCTGGGCAGGTGGTGGCCTAGTGGTTAGGGCGTTCGCCCTGCGATCAAGAAGTCGTGGGTTCGATTCCCAAGACTGCTA
>JBBJLS010000011.1:3416678-3427499 GCA_037577275.1 Bryconaethiops microstoma
CGTCTTTATGGAGCTGCTTTGTGCACTGAGACACAGTCATGCTGGAATAGAAAAGGTTCTTCCCCAAACTGGGTCCAAGTTGGAAGCATGGAGTTGTCCTAAATGTCTTGCTATGCTTCATTTTATACACCTATCGCAGTGGGTATGATTGAAACACCTGAATTCAATAATTAAGATGTGTGTCCCAATACTTCTGTCCATATAGTGTATCTACCTGGAGGTCCATTTTTTTTATTTTTTGAATACATTTCAGAATACATGAATGTGAATATGTATTTACACATATATGTACAATCCAATCTTACCAGGAAAGAGCTGAAGAAGATGAATGAAACAAAGTAGAAATAAGCAAAATCCGTGCCACATCCACCCTCATGATCAGGAGAAATGAATGGTGGAGCAATGGAAGGGTCAGGCTCACACTCTTGCCCTGCCAAACATGACAGCATGATCTCCTGCCAAGACTCTCCTGTTGCACTCCTGCAAAAAACACAGACATGTATCTGCAAGAATTGTGACAGTCAAACAAAACCTCAGATTACAACAATACAAAAAAAAAAAAACAACCAGTTAAATATTGTTTTTCATACATCACATATTTATGACTAGCATCAGTGTCCAGCTTCATGCCTGTCCAACCATCTATAGACAAGGTCATGTTCATTATTTTGTCAGTATTTATAATTTGGGGTGTTTGGTGGCTTAGTTGTTAGGGAGTTGGCCCAGTGACCAGAAGGTTGTGGATTTGAATCGCAGGACTGATAATGACATCTCTGAGGTTCCCTTGAGCAAGATACCATTCCCACACTCTGCTCCCCAGGCGCTGTGTTCCTGGCTGCCCGCTGCTTCACTTGGTGAATGGATTAAATGCAGAGAAAGAATTTCATGCTGTTCACACTGTATGCTGTGGTGTGCTCATGTATAACAAATGGTCACTTTACACTTTAAATAATTAGGTATAATAAGGTTTAAACAGCACATTTGTTATTTGTTATCAGTTTAGGAGCGTACAACCGAATAAAAAAAAACGCCCCCAGTCAAATAACATATTGTTGATGTTCCAAGTTAACACATTCTCTGCAAGGAACAAGCCTAAATATAGCAATTTTCTGCACATTGTATTGCGGTTGACCTTTTTGTTTTCTGACTTTAACTTTTGCACAGGCCACTTATAGGTTTTTATTTTTTCAGACAGCACAGTGGTACAGTAGGTAGCGTTTTATTCCCAGCCGGGGCAGGGGAGGGTATGTCTATGTGTAGTTTACGTGTTTTTGTGTCTGCAGCGGTTTCTGCTGAGTACTCCTATGGTCCAAAGACATTCATATCAGGAGATGCTAAACTGCCCTAGGTGCGGTTGTGTGTCTGCCCTGCGATTGACTGGTGACCTGTACCGGGTGTTTCTCTGCCTTTCACCCAACGAGAGACTCCAGCAGCCCCGCAAGCATGGTTAGGATAAGGGGCTCAAACCATGGATGGATGGATTCTACATATTCATTCCATTCAACTGTGCACTAAAATTTACTGAAGTGTTTTCTATAGAGCCAAACTTTTGATAATCATTACATAGTGTGAGGTGAGGAGGCTGGCATGTGTGCCTCCCTGCCCCTCTGACTCTAGTCAAGGGAGGAGGCAAGACTCTTTGAGGGGCTCTCCAGTACAGAAAGGGGAGAACGAAGTGACCATTCTGTCATGCGTGAATACACCACACTTAACCCATTCACCAAGTGAAGCAGTGGGCAGCCAGGAACACAGTGCCTGGGGACTTTGCTCAAGCAGTTATGGGATTCAAACCCACAACCTTCTGCTCACAGGGCAACTGCTCTAACCGCTAGACCACACGCTGCGCTGAAGTTTTAGAGAGTGAGTGAGCCCACCCGTGTTTTATTCAGTCCTAAGTCCTAAGTGGTGGTGGTTTTGTTTGTGTTTTTTTCTGAACTGTTATTTAATTTATTTCGAATTAAAACTCAGTTGTGCACCCACGCTGGTGTCTGCTTTCCTGGGTGTATGTTTAGGCCTCCCACCCTGTGGGTGTCTGCCGTTCCCCGGGCCGCGCACACAATAGCTAATTACTAATGAGCAATAGTGAGCCTTGATATTTGCTTTATTTTACCTTGAATCATTTGACATTTTACGTCTAAAATAAAAATCCAAAATGTAATGTCTGTGAACTTACCTGAAGAGCAGCATTAAGGCGCTGAAAAAGGTCTTGAAGTTATTGTGTTGGTTTATGTGGCTCTCATCATTCAGTTTGATATTTCCAAATACCTACAATGACCGACAACGCTTAGTGCACAGTTCATACATACTGAAACCAATCACATTTGTTTTACTAAATGTGCTTAAGCTGAACAGGCTTTCTCAAACAGGCTTTTCTTTATTCATTTCACTCTTCCTTTTTATTGTATATTTTGAAACTTACTGACACTCTTTAAAATAAAGGTGGCTTACCTGCATGCCAATAATGGCATAGATGAAGAAGAGCATAGCGATGAGCAGACACACATAGGGCAGAGCCTGGAAAAAAGAGAATAAAGATGTTTTATTAACTTTATTTTAAGGAAAACATCAGCAAATAATGAAGGTCTTGTTATTGGTTTATTAATCCAAAATTAGATGCTTCTAAATTTTTCATTATTACCTTGATTAATACATAACTTGCATTATTACAATAACCATTTTGTTAACCTATGAAATTGATTAGTTAAATTGATTCACCCATCTAAATTCACATCTTGTGTGTAAGTGGCTTTTTTCCCCCAATTTTCTATCCAAATTAGTCCAATAATATGTTCAATTTCACCCACCAGCGAGGATCCCATCAGTCACACAACACCACCAATGCTGGGAGGGTAAAAGGTCGCATGAATCAAATGACATTATTGGACAGCTCAGCCTACTTCGAGGAAAACACAAACTGCCAATTCTGTTACTTCAGCTGAGAGACATCTGCACTGGCTCGCATCTCAACAAATGACCAGAGGAGGAGAGGGCCACCCTGCCCAAACAGAGCAAGGCCAATTGTACTCTCTTATATTTACGGCTTCATTTCTGTAGCATCACAGGGCAATGAACTTTCTTGATAGGAAACCTTACACTTAAACAGTACCGCTCAGGAGCCCTAACACTGGAACCAGTTTGGCTTCTATGGAACTACTTTGTCCAGCACATCCCACGAATGCTTGATCTGATTGAGATATTGGACATTTGGAAGCTATATTAACACCTGTAGCTCTGTCATGTTCCTCAAGCCATTCCTAAACAACTTTTGCAGTGTGGCAAGACACATTATCCTGCTAAAAGAGGCCACCGCCATTTGGGAATACCATTGCATGAAGGGAGAACTTGGTCTGCAACAATGTCTAGGTAGGAGGTAAGTATAAATGTAACATAGTGGACGTTTGGACCCAAAAGTTCCTAGCAGAACATTGCCCAGAACGTCACACTGCCTCCGCTTGCTTGCCTTCTTCCCATAGCACATCCTGGGGCCATCTCTTCCCCAGGTAAGCCACACCCACGCACCCAGCTGCCCACATGTTGTAAAAGAACACATGACTCCTTCTTCCATTGCTACGAAATCCAGTTCTACACAGCTCCGTATGCAGCAAGCTTTGACGCCCTGTGTGTCCTGGCACCTTAATATCATAGCTAGCATTAACTTATGCAGCAGTTTGTGCTACAGTACCTTTCCTTCATTTACCTGTAGTATCTACTGACTATTGTATACCAGGAACACCGCACAGGACCCCTGTTTTTTTGGATGCTCTGACCCAGTCACCTAGCCATCACAGTTTGGCCCTTGCTAAAGTCCCTCAGATCCTTATATATTTTTACTGCTTCCAACACATCAACTTCAAGAAATGTTTTTCACCTCGCATGTCAATGGGTTTAATGGTTTGGATTGTGTATTTCCAGGGTGAATGTGTTCGTTAACTAAAAAGCCATGAAATGGTGTTTACTTTAGCCTCTAATTAGTGATGAATATAACACTAAAATATGGGATCTTGAAGCATGAAGTAAACTCTTATTACCTTTAATTATATAATCACTAGAAACCAACTGAAATTATGCAGCTTAGAAATTATGTACACTAAGTATAAGCTAACAAGATTGCACAGATGAACAATAATGCAGTGATGACAGTGTTTTGTTTTTCCGAACATAACAGAACTTATGTCTATAACTGTCATGTATGTACTAATACAGATAATAATGAATAAACGATTAAGATTTCTATTTTGGGTTTTACTGAACATGAAATTTAATAGATAGTCAATATGTTTCTAAAAATAGTTGCACTAACAAACATACAAACAATAAATCATCCAGTGCTGTGATACGTACGTACATTAAGGAGCTCATTCTGTGATTTTTTTTCTCACCTTAAAGGACTGTACAAAGGTCCAGAGAAGGATGCGGATTGTGTAGCCTTGCCTCAAGAGTTTAATGAGCCGTGCCGCCCGGAACAGCTTCAGAAAACTCATATTAAAGGTATTTACAGACTGTAAGAGAGAAAGAGAAGAGGATTAATATACTTATACTTTTGCCATTAAGTTCAGAAATGTAACATATTCAGTCTGTATCTTGTCTACGATCTTCTTAAATTTTCTGAATATAAGTGGAGATTGAGATATATAACTATGTGTCACAAACATCTCTCATTCTAGTCTGAAACATTGTCAACATTGAAGTCTGAAAATAATGGAGATTTTTCTAGTGCTTTCCATGAATTTTCAATTAATTTTCAATTAATTTGACCAAACTTTTGCCAATGACAACGCAAATGTTTAGGCTGCATGGAATGCTAACATAGCTTTCAAACATGATGACAGTTTAATAAGTTGATGATGCAAGGAGGGTCAACTGATCCAATCACAGATCAGCCTGAGACACACTGGACCCTATTCACACCTGTACCTATTTTTAAAAACAAATTATGAGCATGGTCTGTGTTTCTAGTGGTTTACATCAGTTTGTTCAACTTGTGCAAGCAGAAAGCATTACTGCAAGCCATAAAACGTTGTTGTCTCTGACATTGGTCTTCTATTGTTCATTACTCCTATGTGACACAAATGTAACACAAGGCGTACTATAAGTGATAAGTCAATGTAATGTTAATACAGATGGTTTCATCCTCACCTGTAAATCTACAATGATCTCAGTAATGCTTCCCAGCACAGTAATGAAGTCAAAGATGTTCCATGTGTCTCTGAAATAGTTCTGTGAGAAGAGAGTGCATCATAAATCTTATTTACTTCATAGAACCAAATTAGTCTACATACTCATTACTTCTTTAAAGTCTGAGTCAACTTCGTCAGTCCTTCTCACCACAGACATGTTGAAAGAGAAATGAAATATATTTCCTCCAGGACATGGTGCTAAGATGATAAATGCAAGAAATATAGGCAACAAACTCCAAATAACGCAGAACATTAAACTATACAGTGTACTATATGATAAACATTAAACAAAGCACAGTGGAGACAAAACAACCACTGTAACTGTGTATGTTGATGATGTAGACTGGGAGGGCTAAGGCTTAGAAGAGGGTCCCAGACCAGGACATTCTTGACAAGAAACTTATCACTGAGTACCACAGGGCATAGCCAGACCACCCTGCTCCTCACCTTAGGGGCCACTCTCCTGGTCCGCCCCAGAGGTGACCCACCCCCTTTGAGTGGTGGTCCTGGAAGGTAAAGGGGCATTTGTCTGATAGAACAATCATTAGTTACAGGAACAGTCCCCCTGGAGACACCGAGGGTTATGTGTCTTGCTCAAGGACACAACGGTAGAAAGTGGAGGGTTTGAACCCGCGACTGTGGTCATCGGGTTCACAGGCAAGTGTTTTATCCACTGGACTACTACCACCCGTCATGATGGGTACTGTCACGGCTGTGTCTTGTTTACCACATCCTGGTCTCTAGAGTACTGAGCCCAGTGCTTTCCCCTTCCCCTACTCCTACTTTCATTTTGGTTTCTCCCACTTACCTGATTATCAGCACCTATTGTGCATTTCACTACCCTACTTAAATCCAGTCTGAACCGGAATCTAGCATCCATTCTCCCTGCCTAGTATGGCTCTGTGTTTGTATGTTTGTGTACATCTTCCTTAGTGCATAAAATTGAAAAGTACGCCTTACAGTCCTGCACCGATTTAGGAATACACCTGACTAGGTAGACCCCGGCAGCTGCATTATTTTGACTCTTCTATATCCCTGCTGGCACTAAGAGGCTTCTGGAACGGTTTCTGTTTGACTGTATACCAGAACATTTGTTTGTGTTTCCTACCTAAATCTTAAATAAAGTATCAGAAGTACCTCCTGCAAGTGTGTCTTTCAAACTTGGCTTGCCATCAATATGACACTCTTGAGGACTTCTGTGGGAGCATATCTAACAATCAATTCATCGAGGTACAGCGGCAGAAGACCACACAGGCATTAAAAATCAAGGAAGGTATATTAAAATCAGCACTAAAAGACAGTGGTAGCCAATACAAGTGTGAGAGTAGGTGTAATATAATTCATGCTGCAACATATTCCATAATTATGAGTTTGCAATTAATTTTGCTTGGCCAAAAAGATGTGGGGTTAGGTTTATGGTGGGACTGTTTCAGGCATGGTTGGGTTCACGCTGAGAGTATGACGCTGACATGTTGGCAAATAATCTCATGTTTCTCTAGCTTGTCATGCTGTAAATGCAGGCAGACATTATTGGCATGAAGTGTTTTTTTTCCTGAGAGAAATTTACACAAGTAGATCACCTCCCCCGCTGCTTTTAATGGGAGCCAAGGGACCTGAGTGTATCGGGTTCCAAAATGTAAAAAATAAATATTTATCTCTAAATGTCTAGCCTCCAGTAAAGGGACACATGCTTTCAGAGATTTGACACATGGTGGAGAACAAATCCTTGTTTAAGAAAAACATCCAAAATTGGTTTACTGTTGCTTGTGCTCATTCCTCTGAGCCTTTTACTCTGTTCTAGGTGCAGTTGGACCTCCCTATATTGCCACATAAAAGGAGAAATGTCAAAATTACACGTTTATTATTTTTTTAACACGTTTGGTGCCTGAAGTTTGCTTCTTTAGTTTTGCAGTATGGGTATAAGGCTGGTGTTTCTAACAAGTAATGGAAACTTTTTGGCTTATTACCAAATATCATATAGAACATGAAAACACAAAAACATGATGCATAAATTCAGCCACAGGTTTAACTTCCAAGTCTTTGTTGAAACTACAGCACTCACTGTAAAACTACAGCATACGTAGCAAAATGTGTTACTTAAATGTCTGTTAAAAGATTCACACCATAAGTTATTATATTTGATGTATAACTCCATCTTTTTGTTGCAAATTCTGATATCAAGATCTGCCACACCCCAAAATGACATGAAATCATGAGTCCTAAAATGTGACTTAAATCCAGATAAAAAAGTCAGATTTCATGTGGCTCAAATCAGACATGTTAAAAAAAAATTAATGGGGTGCCTGTTTGAACAAGGCCAGAGTTATCTTGCTCCTCCCTGATCAGCATCGCATATCATGTATGCCACCGATGTAGTTTGCTCACTTTTATATCTTGTTCTGTAGAACAGTATTCTACCGGACAGTAGCTCAGATGCAAGGAGTCGCCTGCTTTACAGTTTACTCACCATGAAGCCAAAGGCCATGATCTTTAGGATGCACTCCAGAGAGAACAGCACAGTGAAAGCCGTGTTTAGGTGCTTCAGCACCATGTCATAGGCAGCTGGAGCCGAGTGGTACTGCATGGTAACAAACGGAGATTTAAAAAAAATAATGCTCAAACTTAAAAAATATGCCAAATTTAAGCCTGACAGATGCACCTCATGTTTAATTGGATGTAAGCAATTTCCTCCAGGATCAATATAGTTTTTTGATTCTGATTCAGATGCTTTTCATTCAATGCTGGGCAAAAATCAGAGTCCTTTTGTTCCTTTCATTTCCAGTCAAAAAGTTATTCATTTTTTTCAGCATATGAAAAAACAAACAGGAAACATACAGTGGTTGCCAAAGGTCTGAGACCTTAACATGGTCAGTGTCAGAAATTTGCTTAATTTAAATAGTGACCCAGAAATAATTTTGAATAATTCTTTATTTAACTTATCATAACTTTTCTTTATTTTAGAAATGAATTTAAAATAAATTTAAAGGTGGTCTCCGACTTTTGCACAGTACTGTGTATGCCATAAAAGATCAAAATGTGTGGCTGGTACTGTTTTAGAGGGTAACATCATGTTACAGATGATCTGTTTCACTTTTAACACACATATTTATAGAATGCAGAAATGAAAAGATGCAGTTACCTTCATCATGAGGACCACTGTGTTGAGTGCGATCATGACCAGAACTGTGTACTCAAACGACGGAGAAACCACAAAGTGCCAGAGGCGGTACTGGAAGGTCTGTCTGTTCTGTGGCATGTATCTGGTAAAAGGCTTTGCACTGATAGCAAAGTCTATACAGGCCCTCTGAAACAGGAGGAATTTACATGAGAAAGGAGAACAAGATGAGTTATGCTGGAGTATTGAAGCGCTGAAGTGCTGTGAGATATCTGTAGAGTCAGACATTCCTAAAATTTAAACTTGTAAACTGGTAGAGCTCTTCAGGAATTGGGACTAACCTCATTTTTCTCCAAGCTGCACTCCTCCATCATTTTGTCCCCTTGCTCCTGGAATGTGATAATGATGAGGGCGACAAAGATGTTCACAAAGAAGAAGGGGAAGACCACAAAGTACACAACATAGAAGATGGACATTTCCATGCGGTTGCCTCTGCTTGGACCATGGTCTTCCTCAGTCACATCCACTGAGTGCTGAAGAACCCTAAGGTGTGAAAGATGTGGGATAGAAAAAAACTCTGAAGATTTTTCAGTGGTGTGCACTTCTGTAATGAGTAATTAGAGACAATTCTGTATGATTAGCTCTAATATAATTGAAAAATGCTGCGGTAATCGTGTCAATCCTCCAGAGAAAGAAAAATAATGACATGTTGCTGCTGTTTGAAGAAAAGTCTTCTAAAAATGTACTTCGTTTTGTTTGCATAAATTAAAAACTGGCTGTCCGTTTTATTCCCTGCTGGCATTTTTTAGCTCTGAGAGAGAGAGAACAGAGAATAATCAACTCTCAACATCTTGAAGGTTCAAGATAATTAGACCAAAATGGCAAAAAGCCCAGAAGTTTTTTTCTCCTCTGCTGAAAAGTTGTTGATTTTGGTGTGTGGGCGGAGAGAGTGTGTACATACTGCGGCCAGCCCTCCCCAGTGGACACGGTGAAGAGTGTGAGCAGCGCCCACATAACGTTATCATAGTGGAACTCATGCCTCTTCCACTCCCTCTTCTTCACCTCCTTCCTGTCCCGGCCGTAATCGATATAGTAGCCTCTGGACACAGACAGGGTCAGAAGAGTATCATAGCTGTATCATTCACCTTCTCATTTTCTCAAAAATTAGTCACACACACTATTTAGTTTCTTGGTTAAGCATCTCCTTGCCTTAATAACAGCATCAAACCTGTCTGGTAGGGGCTTAAGACACACTCATCTCTTGAGATATAGTTGTCTGGAAAGTTTGAACACCCCTGGTCAAATGATGTTTTGTTGAATTTTTAAATACAAAAATTAAGATGTTAGACGTTAATGTCTATTTTTTTTGCTGAATTTAAGAGACTGGAAAAAAATCATTGTGCCACTTTTCCACAACTTTTTGCAAAGGTCACATTTTATGTTTTTTTCCCCAATATGTTAAATTCAGCTGTAACCTCCTGTGCGTAGGAGGATGAAAGGGGGCATAAATGCAAATACATGCAGACTTTATTTCAGCAGACTTACAAAGAAAAAGCCATAAAGAGCAGTACAACAATCCAAGAACATGGGAAAGGTTACAAATGACTTACAAGAACAAACACAGGCAGGGCCATATATACTGGGCCAGAATAGAAAACAGCTGGGAAAGGGCTGGAGACATGGACTAGACACATGTGAAAACATTGATCAAGGGGCGGGACAAAAGACGCGCTGAGAACCAAAACAAAAGGCCACATGGCACTTAAAAAATCAACAAAATGTAAAGTGTAAGTGTAAAGTGTCCATTTGTCATATGTGAACACACTACAGCACACAGTGTGAAAAATGTTAAATTCTTCCTCTGTATTTAACCTATTCACCAAGTGAAGCAGGGGGCAGCCAGGAACACAGCGCCCGGGGAGCAGCGTGTGGAGACGGAACCTTACTCAAGGTTACCTCAGTGTTGCCACTAGCAGTCCTGGGATTCAAACCCACAACCTTCTGATTGCAAGGGCAACACCCTAACCGCCAGTACACCAAATATGACTGTAGTTCCTGTTGTTAAGCCTATTCTTCCACAAACTTTGTCTTTCATGTCCAAGCAGAACACGACACTGATGTTCCCACATTTCAGGATGACAACTGTAGGGTGTACGTGTGGAACTGCTTCAACCGACATGATGGAACACTGGGACACTTTAACTGACTAGCAAACGGAAAAATCATCAGACCTCAATAACAATTCTTAATGTGGCGCCAGCGAAATACTAAAACAGGCACATCGAACCCAGTCCTTAGAAGAGTGAGCTAAATGGTATAAAATAATCTCAGAAGATTCCAAAATTTGAGAATAAAATTTGAGAATAATACATCGGAATAATTTATTATACCTTGGAAATGTTAAACTACACAACACTCTTACATTATTTTACAACTGCAAAAATTAAAATATTGATGTTAAGAGCAGAGTGTGTGTGTGTGACTCTGTTTCATCCATCAGAAACTGAATCAGGAGTGAAGCTGCTGGAA
>JBBJLS010000011.1:3432486-3451053 GCA_037577275.1 Bryconaethiops microstoma
AATCTAGAGGGCTTTGCCTTTCTTATAAGCCATTTCTGATTCCAACTGATTAACTACAAGTCAAGTTATTATTTGTTTTTCTACAACTTGTTTAAGTGACAAGACTTTTGTCAGGCACTGTACACTACATGGACAAAAGTAGTGGGACGCCTGACCGTTCCACCAACAGGGACTTCAATGATATTGCATTCAAATCCATAGACTTTAATATGGAGTTGGTCCCCCTTTGCAGCTATAACAACTTCCACTCTTCTTGAAAGACTTTGCACAAGATTTTGGAGTTTCTCTGGGAATTTGTGTCCATTCATTCTGTAGAGCATTTATGAGGTCAGACACTGATGTTGGATGAGAAGGTCTATCTCGCAATGTCTGTTCCAGTTCATCCCAAAAGTGCTGGATGGGTTTGAGGTCAGGGCTCTGTGCAGCCCAGTCAAGTTCTTCCACACTGAACTCACCCAACCATGTCTTTATGGAGCTTACTTTGTGCACTGGGGCACAGTCTTACTGAAATAGCATTAAGATTGCCCTGCACTGGACGTAAGAGGTCTAGCCCAAACCCTGACAAAAGGTCTGTGCCAATACCTTTGTCCATAGAGTGTATGACGTATATGATGTTGGTTTTCTGCTTGGAATCATTTTTGAAAGGAAAAGGAAAAATGGAGTAGTTAAAATCTCAGAAAGCATCCCAGCTGTTGGTTTTCTTGAGGTCTGAAGCAAAAGGAAAAGCAGTAACGATTGCATTGTTCTGTGTCAGCCATGTCCTAACTAGCCACAAATGATGAAAGCCATGGCAACAGCTCAGAGTGCTGGAAGCTGCTACTGAAGGAAAAGTACCCTAATGCAATAAGATGTAGCTTTTACTTGTCTGCCAAGTTTGCCTCAACCTATTTGTATGAGTCTGCATTCAAAGTCAAAGTACTGGTGTACTTTCCCAGATGAGCACCTTGTGTCTTGCTCGAGACTTGAGTCCAGCTGTTATTGCCCAGATTATGAAAAACTGCGTTCCGGGGGTTCACTCCATGGCAGGATATTCACCTGCTGTTCTAAATATTATGCTGTGTACTGTATACTGTATACTGAACCAGTATATTGTATACTGGGTGTTAGTCATATTAGCATGCAGTGAAGTATAGAGTATGCTTTAATTACAGTTATGTACCTTGTACTGCACTACAAGGCAGGCTTGTGATTAGACTCTGTCAGCATTAAGGGTGAAACTAATTGAACCAATCCCAAAACCCACTGCGTTGTCTTAGCCCTCAAATCACTGCTTAGTGTCTATTGCTTTCTACTTTTTATGTGCTGGGCTTTGAAGTATTTTATCTTAGTGTCTTTTTTTAATTCAAGTCTTTAATAATCCCTGAGAATTTTGGAGAGCTCCTTCACCCTCATAGTGACTGCTGCTTGTGTGAAATCACCCCCATGGGAAGTCTTTATTTGATGATAACATATACAGTTTGCCTAAGAATGTGTTTAAAGGATTAAGTTGAAGTGATACATCTATATACAGCTCTGGAAAAAAAATACAGAGACCACTGCAAAAATGTTCAGTTTCTCAGATTTGATCTTTTATATAATTTAAGTATTGAACTGAACAGCTTTACCTTAGTTTTTAAGACCTGCTGACAATATTTCTCCTCATTTCCAGATAAAAATATAAGCATAATTTTAAAGGAAATGACAAAACATCAAAATAAGAGAAGTGATGCAGTGTTCACAGGTATTGAATAATTAAAAGAAAACAAATCTCTTGTTCACTCTTTAACAATAATTACCTTTGATGTACTTCAAGTAGTGTTTTACCATTCATCTGGTCACATTGCAAGAGGATAGTATTGATTACAGCAGTGTTTTTATACTTTTCCTCATTAAATAGATTTGATTCAAGTGATCACTAATCAGCACCTCATAAAGCAGTATGTAGGAATTTAACAGACACTGGCATCGAATGGTTGTCATACTCATAGAGATGCTGATTGAAAAATAAAACTAAGTGGTCTCTTATTTTTTTTCCAGAGCTGTATATTTGCCAAATTCCTTAATTTCTGTAATATAACTTTTGTAGGCAAAACAGAGTGCTAAGTTCCAGTTCACTGTCTGTTTCATTTAACTGCACAGGTGAAAAGCATTATTAGGTGAAGGGCCTCACCCGGTTGCGCTCAGAGTTTGTGCACACGGGGTCCTCAGCAGCCAGAGCAATGCTGCTAGCCACAATCACGAGAAGGATGGTCATCTCAAAATACCGCAGGTTCACTACATAGTGACATATTCTTCGGATCCTGTGTACATGGAAACCATACAGTGAAATATCAGAGAAATATCATTTCCCTGAACTGTTCTATGTAGTTCAGCTTCCTAACGTAAGAACACCAGTTAGCTTAAATTGTCTAATATAGGTAAAAATGATCTTTTGAGGTGCATCATGTACATTGAACTCATGCAAACTCACGGGTTTTTGCTTTTGAAAATAAACATGCTGTCTGGCGGAACCGTTGGGACTGCTTTTGTTGGCTCATCTTGATCCTCATCATCGTCATCTTGTCTATCAGACTTTTCTGAGAGACCTGATTCCACGTCCTTGAAACTGACTACGATACATCACACGGTTAAGCCAAAGACAGACAGTTATTCCAGCGTATAGTGAACATGCAGCATATAACGTGCAGCATTCTGTTTAGAATTTTGATGCCATTAGAACACTAAGCTAAGTTCAGTAATTCAGGTACAAGATAAATGCTTCAGAATAAACTGAGCACTGACAACTGATGGCTTCATTGTAGATCAATAACTATTTACTTCTGTGTCTCAGTCAGATGATGCAGACATTGTTATTACTAGATCAACACCGGATAATTAAAGTTATCAAAGAAATGTCTGCCATTATGACATAGACATTACTTGGAGCATTGAAAATGAAATGCTAAAGGACCTAAACTAGAGCTTTCATTGGCTTTCAAATTACCAGTCATTGGTGTCAACTCCAACAGAGGCTGTGCCGACATCTCTCGGATAATGCTAGTTTCTGTCAGTGGTTCCCCCTGGTTTAAATAGCTGGCATTGTTCTCATTGTCAATAGCTTCCCCTGAGAGGTAATTAAGCTCTGCAGTATTGTCTGCACTGTGATACAGGCAGGATGGGGTTTCTCCCTCTTCACCCAGCCCTGTGCAGGTACAGGGCAGGCCAGGCTCTCGTTCTGCTGGGTCTGACGACTGCGAGTCCACGGCAACATCACAGGTGCCGTCCCTGAAACAAAGCGTCGTGGGTGTGAAAATGTCGCCATGGAGAATAAAAGAGAATGGCGTGACCTGCTGAGCTAGTGGGTAACCTGTTACAACAGCCCTCAAATTATGTCTGCATACATACAGGAGATTTCTATAAATAATTTGAAATAATGTGCGTGCAGGTATTCTTAATTGGAACTAGGCAATTCAGCATGAAGCAGTGATCTACAGGCTTCACCATAATGTGGAGTGGGGGAGAAGTTTTAAGACACAAAACATAAAATGTACCATCAAGTTTCCCCCAAACCTTTCCCAAAACTTTCTCTTCATTTCTAGGAAATGTGGCTTGCTTTTCCATAAACATTCATAACAACAACAAATAGAACAGAAATGTGGACTGTCTGAGGCTCACTGAAGACACAATGCACAATTGCCCTGCAATTGTTCAGATATTCTTTGTCCTGACACAAAAAATGAAACTTATCAGCTCATTCATACTTTCATTTGTTGGTGTTTCATCAGGTGTTTTGGAGCACAGAATACTTGAAACAGTTCTGAACAGTAGGTAGGTTACCAAGGCTGGAGCAAGCAGCCCAGAGCGTACCTTTGCTGTTCCTCCTCAGGTTCTGTTTGCTGGTTTGGCATGATTGATTCATTCTCATCCATGAACATGCTTTTCCTAGACTGCAAGCCCTCTGTGTCATCTCTTCCTTCAGTATACTGTTCCTCAACGCTGCCGCATGGTTGAGATAGGTCTGTGTTTCTGGCCTCTGTCCTGGACTCCCGGTGCCTATGCCTTCGGTGCCTCCCTCCTTGGACGACGCCTGCAGCTGCAGCAGCCCGAAACTTTCTGGCAACCCGGTGCCTCCTATCCGTGTTGGAACGATGTGGCGGGGGCCTCTCATCTATCCCAGAACCCATGAGGGGCAGTGGTTCAGACTCCGGAGGTTCCGGCAGAGGAATTGAAATGGACATAGGTGGTTCTGGCAAAGGCATGACCACTGACATGGGTGATTCAGGCAAATGTGCCGGGCTTATCTCAGGAGAAACTGAGGACATTGGGTCTGGTTGGTGGTGACCGCTGACTGGCGTGTCCATAGGATCCTCGGTGGGGCTGCCAAACAGGACCTCGCGGCTTGCCATCTGACGCCGTTTGCGCAACTGGTTGGCTCGCTGTTCCCATACAGACATCTTCATCTTGTTGCGTCTCTCACGACGGTTGGCAAAGGCATTGACTGGCTGCTCCTCAACAACCTGTCTTACAGGTGATTCCTCCTCTGCCTCAGCAGGCGTCGGCCGGCCCCGGTGGATGGCCCTCTTCCTGTACAAGTATGGCCTGCGTCTCCTTCTGCTCGCACAAAACAAAACTCGGTCAAAACAAAAAGATCTCAAATCAAAGCAGTCCTCACAATTACAATAGTATTCACGAGGGGTGTGTTTTAATCAAATCTGAGAAATTAGAGGTATATAAAAAAAAGGTTATAGGTTTAGGTTGAGAAAAGTCACAATAGCATAAAAAAGAGCATTCAAGGGGGGGAAAAGGTAAAACAAAAAAAGACCCTAGAAAGAAATCTATAAGTAAATGAAAATACAAAAGCTGAAAACAGAAACAGGAAGTGTTAAAGGTTCACGTGTGTGTTGGATAGCGAAGAAACTGAGACAAAAGGTGAAGGTGAATGATGAAGGTGAAACAGGTAAAAAGGGGTATAGAGAGACGGTGTTACTCACATTTATACGAATTCTTTTGTTGTCCATGTGATCAAATGAGTGATTGGTTGGAAATAAGCCATTAGTGTACTTGTACAGCAGACAGACAAAACAGTTAAGTTGACAAAGACCAAAACAACATCACTAAAAAGGTCAAACAGATCTGAGAGAATTGTCTCACCTCAGATTCTGCTAATGATAATAATGAGTTTGCACAATAGAGTGTCCTATAGTTCTTGATCATACTTTTGTACAGGCAATGTGATGTCTGATAGGACTCAATGGCATATCCAAAAACAGGACTGACTGTAATGCCAAAATAAATGTTAAGTAAAAAGTAATAATGGCCTACTATTGTGTATCAACCACTCTGAGTGGCTTAAGCCTCATAATAAAGAAAAACAGGTGTGTTTGTGTACCATCCTAGTAGCACTATTTCAGGTTGTCTGTATGACTTCCAGTTGGGCCGTGCAGACATTTGTTTGTCTTAACCAACTGTTATTGGATTTTGGCTTCTGGAAGGGCTTAGATCTCTGCAAAAACCCAATGATACAGCCAGACTGCAGGACTTAATCCAACCCAGAAGCCAAAATCCAATAGGATCCCTTTTGAGGAAACGGTGCCTAAATGTCACTGCACTTTCACTCACACAGCATGCACTTTTTCTGCACATTCTTCATTCAGTTTTTGGCACATTGGTATAGACTCTATATTCTTTCAAATGCCAGACTCCGGTGAGTAATTCTCTAAGGCACTGGTCCTAATTCTTAGCCAAGTAGAACCCTTACGGCGTGTGTTTCAGTATTTTACTTATTCTAATCCACCTGTCTCAACCTGCGGGTAATTATGAAGCCTACTGTGAGTCAAATCAGGCTTATTAGAGCCGGGAAAACACCAGTACTGTTAAGGACTCCTTCACTATAGAAATTTTGAATCATTGCCCAAAGGCAGCTTTGGTGGCTGAGACACTATGAGAATGCCTTGCATTGTAGGATTCTTTGGTTCTTGTTTGCCCTTGCCTCACAACAGCCAATGCAGACTTTGTGGATACTTGTGCCATCTGCTGTGGGCTGCATACATCAAGTAAACCCAGAAAGAAAACTTGTTTTTCCTGCTGCAAGACACCATTCATGACAATTGGACAATGTAGTCAACCGTGGTCAAGTGGCTAGCCTTGGACAAAAGCAATTTTACACCATATTACAACAGCTGTGTTTTAAACAAGACTTGGCAGAATTGGCACATGCTGTGTCAACAGAAAGCTTTAGTTATAATGTAAAATCAGAAATCTGAATAGTTCAGCATCAGTGCCGATTTGGTCTTTGACACTCCACAACCATAAACTGACAAGACAATACAATGAAAGCATCATCATACTCTTATAATAAGCCGTTCAAATGTTATTTTTTCTTTAATTTTTTTTGTCAATACGCCAGGCAGTATAGATCTTTGGGTTCTCATCAAGATGCAAGTTGATAGGACTTTTAAAACTGCGCAACTGTTTCGATGCCAGGGTAGCGAGCTTATTCTTTTCCATGTGCAAGTTTTCACTGAAACTACAATTCAATAAGCAAACTTTCCATCGCAAATTGTGAGAGAAAAGACAAAACAAGCATGCAAGAAAGCAGGCACAGAGACATGCAAAATATGGTTGGGAAACCAGGCTTGGCAAGCCAGTAAGTTTGGAATAATTTAGAATTTAGAACGTTTTGTGACATGTGACAGGCTCACTTACGGTCTCTTTGAGAAACATTTAGAGTTGAAACGCGCAAATCCATAGAAGAAATATTCATTTGTTAATAACATATTTAAATGTATGCTCAAAGAACAGCTCAGCGTAAATCCTTTTATTGAGTAAAAACTGTGACTGTCATTTTTTGCATACAAGTTATTCTTAAAGTGCAACCCGGTCAAGGTTTGTTGATATGTCAACTATTCTAGTCTATGTTTACCCTCCACTATAGCATTTATTTTATCATTATCCTAGCATTTAGGTAACCAATAAAGCTTCCACTCATATTACGCAGTCATGGTTACATTTTTATGTGATGTTTAAATTACAAACGTATCCCTAAGATATTCCTTTTAAATAACCCTATAACTCTTTCCATTCACATGCAGTTTATGCAGATGTTACAACAGTTTTCTTGTGTCCTATGGACCATCATAAAAATGCGTTCCTTCCAGCAGTGAAAAGAAGCAGAGCTATTTTGTCAGCGGACTAAGACACGCAGTTTTTGGAGTTTGGTGGTTAAGTGGAGTGCTCACTCTTGTCAAAATGACCTGTACTAAGGACACTGAGTGTTAAAGTGTCCTTACAGAACTTGTTACAAAAATACTACATGGAATACAATGAACACAAGACATCTTCAAAATAAGAACTTCCTTAAACTGTTTAAAGATTATGTTTTCTCTCGTATTAAGAACCTCTTTAGACCATTCATTGTTTTACTCTTTTCAGAATCTGACTGACATTGATGCTTTTACATTTTTTCTTAACAAGGAGCAGACCTAAGACTCACTCCAAAACAACAGACAAATGGTACATTAATAAATGGCACTAGGCTGTATGTGGTGGGTCTGAAGACCAACATTTTAATCAAGAGGACACCTGAAGCACACGAAAGCTTTTGGTAAGAGTGCACCCTCTTAAAATCCTCACACTCCCCAGCTATCAGTTCCTAAGCATGCACTTCAAAATATGAGACGAGTCCTCAAAAATGAACCCATCAGAATTAAATGCAGAACAGTGGGCAAAGACTTACTGACGGGACTGGTAACACTTACTCTGAGAGGCCAAACTCCCGGCCCTTGTGTCGCTGATTAAAAAACTCCTCTTCCTCCTCTTCATCCTGGTAACACATGAACAGTTCAGTGCTCATTGTTTCGTCAGTTTATTTTGCATCATATGAACTAATATTGCAGCTCTGCAGTGTATTGGGATATGTACAGTATATGCTCAAGGTTTCGCCTGTACCTTGGTTAATTCCTGTGCATTGGCAAGATTATCAACAGCGATAGCCAAGAACACATTCAGCAGCGTGTCTGTTCAGTTCGCTGTCAAGGGTTAGCACACGCAGTGGCAATCATGACATTTGTAGAGACATTTTAAGCCAAAATATGACACAAAAATCCACCTAATTACATAACCCTTTGCCTATTTTCCCATCATTTTTGCACCTATTTAACTGAACCTCAGTTCTAATGAAATTCAATTTAATTCAAATGCATACAAAATGCAATTCTTTGTTCTTTTCCATAAAAATGAACTATTTTAGAGTTTCAATATTCATTTGTTTTAAAGCAGACTTCACTCAAACACATTCAATACATCAGATTTAGTGTTTCTGTTTTCGTTTCTTAGCAGTTCATAAAATATGCAGATAAAATCCATGTTTAATTCATTTTAAACATTCGTACAGGATACAGTTCCCAAACAGCGTCAGCACAATGAAATAAATGGAGGACCACATGCCATACTGCACCCCTCCCTGAGAACGGATGCCATTATACATCACCTCATTCCAGTCTTCACCTGTCAGAATCTGCAGTTTAGAGCAAAACACACATCTGATCAAAATGACAATTACAGACAAGTAAATGAGTCAGTAAGTGATGGAATAATCTTCCCCTCAATTGTGAATTCATTTGACACAAACCTGAAAGACAGTCATGATGGCAGCTGGGAATGTGTCAAAGTTGGCAGGAGTGTAATCTTTGAAAATGAACCTGAAAGATGGATCAAAACAGTAATTAAACGTGAACTAAAGCAACAGTAGAAGCAGTACATTTTCAGAATAAAAGAGAACAGTACAGGTACATTTTGTTCTATATATATATACATTAAAGTACACTACATTCTCTTTTCCTAAGTAATTTACCCTGGGTAAATGACAAGTTTGTGCAAATGTGAACTTCTCCAGAGAATATGGCATTTTTATTGCACATTTTAGTGTAGAATTTCAATTTATTGGCTTAGAGTTGAAGCGTAAGATATTGGAAAATAAAACTTTATATATAAAAGTATTACAACTTTTGCACAGGCCATATTTATTTTATTTTAAGCATCATTTCTGTGACAAAATTTTCAGTTTGCACCCAAATTGACTAAAATATAAATAAATAAAACGTTTGGAGTTAACATGGAGTTTATTAAGTCAATTAAACTTAAAATATATAAATATATAAATGCAATGGAATAGGATTATTGTCACATCTGTGCCACCTCTGCCACGCCCCCAGCAGTCTAATTCACTGGAATTCTGAGCTGGGAATTCCCTGCTACGCCCACTGTTCACGTGTCAGTCTGTTTTGGTATGTGTGGTATGTGTGTTGCTTGAAAATGCAGCCACCTTGTGTCAGCCCTCATGTTCTCCCCAGTGATTACCTGCTTTAGTTTTCCCTTGTGTTTCCAGGTGTCTCGTCTTGTTTGTTAATTCAGTGATTATTGTTTGCTCTTTGGGATTGGTCCTCATGTTAATGTCTATGCTTTAAAACTCCAGCCGGTCCAGCAGTCAGGTGTGTGGTCACCGACATGCAACCAACATCTGTCAGGCAATCTTGCCTTTGGGTTATTGTCTATGTTGCTCTCACACACTGGATGAGCAGACTGAGGAGGAACTGTGATCTGTATGCGTGTAAGAAGTTCTAGTCATCTACTATGCCTGTGAACTTTTGACTTGGCTCTTGCGTGTATTTCATGTTTCCTAGTGTTAACCAGCAAGGCTGAAGCACCTATAGACTGGCGCTACTCCTAAGTGGATCTGCAGGGAGCAGAGCCTCAGTTCCTTGTATTCCTCATGGCTCCTGGATAGGAGCAAACCAAATATCGGCACCGTATCAGTGGGACAGAGGTCCATTCCGGTGTTAAGCAGGTCCTTTTAACATGACTCAAAGAGCGAGCCTTCTTGTATTTATGGTCTACAAAGTCCCTTTGCCCTTAAGTGATTGTTTACGTGCCTTTTGCTTATTAAAGCATGTTTGAGTTCTGTTTAACCCTTGCCTCTGTGTTCTCCTTCCTTAAGGCGACATGAGTAATATGGTTATATTCCCTATCTAACAGTACTGAGGGTACCACCCCAGAGACTTTTTTAAGACTTTAGAGTGGCAATATGGCAAATATACAATTAAAAACCTAAGAATATGTTTTGACCCAGCTAGACTTTCAGTAAAGGGAACATGCATGCAAGCCTGTTTCCTGACTGAAGAAATCCCAGTTAGGCTGAGACATCGCTTATTTAAATTAAAACACAGATTGAACATGTTTTTTCCCCTAAAAACTGTCTGTAAATGTTTTGAATTTTCCACAAGCAAGTTGACACATTTCAGTGAGCAAAATGGTGAACTTAAAGATGTAGTTTGTAAAATAACAGATCATTAAAACAGTACAAGATAACATTACCTGCCACCAAAGAGCTGCATCCCAAGCAGAGCAAAAACGACAATGAAAAGGAAGAGCAGGAACAAGAGGCTGATAATAGACTTCATTGAACTCATAAGAGACACTACCAAGTTCCTCAAGGACGCCCAGTACCTGACAAAGTAGAGCAAAATGAAAAAGATTGTAGGCAAAAATGATTATTATGACTACTCCACTGAATCTATCTGTGTCTGCGAGTTTTATACTTCGATTATAACTCATACTTTTCACATCTGTCAACTTCATACACTTTCATATGCAACAAATTAATTAGGTGTGTTTTTTCAGTTGAGTTGAAGTACTTTTATCTAAATAAATGAAAGCCGAAAACCCACTAATTGATACCCTTTATAAGTCTTATAAAAATTACAAACATTTCTAATTTATGGCTGGTGCCGTAACATCTTTAGAATAATGTTTATTTGTGCCCAAGCTGTGTCTGTCATCATTTAACACTATTAATAGCTAGGAAGCAACAAAGGACATCAACCGATTATTTATGACAATTAATCAAGACGCTGGGCTTTCAGTAAAGGAAATGACCGATTTAGCAAATTAAAATATCTCAGTTGTCTTTCAATAAAATTGCAGTTCAACTGCAGTTATGTATATCATAAGTAATCATATATGCATAATATTTCATGATTGTGAAGATAAGATAAACCTTTATTAGTCCCACAAGTGGGACATTCGAAAGGCCCTAAGTTGTGATATCTGGAGCCACAGACTCACCTGGTTATCTTAAAGATTCTTAACAGTCGTAAAGCTCTTAAGACGCTGATTCCGAAAGACATTCCGGGCCTAAAGAATCCCCAAACCACTTCAAAAATGCTGCCAACTATCACCTGTGCAAAAGATATAAGAGGATTAAAGTGAGGCAAATACTTCTTGTTATATGTTGATAAGTGTAAATGAAGAACCATTTGTTTAAATAGTGTATAATATGTTCATTTATCATGAATCTGCAAATAAATTTATTTATCATGAATCTGCACATGCTGCAAAGTTCAAAGTTAGGATCTGATCTTATTTGATACATACTGGTCACTGAATAACTGCTGTAAAATGATATTTTTTTGACCTGAACACAAAGTGATTCAGATATACTCAGAAGCTCAGACGTACCCCGCAGTCGAAGCAGTTAAAGGAGGAGTGGAAGTAGAGGCGGAAGCCGAGACCGTACATCTTTAGAAACATCTCGGCAAGAAACAGTCCCAGAAACACAAACTCTGCATAGTCTGTCCAGGGTTTGAAAACATTGTCCTTGTCAATATTAGGAGTACATACATGTATATGCAACTTACTTGGATTTTGTATTAAAAATAGAGTGAAAAGTAATCACAAGAAACATTATTTAAATGGCTCTAGATCTTTTGGTAAATTTTTTCCTTGTACCTGACAGGCACTGATATAAAGGTTTTCTGTCATAACAGCTTATTTAGACTGGCCCAAATGTAGGTATGCAAAAAGCTTCCTATGAAGAACAGGCTTATCTTAGCTGTGATTCAGGTTTTATGTCACATAATACCTTTCAATACACTGCAAGATAACCTTAGCAAGAAGGCCTTAGTGGAATCACAGATTTGACCCTCAGAAGGGAACAGAGTGGAGAAAATATGGCTTACTTCACTGTATACTGGAACTCTGCCCTTGTAGAATTACTGTCCTCAAATTAATGTCACATTCGAGTAGCTAATCAGTTTTTCCATGACAATCACTGAGCATCTGAATTTCAAAGAGATGCTAAGGTCAGCAGCAGAGCATCTCTTTGATATCCATCTCCTTTTCAAGCCCTGCATTCATCTGACCACATTCTGTTCTTCATTTATATTCTGGCCTTAAGTCTGCAGTACCTGATGATTCACCACAGTGCAGTCTCATTTTGTGCATTAGTTAGCATCATCTCATTCTTAATCTCTAATGCAGAAACAGGCACGATTCAGAAAAGTGAACAGAAATGATACCGGATGACCAAAGACAGCCCCTAAAACTCTTTCTCGTTCTTACATTGAAGGACAGTTAGCCATTCCGGCTGGTTGTGGTGGACGATTGCCACACAGATGGTGTTTAGGGCCACCAGGCTGAGCACTATCCAGTAGAAGCTATCTGTTTTGACCATGCGGCGAATGGAGAAGCGCAGCATGCGTTCTTTACGTCGCAGATAGGCGGCTGGACCCCGTCTGGCACTGCGGATGTTCACTGGTGGCCGGGAACCACCTGGAACACAAATGGAATGGCACAAAACTAAAATCAGAAGGGTCACATTCACTGGCATCAAGCAAGACCTTATAAATTGTGTCAGGTATTTCTTAAAACACTCCTATACATGGAAGTGTCAGTTTTCTGTTTTTTAAGTATTTATTAATTTATTAGTTATAATGCCACATGCAGTTCTGGAAAAAAAGAGACCACTGCAATTTATTTTGAAATCAGCGTCTCTATGAGTTTGACAACCATTCTATACCAGTGTCTGTTAAATTTTACACAAGCACCTCATTCTGCTTTATGAGGTACTGATTAGTGAATCACATCTTATTTAATGAGGTTCTTCAAAAGGTAATTATTATTTTTATTTGAAACTCAGAAGAAATATTGTCAGCAGTTCTTAAAAACTAAGGCAAAACTGTTCAGTTCAATACTCGCACCTTTTTTTAGAAGTTAAACCTGAGAAACGTTTTTGCAGTGGTCTCTTATTTTTTCCAGAGCTGTATATTGTCACTGTCAGATCAACATGTCATTACTCCACATGTCCAAAAGTCCCTATTCATCCCATTTCTCTTCAAATTAACGGTATTAATGTGGAGTTGGTTCTTCTTTGTTGCAGTATCAGGTTATTTTTTTGGAAAGGCTGTACTCTAGAAGATGGAATATTGCTGTGAGGATTTCATTGCAATCAGCCATGAGAGCATTAGTCAGGTACAGAAGTTGGATGATTGGTTCTGCATCACAGATCCCAGCTTTTCCCCAAAGTATTGAATGGAGATCCATCACTCGAAACAACACAGTTCCATTGCTCTACAAGTCCAGCGCCCCTCTAGCTGACACTTGGCACTGGGCATGGTGACCTTCCGTCTGGCATGTTTTTTTTTGCTATTTTAAAAAATTGTATGCTTTAATGTAAATATTCATCAGATCAATACATAGTATTGTATAGTCTCTATATTTTACTATTATTTTAGCTGTTCTGTCTTGTAGCAAACACCGTCTCACTTCACTACTATGGCAAGAACAAAGCAGACCGCCCGCAAATCCACCAGTGGTAAGGCGCCCAGGAGGCAGCTGGCCACAAAGGCTGCTCGTAAAAGCGCTCCGGTCACCGGTGGCGTGAGGAAATGTCACCGTTACAGGCCCAGCACCGTGTCTCTGAGAGAGATCCGTCGTTACCAAAAATCCATGGATCTGCTGATCCGCAAGACGCCCTTCCAGCACCTGGTGTGTGAGATCGCTCAGGATTTCAAGACTTCCGCTTCCAGAGCTCCGCCGTCACGGCCCTGCAGGAAGCCAGCGAGGCTTACTTGGTGGGTCTGTTCGAGGACACGAACCTGTGCGCCATCCACACCAAGAGAGTCACCATCATGCCTAAAGATATTCAGCTGGCCCGCCGTATACGTGGAGAGTTTACCCAACCGCTTAAACTAATTGCGCTTAAGGTCCCCAATGTGGAACGCCTTCCCTGAACATCTGAGGACAACACAATCCACTGACTGCCTTAAAAAATGACTTAAACATTTCTTTTGATTAGAATTTACCCTTAAAAAGTTCTATAAACTCTTCTTAATTTAATTGATCTATTCTTTTATTTTTATTTCTGGATAACTTTAACTGAAGCATATTAATTTGGGTTTACATGACTTTTAAAGTAATTTTTTCACTTTGTAGCACTTTGAGATTTGTGTCAAATGAAAAGTGTGTATCAAATTAAAATTATTATTATTTATTATCATTATGTCCTATTTATTGGTCAGTACTTTTCCAGATAGGGATTAACCCCTGGACTACGCAGAATTGTGAATGGAGATTCTCTATTGAAAGAGAAATAGTCCAGGACTAGTCTTAATCCCTGTCTGGGAAACCAGCCCATTGTGTATGTATTTAGCCTGTGACAGTGTAAACATGGTAAAGATGAATTCCACTTTTGATGGAATTCATCTGACTTTTTTTTTTTAATGTTAGTTCAATGTGAAATTGTCTGTTGTTATCAACTTGTTTTTGTTTACAGTGGTGGTGATAGGAATCATGGGTCACAGTGTCTACAAAATAAATACACTTTACTATTTACTGTTAAAAAAAGGGGGGCCTACACATGTCTTGAGTTTTTATATGAAATGCTGATGATGGTAGAATAGTGGTAAATCTACAACAACACTCTGCATTTAACTCTGCACCATGAATGTAATTTAAGACTACACTATATGGACAAAAATATTGGGACATACTGGAACATTTTAGAAATCTTAGAAATCACAGTGTGTTTATAAGCACTTTGTGTAATTATATACTGTGAGGGAGCTTTTAGAAACATTGAACTCCTCGGATGTCCGGTTCCATTCACCACCACTGTAAACACCTCAAGCTCTGTAAGTTTCTCTAGCATGAAACATTTTACATCACACTATTCTGTATGATTTGAATGATCTTTACCATGCAGAAATGTAAAACAATCAGTGCTAATTCCATCTAACAAGACAGTATCTGTAATAGATTATTCTAATGTTTTTTGTTTATCTTTTATTACAGCCTAGCAGTCTGTCTGTACTACTTTGAAACCCTGAAGCCATAATAGGCCCCTGTTTGCTGATTTATAAAACATAAACTGATAAGTACAGCACTGACAGCCAGAGAGAGAGAAAAAAAAGAGAGAAAGAGAGAGAGAGAGAGAGAGAGAGAGAGAGAGAGAGAGAGAGGGAGAGAACATATGGGCAGAATGAAAGTGGTGTCACTGACCAACTGTTGAGATTTCAGAATATTTATCCTCTCCTCGACGTCTTGCATTCTTCTTGCTCGTTGCTCGTTTCAGCACTAGATGTTAAGAGAGTTCGGTAATATACATTCATTAAAAGAATGTGACATGACTCCAAAAAGTGCAACATGTTATAGAGTAAATTATGTTGAAAATGCATTTTTTTTCATCTGATCTTGACTCTTGTGGATGGAAAAGTGTCATACATACAGCAAAAATGCAACATTTTTTTTTTTATATATACAGGGGCATTTTTAACAGTGCAGCAAAGGCCAGAAGCAGCGGTCAACCAGAAGCCCAACACATCAGTCAGCATGTAAATAAGTGAAAAGAATTGTTGCCTTGGTAACAGAAATGACTACGCAGGACAAGCATAGAGAGCGAGCATCATATGTGGCTTTACAAGGCGTATCCTCCTACAGCGAGACCAAAGACACGGCTGGAAAACTTACGGGAAGTAATATGTCTACAGGGATTTGGAACAAACGACAGAGCTGTTAGACACCATGACCTTAACACTAATCTAGTCCACTGTGACATTTTGAAAGCTCTTCAAAGCATGCTGTCATGTAGAAGTTGTGTCTAACCTGTATATGAATAAGCCTGATCCAAGTGTAAGTCTTTCACAGATGCTCAAATAAGTGGAAGGTCATGTCAAGCGAACCTTTTAAAGCATCCATGAAAAATTCAGTTTCCTTTCTTTCTTTTTTTTTTTTTTTAATAAAACACTGTTAAACATTGTTAATTTTTCAAACATACTGTTCATTCCTTGGACCATACAAGCCTTTTTTTTTCTACGCACTAGCTAGGATGTCATTGGACAGTATAATAAGCTTGGAGAAGAACAATGACCACCAATTGTGTTATGTCAGCTGAAAGACAGCAACTGACCAATTAAAAAAGAACAACTAAAAGAAAGCCTGCTAAACAGAAAACCGATACTCCTTTACATTTTGGTTTGTTTAGCTCACAGCACTTTAGTCTATAAAGAAAGATTGGAAAATGGTCATGTAAAAACTGGGTCTGTGCAAGTTACCACGTTATTATCGCATTAACGCATTATTTACATAACGCCGACAATTATTTTATCGCGCAATAACTGCATTTTTTTAATTACTAAATTTGAAAGATTATTGCTTTTCTGTGCTCGACCACTTCATGTCACTCTAACAGGGACACTTGCTACTGAACTTGCTACTGTTTATGCTGCTCTCTGATAAAAGAAAAATGTTTCTGCTGGTACCTGTTCAGAAAAAAAAGAAAACAGATTTATAAATGTTTGCTGTTGCCCAGAAGGTGCCTGTTATAATGTTCTGATCATAGCTCTAGTGTAACTTGTTTTTCTATAACAAACTAGATAAAACGTGAATGCTTTGCAGTGGCAAATAGCTTTGGTTTTATATTGGATTTGATTACATGAATGTTTAAGTTGAGATTTACAAGAAATATTTTAACTACAACTGTGTTAAAGGGAATACTGCTGTTCAAAGTGTTTGCAAACTAAATGTAATTGCACTTTTGATCATATAGCTTTACATTTAAAACAAAAGTGTGCAATACACTATTTTTAATTCATTATTGAATTTTGCGGATAACAATGCAATTAATTTTGATTAATCACAGGAAATCATTAATCGTTAATCGTTGCCCAGCATTAGTAAGAACTAATTATGGCTGCTTTTCTATAAAACCAGATAAATAAAAGATATGGTATTATTACAGAACAAATAAACCAGAAACACATAACAGAAAACATATAAGCACTGTATGACCAAAGTGCACCGACCTTCACTAAAAGTAATAAAAGTAATCCTACCGTCTAATGCAGACCTTCCAGAGTTCTTATTTTCCTCTGCAAGCATCACCTCCTCTGTGGGCAAAGAAAAAAAAATCATTTTACTTTTTAATGCATATACACAATATAAAATATCAAGAAACATTTTCTCTTTTCATTTTGGTCAGACTGATTATTTGCATCCTAATTGAATAGTGTCAAATTCAAATGTAAAATACTGGTCATACATAACAAACCACCTGCCTAATATGGTGTCACCAACTTTATGAATCAGACTAGTTTATTCAGCACATCTCACAGATGCCCAGTCAAATTGAGATCTGGGGAATCTGGAGGCCAAGTAAACACCTTGAACTCTTTATCATGTTCCTCAAATAATTCCTGAACAAGTTCATGCCCAAACAGAATAATTATCCTGATGAAAGAGGAAACTCTCATTAGGGAATACTGTTGCCATGGTCTGCACCAATGTTCAGGTTGTTTTTACATGTCAAAGTAATATTTATACGAATGCCAGGACCAAAGGTTTCCCAGCAGAACACACTGCCTCTGTCGGCCTGCCCTCTTCCCATAGAGCATCCTGGTGTCTTCTTTAGACCTTGACACCTTCTTCCATTGCTTCTTGGTCCAGTTCTGATACTCACATGCCCAATGTATATGCTTTCGAAGATGGACAGGGGTCAGCATGGGTGCTCTGACCTGTCTGTGGATACCCAGGGCAATATGCAGCAAGCTGTACGGGCACAAGCTGCATGGATACAAGTATTATGAAGCCTGACCTTTACACTAACAGGGACTTTAATGACATTGCATTCAAATCCATTTAATATGGAGTTGGTCCCCCTTTGTGGCTATAACAACTGACACTCTTCTTGGAAATCTTTCCACAAGGTTTAGGAGTTTCTGTGGGAATTCGTGTCCATTCATTCTGTAGAGCATTTATGAAATCAGGCGCTGATGTTGGACGAGAAGGTCTGGCACCCAATCTCCAGTCCAGTTCATTCCAAAGGTGTTGGATGGGGCTGAGGTCCCAAACCCTGAAAAACAGTGTGTTCTGGCATTTTCTGTCATAGCGAGAATGACCTTTTTAAGCAATTTGCGCTACAACAGCTCTTCTGTGGGACTGAACAAGCTTTCGATTCCCACGTGTATCAGTGAGTTCACTGGTTGTCCTTCCTCGGAGCAGTTTTGGTAGGTACTAACAACAGCATAGCAGGAACACCACACAAGACTGGGAGTTGGGAGATGCTCTTACTCAGTTGTCTACCCATCACAATCTAGCCCTTCTCAAAGTTGCTCGGATGCTTGCCCTTTTGTCCTGTTTCCAAACACATAACCAGACCTGACTGACTTGCTGCCTACTATATCCCTCCCCTTGAGGTGCCACTGTAAAGACATAATCAATGTTAGGCTTATATATGTGTGTGTGTGTGTGTGTGTGTGTGTGTGTGTGTGTGTGTGTGTG
>JBBJLS010000011.1:3470799-3487279 GCA_037577275.1 Bryconaethiops microstoma
ATAACGTTTGTGCATTAGGAAGGTCTCAGGAGTAAAATCCATGTACTGAAATTTTCAGAAAAAAATTTGGGATTAAACAGGTTAAACATAATCAAGTTATATACGGAACATCAAGCCTATTAATACATCAGCCCTCGACAACATCTTTGGGGCCTCAGACCCCCTGAACGAACAGCCATTCTTTACAATTCTGTGTTGTCGCACAGCATTGATTCCATGGCCCTTCAAAAATACCACGCTGTCTCCTTTTCCCATCCTCCCCATGGTTTACCAATGAGCTATGCTCCATGAAGACTACTGGCCATTGCCTGGAAACTTTCTACAAAAAATCTGGCCTCACTGTCCACCATGAACCCTTTAAAGACCATGTACTACAATTTCATGGATTTCTTCCAGGCCAAAGGGAACTCATGCCATGTGCCAATTCCGCCCTACTTTCATCACGTCCTCATGATGTCACACCGCCTGTAACATTCCTGCCTCTCCACATTCTGTCAGTTGGGTACTTCTCTAGTCCCCAAACTTGTCATTAAAGCCATGACTTCCAACTCTTCACTGGACTCCATGCCCACAACCCTGGTCAAGGCATGCCTACTCAACATGTGTCCTATTATGGTTGGTATTGGTAACCCCTTCTTAGAATCTGGCCTAGTACCCTCAGTTCTCAAAATGGCTTCTGTCTCTCCCATTCTCAAAATGCCTGGTTTGCACCCGGAAGACCTCAGTAACTGCCACCCAATTTCCAACCTTCCTTTCCTCAGCAAATACGTAGAAATGGGCAGTCATTGCATAGCTTCAGCATCAAATGTCTCACTATAAACTCTCTGAACCCTTCCAATCTGACTTCAGAGCACTTCACAGCACTCAGACTGTCCTCGTCAAGATCACTAATAACCTCCTCGTTGCAGACTCTGGCCACATCAGCATCCTCATTTTCCTGAACCTCTCACCAGCCTTTGAGACAGTCTCCTATTCTATCATCCTCGACAATCTACCTGAATACGTTGGCCTCAGCGGTGCAGCACTCATTCCGGTTTCAGTCGTACCTCGATAACAGGACACATTATGTCACTTGTAGAGACTCAGCCCCTCCATCAACCAAGGTTCTTTGTTGGGACCTCTCCTTTTTGAATTCTACATGCTCCCCTTTGTCAGATTGGGCTATGGGCTTAGGTTCCATTGCTCTGCTGATGATACACATCTCAGCACCAAACCCTCCAATCAGCTCTCAATTCTATCTCTTGTCAACTCCCTGGTGAACATCAAAACCATCAAAATCCTCCTCCTCACCTACAAATCCCTCCCTGCCCTTGCGCCTCAGTACTTATCAGACCTGCTTCTCTTTTACACCCTCTCTCAGATTCTGCAGTCCACAGGCAAGGGCCTTCTCTCTATCCCCACACCAGACTGCGGTCCTTTGGGAGTAGAGCCTTCAGTGCCACTGCCTCAACTCTCTGGAACTTGCTCCCACCCGAGGTCTGTAATGCCCTAACTTTGGAAAACTTTAAAAAGCATTTGAAATTTCACATTTTCTCTAAGGCCTTTTGTCTCCTAAAGTGAACTCAGGCTCCTTGAAAGGCGTTTGTCATTCTCGGCTGACCACAGACAAGAACACATACTTGCAGGAGTCATTTTACACATGGGGGCCTGCTGATTCAATAAATAACAGGTTCTAAGGCAGGGTCAGTAACAACTCAAAGCACTAGCAGAATAATTCTAAAGGCTGACTTCTCAAAGTCTATATTTCCAATCCAATGCAAGAGGGGAATACTCTGCTGTAGACTGTAGGCGAGCATCAGGATACAGAGCTTGGCATACTTTTTAAAGCAGAATCACTGCTGAAACATGAAGAGAAACACAAACCCAGAAGACCAGCCGGTTGGTACGATGGAGAGTGGATGGTGCTTCTGGGTTAAGCTAGGCTTAAATATGGAAGAGAAATGAGAGACAGGTAAGGCGAGACTACCATAGTGATTGTAGCTACCATAGTGATAGAGACCACTGAGAGGGAAAGCGATGGCCAGGCTCAGTACTCCAGTGACCGAGAAAGCCATGGATGTGGCCTCCCAGAGCCAGCCATGAAAGCATTATATGAATTAAAGTTATTGTTATAATTATCATAATTAGGTACTACTTATGAATTCTTAAGCAAGGTTGTCTCTGAATATAGTAATGTAACAGCCATTTTCTTTGTTGGAGAATCAGCGCAAAAATGAAAAAAGGAGCATTCTGCAGATGTGAGAAACATCACTGAAATACACAAGACAAAAAATGGCTACAAAAAATATTGAAGAGTGTCAATGTCCTGTTAAGCACTGTTGGATCTGTCATCGGAAGGTGGAAAGTTCATCACAGCACCCATAGCCTTACTGTAACAGCCTGTACCTCAAAACTAAGCACAACACTAAGCACTACTGAAAATCCAACCACCACTCTCAGAAGTCTGCAATGCTCTTTGAAAGTGGAGTGAACTTGCATGGGTACACAAATTCAAGAGATAGATAAGATAATATAGATCTCTATAGGAGGGTAACAAGAAAGATGCTTTTTCTATAAGAAGGTCCACATAAAAGCATAAGAAAGACCTAGTTAAGGAGAAGGGTTTTGGGTCAGAGACCAACATAGAACTTTTTGGCCAGACTTCAAATCTTGGAGGGGAGAATAGGTGTTGTAAAACTAACACTGCACATGCCTCAAGAAAAATTATATCTAGGCAATTGGATGACAGTTGCCAGATATGGTGCATCTGGATGACATTTAAATATATTCTCCAGCTCTAGATACCCACAGGCAACAAGTCAGGGAAGTGTTGACAACTCTACTTAAGGGTGCTCCTCATAAGCTACATTGGAATAAGGAAGCACACCAAGCTTTCAGTTAAAAGAACTTTACACTTCCACTCCCATTTATCACAAAAGGCAATGCAGTCGGAGATTTACTCTCTCAGTGACAAGCAGAGTCCAGTTAGGACATATAGAACTTCTTTTCTTTTTTTTTTGCTTTGAGTGGAGGCCTTGGCTCAAAGGGTCAAAATGTCCTTTTTTATTTAGACAGATCACAAAAATTTAGTGTACCTGAAAGAGGCAAAGAGGCTAATCCCAAGGCAGGTAACATAGTCTCATAGTTTAATTTGACTTTATTCTACAGACCAGGTTAAAAAAAATGGAAAGGCAGATGCTCTCGCACACACCCATGAATATGTGGATGGCAATGAATCTCCCCTCTATGTCATTGACCCAGAATGTATCATGGCCCCTATAAACTGGGAAAGAGTGGACCAGATCAAAGAAAAAACTCACAAAAGGCCTCACCAGTTGAGCCACCACCAGGTAAAATGAACATTCTGTCAAAATACTGCAAAGATCCTATGTGGATCCTTTCTTTTAGGGCACTGGAACACACAGGAATGAATAGAACTACTGAAAGGATTCAACAGAAATTCTGGTGGCCTACATTAGTAATGGATGTTAAAGAACAGATTCCCGACATGCTCCGTGTGCACAAAAAACTCATACGTTCCAACGGACAGTTTACTACATCCACTTTCTCTTCCAAAGAGACCATGGTTCCATATCTCTATGGACTGAGGCACCCAGTTCACATCAACAGTGGTGAGAGCCTGCTACAAAAACTCAGTTGCACTCTGAGCCTGTCATCAGGATGCCATCCACAGACTAATGGCCAGACTTCCTCCCCTGGGTAGAATTCATGCACAGTTCACTACATCATTCCACTACCGACATGTCCCCTTTTCATTGTGTACTAGAGTATCAGCTGTCATTCCTGTGTTACATCTGTGTTACACCTGTATGCTGGGCCATAACTTCGAACTGTTTTTAATACACATTAATTTGAGTAAAATTGAATCTGCAGTTGGGTCCGTTCTCCACCATTCCTTACACTATGGTGAAACATGGTGGTGGCATGGGGATGCTTTCCATCTGCATGGACTGGGAATCTGATCCAAGTTTAAGGGGAAATGGATGGACACAAATACTGCACAATATTGCAGGAGAAGTTGTTCCAGTCTGCTATTAACTTGCAGCTCAAGAGAAGACCTGACAGTGACCCAAGCAAAAGGCCAAATCAACACTGGAATGACTCAATAAAAGAAAGGTGAATGTTTTGGAAAGGCCAAATCAAAGCCCTGATCTTAACCCTACTGAGAATTTTTACATCTTGAAAGAATTTCTACAGCTGCTTTGCAATAAAGTTAACTGTAAAAACGAAGACTGAGATATGATGTGACATACAATACTTGCATACATTTGCAACTGGCCATGAATCACACATCAAGACTGAGAGGTGTGGGCGTCACAGATATGATGCGTGATTGTATATTAAGCAAATGCACCTCCGCTGTCGTTCATGGGGACATGGTCATGACTGAAGAGTTCACACTTGTCCTATCAGGGCATTCAGACCATAAGCATTTCTAGAAGAACTGACCCAGTGACATGCCACTGATGACTAATGCTGATACACCATACAGTTCTGTTGATATTAGTACCGCACACAGCCAAGCACAGGGAGCCTCCACATAAACATGCACATATCTAAACAGTAATGCAGAGATTAGAGCCTCTCAGAATGTTGAAAAAACTTTTACTGAATAAACAGTAAGTCATAAAACAGTAATAAGCCCAGATCAAGGAAAACTTTCCTCACTTTTTAATGTAATACATACAGAAATGTATCTGCAAAAATAGAGAATTCACCCTTTGCTTGGTGTCATGACAAAACAACACAATGTCTTTTCAGCCTACAGCATTTTATCCCTCGGTCTTAAATCTCAGTAACAAAAGCAGAGAAGAATTCTAAAAAGGAAAGGTTGGAAAATGTAGAAGGAACATACAAAAAATGCATAAAACCGGCCCTTTAAAGGTTATTGAACTTCAAGTTGAATGTAATAGATTCTTTGAAACCTAGCCCTAACACTACGTATCACTGTTAATAACTGAAATTCACAGGATAGTTTTCAACAACTTGAGCATCTGTGGATATGATCTGTAGAGGACTCTCAAAATAAAATGTGATTGAATGCTTAATGCCCAGTAGCTACTATGAATTATTTAATATGATGAAACTGATATGTAACATATTTACTTATTAAGAATGAGGAGACTGACATGTGCTCAGATATGAGTTCTATACTGCACAGCATTCTGTACAGAGATTTCCCATTTAAAGGAAAGGTAGTCCATGACTTATCCTTGTCCACATAAAAGGACCCTTACAGTTTAATAGGTTAACATGTATCAGTAATCCAAATAAAAAGCTCACCAGTCTTTTGGACATGGGCGTCTTGTCTTCTCCTGGAAGATGCTGCTCCAGAGCCAGCACAATGCAGTTGGCTATGATGGTGGCCAGGATCATGTATTCAAATGGAGTAAGAAGAAGGTTAAGGTCCACATAAAGCTTATTTACCAACAAGCACACACTAAAGACAAACCTTAAACCGCAGACCTGCTTGTCTGATAAAACTCTCTGTTACTTCCATCTTCTTAGTTCACCCCCACAAATGAAGGTCCGAAAAACATTGTTAATAGAACTAATGTTAGTTTCTAAACAAATCTCTCAGTTGATGGTTCTTTGGAAAACTGTTTTTTTTTTTCTTTACACATCTCTAAATATTTGTGTCTTTAAGGAATCCTAATAGAACAAAGAAATAAAATCTAAGAACCGAATGAACTATACATGCAAGCTAAGAACCATTTATGAACCTTAATTTTTAAGAGAGTTTACATGTAAACAATGATATCAAAATCTATTTTAAGTATTTTAAAGAACCTTTAAAGAACCATTTACAATATATGTTCCATCATAGTGCAAAACCAATGTAACATGCAAAGAATCATTTATGTTATGACTGAGGTTCACAATCAAAGACTTGGCGACCCCACAGTGTGTAAACTATAGGGCTTTGTCTCATCTCACACACCGGAGATGAGACAAATCTGGTCAGGTGTGTAGAGCAGGGAAGGCACAAAAAAGTACAGAGCATTGAGACTTCCAGGACTGGGTTTGCGAAACCCTGATGTAAGCATTCATACGGTTCTTTGAGTTGACATGCTCTAGTACAACCATTGCTTTTAGTAAAGAACATTTGAAGAGTCCATTAAGGATCTACACTGTAAACTGTAAAATATTAGTTCTACTTAAACAGGGACACCCATTGCATCACATTTATAACACAAAAAGTTAATATCATGTTAAGTCTACCAATTTCTCTTTTTTAACTATTCAAAAAACATCAATATGTTCAGAAATATACAAATGTGTGTATGGCTTTGTAGAACAGCATATTATTACAAATTACAGTATACATTTTCATCAACATTTTGTAATATTGGCACTGTATAGCCAAATGGTCAGTTACTGATATCAAAATCTACACTAATGGTTCTGACTTTGACTCCTGTCCAACCACTAATGACTTGAGATGAATCCTCATAAAACCATTTGGACAGTGGCCTTCCTGTGTAGGTGGTCATACTGAAAAACCCAATACAGCTTCCAGGCCTTATGCTGCAGTCAAAAGCTTCTCTTCACTCTTAAAAATAAGGGTGCCAGAAAGGATTTTTTTTTTTTACTTTGTCAAAGAAGAATGATTTTTTTGTTCCCCATAGTACCTTTCAATTAATGGTTCCTTTCTGAACCATTTAGATAAAAGAGATGTTTGAGTGTGAAGAACCATTTAGGAAGAAATTGCACAAAATGGAAATGTTCCAGGGAAAAAATACAAACTGGTAAAGACAATGTAACGTAAAGGTTCTTTGAGTCTTCTAGAAGTTTTTTAAACTCTCAAATCTCTTAACTGACCATGGTTCTTTGGGGAACCAAAGTGGTTCTTCTATGGACTCCATCAAACAATCTTTTGTGGCATCTTTTTATGGCTAAAAGTTAAAGGATTTAATTTTGAAATCTTAAAAGTAAAGGCTCCTTAATAGTTCTTGGCTTGGAGGACAAAAGAAAATAGACCTACAGCAGGAGAATACTTCATGTAATAAAAGAAGTCTAGAATATATTATCCTGTTCATCCTAATATGAATCCCAAAATTAATTATCACATTGCTGAGGTCCTTCGGATGGAGCATGATTACTCGAGTGCGGAACGTGTCTCTTTGGAAGCTGAGTAATTCTCCCCTCCATTATTAATTTCTTGCCACCACCATAAATGGTGTCACGAACCCACGATGGACGCCATGATGAAGCGGTGGGCTTTTGAGTGATTCATGGTGAGAGGATGGCGTCCACACAACAACGAGCTGCTATAAATAGCGCCAGTTGAAGAGAACTTCCCACATGCAGTTCATTCTTTACCCTACCGCCAATCAGCTTTATGTAAAAGGGCTTCATGAAGGCCATAAACAAACATCTTGTTAAGCACCGGAGATGGTGACGGTCAACATCATCACCTGCAGCTTTTCATCATTTATGGCTAAATATGATCAAACACGTAAGTGATAGAGGGATAGAACAAAAAGGAACAACATCCAGCAGGCAAAATAATGTGAGAAGTATAGCCAAATCTAAGCAATAACTCAGAGTCAGCCCAAAAATATAGTATTCTAACTTTAGGCTATTCAATTGCAATACGCGTATCTCATAAGTCCTGCATTTGATCATTAACTAATGTGTAAAATGATTATCTAGAACAATCCATTGTAATTATACACTGCAGGCAGTTCCTTAGAAAAAACATTAAAAGAATAGTTAGGAAAGAAATGTAATTTTCCACTTATTCCACATTTACTTTATGAGTTTTGAGTTTCGAAGTTTGGCTGGATTAAGAAAAGTTTTGGAGATGTATTGCTGGAAAAGATTTACTTAAAAAACCCAGAAATGGGCTTTGAATATCTGCTCATTCCATTTACGACAATATTTTTAAAAGTAAAGGTGGCAGAGGGGTTTTTTTGGAACCTCTTTATTGTTCTCTGAAGAAGCTTTATAAATGACTTGAGTTATGAAGAACCTGTTAATAGTCCAAAGGCCCTCAACAGAAAAGGCTCTAAACCACCCTGAGCTAAACAAGAACTATTAGACACATAAAGGCTCCATCTGAGGAACCTTTCAATACATGGAACCTTTATAAATGAGTTGTGTCAGAAAAAGCGCTAAACCTTCCAGAGCTAAACAAGAGCTGTACGTCCAAGCCAAAGAACCATTCAGGAACCTTTATTTTAAGAGTGAGATTGCATTAATGTCTGTAGATATATCTGTTTGTACTGTGTCTTATAATAGGCTGTAAATATTGAGGCAGTATTTATGCAGCATCTCTGAGCTGAAATGCTGATCTAGGCTTCTTTTCAACCACATGTAGTCTCATTCAGGAATTGTCAAAACAGAGCCACAGGGACCCCACCACTTGCTCATGGTTTATTAATAAAGCACCCAGAACAGTCCTGACTGGAGATTTAATTTCAGTCTAATTAGTTTCAGCATAGGGAGACTAAAATTTGTATGTCTCTGGCTTAGAAATTAGCTCCAACAAACAAGGCTGAAGTCAACAAGAAGCGCATGCAGGAATTAAAGCCTGCTGATAATTTCCCCAGGCTACATTATTTTGTAAATCAAGCTCATGTTATGCAAACATGTAACTTTTTGACAACTTCGAGCAAATCCCTGATGTTGTAAGTGGCATTGATGCCTTGAAACCACAGAAAAGAAAGCAACAGGGGACAGAAAAAACTATAGACAAACTACTAAGCTTTAATATGAGCTGTTTGTAATTGAAGCTTCAGTTAAGACGAGCCTCTAAAAGTAGACTTAAACTACTCACACACTACTCACACATCTCATCAAACTGTGTGAGTGCGTGTTATTTTTGAGCTAAATTTGCTATGTGATTGGATCAAATTAATTCTGTTTTCCTCTGGAATCTGATTCAGCACTTTTGGCCAGTATGGGTCCGATATGATACCCAATGATATTCAAATGTAATCTGTAATTTTAATAAAAGATTTAGAAGCTTTATTAAGGGTTTGTGATGGTGGCTAATGAATAGCACTGGCTTTCACACAAAACTAATTTTGTTTCATTTTGTATTGGTTTTAAATTAATTGGATGTTTTAATAAATTATCAGTTTAATGAATAAATTGATTGAAAACTAAATGTAATGTTCGTCAAAACGTGACTGAATGGCAAGAGAAGAAGGATCTCATGCTCTTTGTGATCTGAGACCAATATGAGTAGCTTGAGGGTCTAAATGAAAAAGTGAGCAGTAAAAGTATCTTGCTCTTGCAAATGAAACTGAACAACAGAACAATTATTCCATTTCAATAATACTACAAATCTTCCAGAACAGTTATGAGTACAGTTACTCAGGTACTTTCCACACCTGGAAGCATCTAAGATTGTGGTATCAACATCTAATGCTCTGTCTATGAACTGTCTGGGTCAGTGTCACTGTTCTAAGTGCTGTAATACATAATACACATTACATAAATACTTTTCTGCCGCTTGTCAGTTGATGTTTATTTTGGCATAACAGTTGGTTTTAGAGCATTTAATAAACAAAACACTGTCCCTTATGAGTCCATGGATGTCACACGGGCTACTGAAAGCAAAAAATGTTTACAAATGGTGCAGTGCGGCTTTTAATGCATTGTACCATGGTAACCTTGCTCATTTGCAAAATACTGACACTCCTGTGTGACTATGAGTGTAGGGAACAAAGCCTTTGCCTTCATTTTCTCTGTTCATGACCACTATGGACCACTTCACCTATACACTCTTCATTGCAAAACCAATGTGAACCAACAAATGCACCACAGGTTTGTTCTTTCCTGTTCAAGTGGACCCCTGACCTCTTTCACAGTTATCTCTGGTCCAGTTCTGGAGTCTCAGTGTCCTGCACAGATTCAAGTAATCCCACCCACAACACCACATGACTCAACTTATGATGGGCTTGGCAACTGGCTGCTGAATTGGATCTGGTGTCTTGTGGTCTAGGCACACTCAAATCTGAGCAGAGCAGTGGACTCTAAAGAGCTAGAGCTGAGAACACATCATTCTAGACCTTAGAGATATGCTGTCCATGGTGCTGACGTTCAACACAGGCCACCACACCTGAATCATGCTTGGTAAAATAAGCGTTCATTTGTCATACGTGAACACAGGAGAGCACACAAGTGAACAGCACTGGTCTCTGCATTAAGCCCATTCACCAAGCGAAGCAAGCGACTGCTGGGGCAGCGCGTGGCACTGGTAGTCCTGGGATTCAAACCCATAACCTTCCGATCGCAGGGTCAAATCCCTAACCACCAGGCCACCAGCTGCCCCACCAAAATGTCAATGGTTAAAAGGAAAACACCCGCAATTTAGGCTTGTTTGCAAACCTTCGCACCTGTTTTACAGGTCTACAGTTTATATACAGTTGTATAAAAGGATATGGCCACTCAGTGATCCTCCTCGCGTACTTTCTGATGATGTTGTTCTCGGCGAATATGAACAGGGACCTGTTGACGGTGAGACAGTTGTGTCTGGCCGGGATGGGGTTGTAAAGGGCCATGGTGCGCGCGCGCTGAGCCTTGGCTTGCTTCGATTCTCCGGTGGTCGCCTCGCCCTCGCGCTCCTCGCCCATCTCGCGAGGCGCTTCACCTTCAGGCTGGCCCATGGTGCGGACGTGGATGAAGAGACGAGCGTGGATGAAGAACGCCCCACTTTCACTCCATGCCAGTGGCACCTAGGCTGGACAGACGATGCTCTTCCAGTCCTGCTGCTTACATTCCACGAACTTTTTTCTTTTTCCTCCTCTATATGTTCTCTCTCTCTCTCTCTCTCTCTCTCTCTCTCTTTCTCTTTCTTTCCTTCTCTCTTTCTCTCTCTTTCTTTCTTTAGGCAAGTCGGTCGCGTTGGCGTTGGTGCTGGATCTCCAAGACGCAGCGCAAAAAACAGCGTCGCCCTGGCACCTGCATCTCCAGCTGCACCTGGATTTTGAAATTAAAACTCAAATCAACAAACAGGAAACAAACAAACAAAAAAAACGCAAGACTCGAGGATCTAACCCAAACGCGTCAATAACCCGCTTCTTCTCCCAGTTTTGACCAAGTTCACACGATCACATCACGTCGTTTTCTGGTTTGCTGGGGGGGTTTTTTCACCCGTCTCCAAAAACGCAGGACAGGCAACGTTTGGGAGCTGGGCTCGGAGGAAAGCAAGGCAGGAGGAATACTGTGCGCTCGGTTCGCTCTCACTTTGTGGGCGCGATCATCACCAGCTCAGAAATCCTTCAACACTCCACCCCCCACCCCCCCAGCACCCTACCCCCTCCCCAACACCACCGTCCCTCCATCCATCCATCCGTCCATCCACTACCTTCTCCCACGGATTTCAGCTCAGCAATTCATTTATTTCCCCCAGGCACATTGGGACATAGGAAAATCAGTTACCATGGCAATCTGTGTACTGTGAGCTCCAGCCTCAAAACTGTATTGAGTGTGTGCAATCGGAGTAAGCAGCTCTTTTACATGTACGAATTAGGGTGGAAACAAAAAAAGTGAGATCTTTTCCACACCAGCTGTTTTGCAATATTTTGTTTTTTAATCTTTTTCTCTTTTTTTCTTTCTTTGCCTCCAAGTTTTATTGGCTTTATTTCTAGCTTGCCTTGGCAGGATCCAGAAAGTGGCATAAAAGAAAGCTTACTCACTTCTTTACATCCCTGATGAGAAGGAGCATTATGCAGGCTGGTGCATGAATCCTGTTATGTCATCTCTGTGGGTGCAACCTGTTGGCCGTGCTCCGATCTCCACTCCTCTATCCGAAGACAAATGCAAGCATAACAGCTTTTGTTGGCGAGATCGCATGTCATCAAAGGACTGAGGGGTTTCATGTATGTGTGTGTTGTTGTGTAGCTTCAGTTCTTTAATTATATCCCCTTTCATTCATGTGTATAACCTATTTAAACATGACCTGTTAGATAAAGCCTCTGTGCATACGGAGGATTCAAATAACAAGCAAATGTACTCTAGTTGACTATTGCATGAATGTACTTGCTGAAAGATTTTGAGCAGTGTGTGGGGATGGTACCTTGCTCAAGGGTACCTCAGTGGTGCCGCTGACAGTCTTGGGATTAGAACCGACAACCTTCTGATTGCAGTGGCAACTCTCAAACCACTAGGTCACAATAACAGTTGCTGCCTATTCCTGTTCAAAGGAAAGATGCTGTATTGACTATACATTATATTATATATAATTATATATATAATATAATTATATATATATTATATATAATTATACATATTATAGTCTATGGTCTGTATATCATATGATTATTTTTACCTCAGTAAATTGAGTATAGCGAAATCCCCTGACAGAAACCACAAGTCTGTTTGAGATTACTTAATCACCACATGTTTCAGGTGAAGTATGGGAATATTTGGGCCTTCAGTTTATACAGTGCTAGTTTGTGAACGATAGCCTTTATTAACTACATTAGCCTAGTAGCTCCAGTGCAAAATTAAAAAATTGGCTTTGGACTCCAAACATGCCTTTGCTGATTGACTTCATTTGGGACAGAAAAATGGGAAAATATCACTTCAAAATAGCTTTGAAGCTTCATAACACACCACTTGCAATGTTTTTGAGTGACTGACTCATTGTCAGTCATTGTCTTTTTGTTCTGAAGGTGTTTTTAAAAAAAAAATCAAATGCTACCACTAAACACTAGATGCCTTATCAAAGAGAATAAAGGAATAAAGAGGATGTAATAACAATACTGTCTACAGTGAGGATTCTTACAGACCTTGAGTTGTTAGTAACCCTGCTGACTGCAGACTGCTGTGAATGTGAACAGTTTTTAGAACATTTCATTGAAAATAACATCATGAAATAAAATGCATATCTGAGTAACGCTCTTCATTAGTATTTATTTTATTTTTCTATAGTTTTTTGATCTCAGAGAAAATTGCTTGAATCCTCTGTGTTTAATCGGTTCACCACGTGAAACAGGGGGCAGCCAGGAACACAGCGCCCAGGGAGCAGTGTGTGAGGACGATATTTTGCTCAAGGGAACATCCGTGGTGCCACTAGCAGTCCTGGGATTTGAACCTTCTGATTACAGGGGCAACTTCCTAACCACCAGGCCACCAGCTGCTGACATTATTCACTGGCATAATGTTAATAAACCATGGAAATTAGCATTTGTGAGGCTTAAGGAATGCTAGCAACTCTTTTACTGATCCACATTAGCTCCACTGATGAAGTTATAAGGATTGAAATGAGGCACAAATCAGGGCAACCAATCAGAACAGAGATAATTTGCATATATTAGTCCTAATTGTACAGGAGTAAAACCTGTTTAATGCTAGGGGATAAAGACGGGCTGGAAAATGAAAATATAAAAGTTAAAAACAATTTTGAACGAATTAATACAAGAATAAATGACTTAACATTTAATATGTTTTATTTAAACTATAGTTTGGTCTGTAATTGTTAACTAAACAATGCAATAAAACAATAATTAACCCATTCATGTCCAACCACTATTTCTACTGTGTTAAAAAAACAAAAAAAAAAACATGTTTTGCTTGGTCTAAAGTGACAAAAAATTACATAATTATGCATTTAATGAACAGTACATGGCAAAATGTTTGTGATTATTGGTAATATTCATTTTTTTCCCCATCAGGCTTGCATTCTTGTGTGTGGCCAAATAACTAAATACCATAAATTAAAGTGGCCCCGTATAGTCATGCGTGAACACACCACAGCACAGTGTGCCACCAATGTGAGGCACCCAGGGAGCAGTGTGGGGGGTCGATACCTTGCTCAAGGGAACCTCAGTGGTGTCACTAGCAGTTCAAACACACAGTCTTCTGATCACAAGGGCAACTCCCTAACCACCAGACCACCAGCTGCCCCAATTAAGCGATTAACCTCACTTTTTGTTCCAATTTGATCAGATATGTCAGATTTGTGGTTTGATATTAGTGTCCAGGCAAACTCAGAGAACATGTGGACTAAAGCAACTGTCATGTATTGTTCCGACTACTGTATTTTAGTATATTTTTGTATTTTTATTTTGTTTAAAAAAGGGGGATTAGGGGGATTGAACATACATGTGAGGATTATTTAGCACATATAATCTGGAGAGTCTTCAGCAGATAACCAACAGATGCTAAAATTGTTTTTAATATACAATTAGTGTACAATGTATAATAATATTATTATTGTTATAATCCCGGGGTCTGCGGGCGCAAGGCAAGGACTCACCCTAGGCGGGTTGCCAGCCCACTACAGGGCACACACACACACCATTAACACACACACTTGAACCTTCGGTCAATTTAGAATCCCCAATTCACCTGACGCGCATGGCTGTGGGAGATACTGGAGACCCCGGAGGAAACCCACACCACCATGAGGGGAACATGCAAACTCTGCACGCACAAGGCCATATATATATATATATATATATATAGTTTATGTAAGTCAAGAATTGTATTACCACCACATCTGCAGAATGTGGACCCCTGCCTCCCCGGTCACCCCCTGCCCCCAGAGATGAATCAGACACAAGCTGTCAATGAGAAATAGGTCCTGAGGGGCATGCACTGCTGTTTGGGTCCACTTGGTTCCAAACAGTCCATACAAAACCATAACAGCACTAGATAAGATTTCCCAGGCGTCAGTGTGATAGGCTTTGCTGGTAAAGTATAATGCATGTTTGAATGAATTACCTTTGAAAATACTGGGACTTGTTCAAAGGCACAAGGGACGTTTCTTCAATCACATTACACAACTGCATTCCCCCAGCAAGCTAAATGCATGAATGCACATGAATCATCCTCATTTTTTGTGTCACTGAAAGCAAAAAATAAAGACAGATCCACCTCTGTGAATTATTTGGCCAGAGCATGGCTGTTTGGCTGGAGAGAACACAGAAGCAGCCAGAGAGACTGAAAACCCCCCTACCTGGAATAGTGCTTAATGTAGGGCGGCTGCATGCAGGCCTCATATTAGCATGTAGGCCTTATAAATAATAACACCCACGAAGTCTTGTTATATTTAATAATGAGACTTGGGTGTAGTTAACTCCTTACTCTCCAGATACTCCAGAATATATCTATAATTAAAGGATTTTTTATTGTGGCAGAAATTACAGCTTCAGTTTCTCTGGAGAGTGCCTTCACAATGAAATCAACATTTTAATTCTTGCTAGATTTTTGTTTAGTAAAATATGCAAATGTATTTAAGTAGATAATGATTAGTAGATTATCTGAATGTGTTTTATAACGTTTAACACAAAAAATAAATGTGAAAATGTAATTGTGATATTATATTAAAACAATTACTCTGTTCTGGGTATACCACCTGTAGTGTCTGGCTTTAAGTACTGCATATTAATTATTCAGTGCTGAAACTAATATCAAAGTTATCTGGTTGAGTTTCATGACGTTAAAGAGCAATTCCACAGATTCATCTAAATTATTCAACCACTGAGAAGTAATTGACGTCATTCAGAGTGGTTTGATATGAAATGGTGCACTGTAGAAAAACAAACTTTGAAAGCGCAATAGAAGTGCTGATATTTAGAAGAAGGCAGAGGGAAATATGTTTTTTAGCAGTTTTTAAAAGCTGATACTGATGGGCAGTTGGTTGGACAGCATAGTGCATGAACACCATTTCACCAGGTTTAGTTTCAGATCTCTGCTCCACTAGCTGAGCAGCTCCTGCAGACCTAAGAGTCTTACCAAGATTTTAAACATCAAACATATCAGAGATGTATTTAAGGCCTGATTCACTGAGCGACTTGTACGCAATGAGTAATGCTTTGAAATCATTTTTATACCAAACTGGGTGCAGAAGTGTTGGGGGAAAATAATAGAATTCCAATTTAAATAGGGAAAAGAGGAAGCAGCAAAGTGATTTATAAGAAAACTAAACATTTAATTTTCTCTATCTAAGCTCAGGATTTAGAAAGTGAGCGTTAAGGTCCAGGGAGGGCAGGCATGCATCTGTCACTATCACATCTCTATCTGCTACAAGTCCTAATAAAAGTGCTTTCAGTCTGGACATGGAGAGGCACCAGCATTGCATTATGGTTTGCCAAAACTTTATCTGAAAAATAGATTTTTCCAATAGCCTTCAATTCCATTGTCATTAGAGGTGGGTATGATACCCATAAAATTAATTGGTTTTAAATGAAACGCTTCACTAAAAATAAGCATCTTAAATTAGGCCATCATCAAACACTCTACTACCCCAAAGAAGACATTCAGTATATGTACAAAAGTATTGGGACGCCTGACTATTACACCAACAGGGACTATAATATCATTGTCCTCAAATTCGTAGACTTTAATATGGAGTTGGTCCCCCTTTGCAGCTATAACAGCTTCCACTCTTGCTGAAAGGCTTTTCACAAGATTTTGGAGTTTCTGTGGGAGTTTGAGTCCAATCATTCTGTAGCATTTATGAGGTCAGACACTGATGTTGGATGAGAAGGTCTGGCTCACAATCTCTGTTCCAGTTCAT
>JBBJLS010000011.1:3487379-3497545 GCA_037577275.1 Bryconaethiops microstoma
GAACTCCTCCAGCACGTCTTTATGGAGCTGCTTTGTGCACTGAGACACAGTCATGCTGGAATAGAAAAGGTTCTTCAACAAACTGGGTCCACCAAAGTGGAAGCATGGTGTTGTCCAAAATGTCTTGGTCTGCTTAAGGCAATAAGATTGTCCCTCACTGGAAGTAAGGAGCCCAAATCCTGAAAAACAGGTGTTTCCCAACACTTTTGTCCATATAGTTTACATTGATCACAAAATAATGTGAGACTGTAAGACTAGAAATGGACATAATCACTGGTGATTTCATTTACAGCTGAAACTAAAGACCAAAGGAAACCAAAGACAAGAAGGAGAACAACTAGGACCAAAATGCTGAAACACTAAATTTAGAAACTTAAAAAAAGAACCGAGAATCTTACAAAGGGAATGGTCACAGGAGACACACTGAAAACCACCTAGGAAACTCCTGGGAAAGGGGTGGAGACATGGACTAGGCTTAGGTGAATACATTGAACAAGATGCAGGACTAAGGTGGAGCTGAGAACCAAAACAAAACAGCCACAGGACTCAGAGGAAAACAAAGCAGAAATGGGTGAAATAAGGCAGAGTGTGACAAAGGTAAACAAAAGAAGAAAGGAGCAAAATGAGGCAGAATGTGACAGAGGGAAACAAAGGCAGAAATGGGCAAAACAAGGCAGAGTGTGCCACATGGTATTTTGGTCTGTTTCTGTCAGTATTACAGTGATGCTGGAACAGAAAAGGACTTTCCTCAAACTGTTGTCACAAAGCTGGATGTGTATCATTGTCTCAAATGTTTTTGTTTGCTGCAGCATTAAAAGTCCTTCACTGGAACTAAGAGGCCCAACACAACCTTTGAAAAACTGCCCCAGTCCATCATTCCTCCTCCACCAAACATTATTAATGCTTTCCGTATTTGCCGATGAAAACCAATTCGTTACTCCAGAGGACATGTATCCATTAACTGCATGAGTCCAGTAACTGCATGCTTCATAACACTTCAGTCAATGCTTGGCATCACGTATCATGGTTTTAGGCTTGTTTGGACCTGCTCAGTCATGAAAACCCATTTCATGAAGCTCATATGCACAGTTGTGCTGATATTGCTTCCAGAGGCAGCGTGGAAGTCTGTAGTGAATGATGCAGCAGAGGGTAGGTGATTTATATGCACAACATGCTTTAGCACTTGGTGGCCCCACTCTGTGAGTTTGCATAATAGCACTTAGAGTTGAACGAGGGAGATAGTTTAAAGTCACTTTTTTTGGTACAAATCATTCTACTGCCAGCGTTTATCTACAGAGATTTTTATATACCTGCTAGTAATGGGTGTGGGTAAAACACCAAAACTCAATAATTATGAGGATTGTTCACATATTTTGACCATATCATGTTCTTGTCATCATCTTGGTGCTTATATCTAATTTTCAGACATTATTTCTGTAGCATCCTTCTTATTAATTAACAGATATGAAAACTCCTCCCCAGTACTTGAACAAATTGGGCTTGTCAGGACTAATAAGTCTATGGACAGTTACTTCTCCCTTGTCACTAATGGCTAATGACTGCCAAAAATGTAGTCAGTGATGGTCTATCGATAAGTAACCAGGCCACACAGTAATTGAAGGTAAGATCATTGAAAACCTCTTTAGCTATTGAGCCATGTTCATCTACCAGTAATACTGATTCCATGAGTATGGAGAATATATAATGATGGTTCCATATTGTGCATTTTTTAGACCCACCTGCACCACTTGTAAGTCCCTGAGTTGCACAAGGCCCAGCGATGCAGTGACAAATTTGGCTGGATGCCAGAGCATCATCCAAACCATTCATAATGACAGTTTCATGAATATTTCCTATCCAGGTCACTGTGCAAATATAATATGTCAAAAATAGATCATGAAATAGTTCTTAACACTGCTCCCCTTTTGGAGAGAAAGAGAGGGGAGGGGCGCAAACTGTGCACCAAAAAAGGAGAAAAAACTGGCAATAGGAAGCTTCATGTCACTAAAGATGAAAAGACAAAAAATGGTTACTGGTCTGAAATATCCCAAATTAGCCTATTTGTTCATCAGTCTTTTCCATTAGAGCCGAATATGCAAATATCACCATAGCAATTTCCTCACACCTCTCAATTTGGGTCTTACCCTGGCAAGCCAAACATCTCAGGCCTTACTGAAAACAGCATGTGCCATCATATTAGTGGCAAAATAAAAACAGACCAATGACAATTGTGCTGTGGGATCATTTAATTGGGCCTGATGTTTAATACATATTTTTTACAATCAGTTAGAACCATCTGGAGTCACACAGAACCCAATGCAGAAAGCATAGAATTAAATTAAATGGATCCTTTTCTTTACCCTTTTCAAGTTCTAGACAATAACTATGTACAATATTAACAACTAACCTATTATAACCCCCTTCATAAAGCTGTTGTCATCACTATACTTGCTAATTAGTGATATTTATGGTCACATAGCAGCCAGTTTAGTGACATTTAGCACTCACTTACTCAGACAGTAAATGTTATTTTCCACTACACTTTGTTTTGCTTACGAATGCTTGAGCTTATTCATTCTTTACCATCTTGAAAGGAACACCAATCACAATGACAAGGTCAGGTTCAAAACTTATGAAAGACGTATAGTGATCACTTACCCCATGCTAACCTTCATTGATGGGCCAGATCGACAAACAACCCACACTGAACTAGAAGCTGCAGAATTTTCAGCTTGGAACAAGAGCTTTTTAAATGTTTAAAAGATTATCTTTAAATGCTTTATAAATAATTAAATCCAGAGGTCAAGCATCCACCTTGGTCTATACACCTGCAGTTAGGTTTAATGTGCCCACATTCAACTTTTGTACTGTCATTTTTTCCACTTATAATGTTTGTTTGTAATAATTTTCCAGTCTCTCTTCGTGCCTTATTCTGATTGGCTGGCCTGTAAATTATATCATTTTAGAAACAATGTTGAAACATAAAGAAAAGTTAAGACAAAAATCCTCAGAGATGTCAATTAAAAAAATAATGTTCCGCTGCTTCTTTCATTGAGATGTCTGGCCAACTATAGACTGAATGTCCAGTCCTATGTAAATGTTTTCGTGGCTGTGACATCATAAACATGAGTGATTTAAAACAGGCAGTTTTTGGGAATGGTTCAGGGACGATATGGATGGAGGAGTGAAAGGCCCTTTTTGAAACTGTTTTGCAAGGAAATTTCTGATCGCTATGGATATGGGTCCTTTAACTCAAATATATCATAAACTTCATAAGTTTGTTTCTGTTCTGCTAGCTGAGAAGATTGCCAAACCTTTGGCATTCAAGGTGAAGGGCTGCCTATCCTCAGTGTTTGGTACAGAAAAGCTCCAAAAATACATGTGTATGCACAAGTTCAGGTCAAATTATTTGTGTAAAGTAAACATCCTCTACTGAGAAAAGACTTCTGCATGTTTTAATTCACAATTGCTGTCAATCTGCAAAATGTAAGATACTGAAAAAAATACAATGTGGTCTGGGCAAAAGTTCTGGCACATTTACTATTTTCGGTTTTATTTATCCGGTATAATAAACTCAGCAAATAGATAGAAATCATGCACTAAAATTTGCAAGAGAATGTCATATTTAAGTGTGTCCCCTGTAGAAGATATGTTCATTCATTATTCATTCATTATCTGTAACCGCTTAATCCTTACTAGGGTCGCAGCCTATCCCAAGGTCGACGGGCGCAAGGCAGGGACTCACCCTGGGCGGGACACTAACCCACACCAGGGCTCTCACACACACACACACCTACGGTCAGTTTATAATCCCCATTTCACATGACGCACATGTCTTTGGACTCTCGGGCGGGAAACAGAGAGCCTGGAGGAAACCCACAGAGAACATGCAAACTCCACACACACACAAGACCAGGACCTGGATTCAAATCACAACCCTTGAGGTGTGAGGCAACAGCGGTACGCACTGCACCACCATGGGGCCCATATTCATTCACTACTCCTTTGAAAATCTACAACACATGTAATATGACTGGAGGTGCACAAATGTTTGCATCTGACTGTATATTCATTTTAGGGGCAGAGAAGTGTGAACATGACTTATCAAATCTGAAAAAAATTTACCAACATAGAATTTCTCTACCTTCTGCTGTAACGAATAATTTGAAAAAATAAAACGTACATGTGGACTTTTTGGCAAGTTGGTAGCTGGTGTTTGGTGTGTTTCTCTAACTGGCTGTAACTCAGTCCAATGTTCTCATTCTCCTAGAGGTCTGGAAGAGAACAAGGTGAAGCCGAACTGGTGCCTCTGAAAATGATTAAATGTTCTTCAGCACTGAGGCAGTGTAACTTAATATAGATTTCTACAGATCTGATTTCTACCGCTCTGGGTTCGGTCAAGCTGTGCCGCGCCACGGATGTACTTCATTACATAATAACCTCCCCACTAAAGCTAAAGATGTAATCCTAACCATTTTTTTGTTCTTCGTTTTTTTTTTTCTTTTTCTTTTTTTTTTTTTTTTTCCAAACATTTCAATCTCAACACTTGTTTCCATGGCAACTGAACCCACTTGAATTTCTGCTAAAGAGTTGTTGCACAATAGAGTGAGCTCTCCCACAGAAAGCCTGTTTGGTTCCATCCCCAGGGCAAATTCTGCTCGAGCAAGCAGTGTCAAGGCTTCTGTCCTGGTCCAGCCAGACGGACTTGGACGAAGGAACAAAGCCAACGATAGGCTTTGTTTCTCAGTTATGATGTGGCGACTCTCAGCAAGGATCATGGGTGGAGAAGAGAGGTCTGGATGCTGCGCCAACTCTGTGCATCATTGCTGAATTGCTCATGGCCATCAAGCCAAGGCCTTAATGGAGCCAGCTGGCCTTAAAGAGATCCATCAGATTTTGCACAGATTTTCCCTCTTACCTCAACTGTATTCAGACAATCAAAACATGTTTACATCTTAAGATTTGCACAGGAGCCACAGGGCTAATGTAGGTTACAAATAATGGGTGCTTATAGTACATGATGTGCAAATTGATAGAAAAAAATTGTCACACACTCACTTGGACTGTTGGGTCATTTCAAACTGTTCTAAAAAATGGGCAGCAGTAACAGCAAAATTCAGCCATCAAGATAACAACTGTTTTTAGTACATTGAATCATTCTGAGGTACACTGGGGGTGGGGCGTGGGTGGGCTAAGTTTGATTATTTTGCCAAATTGTCACTTTAAGACTTACTAAGAATGAAAATAATTTCTTTTCAAACTAAGCAGAAGCACAACAAAAAACATGAAGATAAGGTTTATCATTTAGTAATTTATTTTGTTGTTTTATGTACCTAAAATATTATAATCCATTTTTTACATGACTATTTTCCAATCTCTCTTTCCATAGTAATTACTCAGGCTGTTCCAGTAGCTTTAAGACTAATATACGTAAATGAGCTCTGTTGTAATTGGCAGCCCTGTTACATACCCCATTCAAAAACACACTCTCCTTATAAACTCAGATTGAATGGGCATATCAACACTGCTGTCGATTGAATTGGTGGATATATTTAAACAAGTTTGTGACATCACAAAAACATTGAATTTAAAATGAGCTATTTTAGCAACTGTCATTTGTAATTTATGAATTATGAAGTGAGGGGTACATTATTAAAATATAAGTGTTTACACACTACATCAATCTCCAGAATGAAGGAAAATGACGTGTTTTTTCATATTACGGCCCTTTAAAAGAGTTGAATATTGTATGTGACGGTGAATGCTCGGTTCTGTAGACATTTTGTCCTTATCCTTAGAATCACAGACTCTGACAGAAGTCACCTGCACCATAAACCCTCTGCAGCCTTGATCGCTGCAAGTCTGAAGGATCTTTATGTAATTCCTGACAGGTTTTCACCTCAGCTTTGATGAGAGCTTTTTTTCCCTGTATTTTCTTTTTCTTTGTTACCTGGCAACAGACTCCACTGTTGGCTACTCGCGATTAAGTTCAGGCCTAAACCGAGTCTTACATAAACGCCTGTCCTGTGCAGCCCGCATCCCTTGAAAGACTGTGAAGCGTTAAATGCAGGTCATTTTCAGCATATTCTGAGCAAAATGAATCTCTCATACATTAGAGAGCTGTGTGCAAAGCATTGAAATGCACTTTGCCTGCCTTGGCAGAACATTGATTTTCTCTGTTTCTTCCCACCCACGTGCCCCTATACTCTCTCATGTGCATTTTCTGAAAGCACTCGTGACTCCCAATCTGCATTCATAATTGCTTCCTGCGTTCAAGTGGCAGAGCGCTGTCCAGGCTATAGGTACCTGAAGGTGCTCTATAGGTCCTCGAGATGTTGGTGTTTCAGAGTAAAGGGAGCTGGGGAAGGGCGCCTTCAGCCCTTAGCAGGAAAATCACGTTTCACTGTCAGACGAGGACGTGTGTAGAGTTGCCATTGGAGTGAAGTGATCCAGATGTGGCGGTGTGTCCAATCTTGTAGGTCTCATGTACAGTCCTGAAGGACCTCCATCTTTTACAAGTACACTGTTACCAATAAGGAAGGGGGCAAAAGTGAGTTTGTGTGTGATGTGGCAGATTATTCTGCCTTTAAAATGTGACTGATTTCTGCGGCTAGTCATTTTGTCATGGAAGATGAAACAATGGCCAAAATTAGTCATATATGAACCACTGGCTCTCCAAAGAAGTTTTCAGTAGCTGGTTTTTAAAAGAACCATTTTTGTATGTGAGATGTGAGTGCGAAGAAACTTCCTTATAATGCTAAGGTTCTTGGAAGAAACCTTGTAAAAACCTTTCTATTATGTTGATGTTCTTTATAGTTTTTTTTATAGATTCTTCACACTCTCATCACAAAAGGTTCTCTAAGTGTGAAGTACATTTAAATAAAGTCTTGGAGTCATTGAAGAACCAGTTTTGGTTTACCCAGAGAACCATTCTATAGATGGTTCTGTTGAGAAATGCTTTAGACAACCTGCATCCTTGGAAATAAAGATGGCAATAAAGGTCCATTACAGCAAAGTCATAGAAGTATTTGGGTCCCTAAAGCAATGGTTCTTATGTTGGTCCTCAGGGTCCCCAGGGCAGGTACTGGTTTGGGAACCACTGTCCTAAAGACTCTTACATCGGATGATTCCTTTTTGTAGGACGCACAACTGTGAAAAACCATTTCAAACTAATGTCCTGTAATAATTAAAAGTTCGTCCTGGAAGCATACATTCAAGCCAAGAACCATTTAGATCATTTGTTTTCAAGGATAGCTGTAGCATCTCTAGTGATGATCTATTACCACAGACTTTTCTTCCTAGAGGATAGATTTTTTTTATACTTTCCAACTTTCCAAGAACCTTTACATCTTAAAACTTCAAAAGGTTCTTCCCAGCCACACATCTCGTCGACCAAAACGCTTCCTGAAAGACCCGTCAACTGAGAAGTTCTTTAATTAATCAAACATGGCTCTTCTTAGCGTCACCTTGTTGTTGAGTGTATGTATAATATTTTTATTAATGATTGCTATTCAGCTACATTTTACAAAGAGCCAAGACCTTAGAGTCCAAAATGTCTTCAGAGTATTTTTTTGACTCTGTTCAGCTTATCAGCTCATTCTCAAACCTTTGATAAAGCTAAAGTACATGCGGTAGCCAGAAAAGATACTAAAACATGGAGCACAGAGGTACTAAAGAGACAGACTGAAAAGACTGAGATGGACCAGCAATTACATGATCAGATTAGTTTTTGATGCATTGCTTATGATGCATTGCTATTGTGGATAATCCTTTTTCATGGCTTAAGCGTTCGGTATTGGCCTGGATGATCAGAATCAGGTCACAACAACGTGCGTGTGTGTCTGCATTTTCTCTGCCTAATCCCAGAAGCATCATATAGGCTATTTCAGTTATTGTGCGCTACTCTCATTCTGAACAAGAAATATTAATGTAATCTATTTTTAGAGGGACACCCAAAGCTTTTCAAGCAGACATTGCATTTTTTTTACTGTTTGCTATTTGCAGCTCTTCTCCTGCAGATGTCACCAAAGCATCAACCTTTCATCATTACTTGTTTTTTGTCTGGCAAAAGCACTACAGTGTTAAGATTATCATCAGTGAAAGAGATCAGTCAAAGTGGTACTTGATCCACCACCTCACAATGGGCTTCATGCTACAATGCTTTTGAGAAAAACGTCCTTTTCTCCAGGATATGTATTCCACATCAAGTCACCATCACAAATAATGACCCACAGTGAATTAGAGGATTGTTTTTTTCATGTCATATTTCTTTGGTAGCTTTAACTTTAAGTACATTATAATGCAGTGGTTGGATATGAAATGGGGATCTGAAATAGAATAACACAGTATTTCCATTTTCCATGACAATAACACTAGAGCTTAAGGCAAGTTCTGCATTTTGTTTCATTTGATTTTTTTTATTTGAATGGTATTAGTTGAAGTAGATACATGTGGCGCAGAGTAAGGTTCAGTGCTTCAGTGAGTAGCTTTTCTTCTGAGGGTACAATTGTCAAGGTTTGCTAAGAGAAATCATATAGAATTTGTCACTTTTTTACTGTGTTATTGAAAAAGACATCATTAATCGGCCTACATTCTGATGAAGCTTGTTTTGCCTACTTTTACATAAATTTAAAAAATGAACTTGAAAGGGAAAAAGCATTAAGACGCTATAAATTGCAAATTCTATTTTGCAAAGCTGCTCTTGGCCCTCATATCCTTGAAAAGCCTACAGTGTGAACAAATGAGCCTTTTACAGCAAGCTTTTCAATTATCCTAGATTATCATTTTCAGTGTGAGCTCATGCAAACTTTTTCACCTTTTCAGAAACTAGTATATAGTTATTATTGCTATATGTTTTCTTGAGAAAATGCCAGTCATCTCCTCTTTCTTGGTTCATGAGATTAAATTCTCCTTCAAAATCATTTGGTACATCATTCTATTCATGTTCCTTCAAAGAAGTGCAGTGGCTCAGCGTCATTTGTGGAGAAGCAGCAACATATTCTTTCTCCACACTTGTGCTAAATTATTGGCAAAAAATCTATTTTTGTTTTCTCTGACAAGAGTACATTGTTTAATCGGAGTTCTGTTTTTTGTAAATGTAACATTTTAGAAACACACCCCTGTGCCTCCTTCCCTGCAGAGTTTTGTCTCTAGTGTAGGAACTGAGATGTTTGTGGTGCAGTTTATTGGATATGGAGCTCTGTGTAACTGTTTTTCCTGCTGCTTTCACCTTGCAACTCTTTTTTTAGTGACTGCTGGCTTCTCTTTTACCTTCCTTATCATACGTCTGCTAAAAATTACATGCTGCATCTGTTCAGGGATTAAATGTAAATGTAAATGACTAGCTGTTTTTTCATGAGTGGCTGCTGTCTTCTGTCTTATCTTCCTTATCATCAGTCTGAGAAATATCTTACATGCTGCACCTGTTCAGGGATGAAATGTAAATGTAAATAACTAGCTGTTTTTTTATTAATTTTCCACTTACATATTTTTAGACTACCGGCAGATATTTAGGGTCTGTAACGTTTTCCATTGAAACATTTAATAATGTTGACTCTGAGAACTTCAAGAAGCTCCTTCACCGTGATCGCCCCCAATGACAAGGCAGTTTGTTATAACACCAAGTGTTTTTTGCATGAGAACAGCCACCCATTCATTCATTATCTGCCACTTATCCTAACCAGGAGTGTGGGGGGATGCTGTAGACTAACCCAGTGCTCATACGGCAAAAGGCAGAATGGGTTGCATGCTCTTTTTGCAGCATGAATTTGCTCACATATTGTTATTATAAAGAGCGTGTCAATCTAGGCCCCTTTTTGAATGAGGCACAATACAGGGCCGCAGGTCAGAAAATAATAGTTCAAGAACTATTATAGAACATAATAGTTCAAGAACTATTATTCCACACAATATTCATGCACTTTTACAGGACATTATAAAGCAGTGTTTGCCAACCCTGATGCCCTGCATTGTATAGTTTAAGGTTTCCTGTTCTAACACACCTGATTCAACTCAGCAGATTGTTATCGAGCTGTAGTTGTAAAGGGTGTGTTAGAGAATGGTGACTCTGATTTATTCCAGCTAAACTCTCTATGGGCAGAATCCGGAGCACACAGGCCTTAGAATGGAAAATGTGAAGGGGGGGGGGGGAGGAGGGGGGGGGGGGG
>JBBJLS010000011.1:3594814-3620583 GCA_037577275.1 Bryconaethiops microstoma
ACACACACACACACACACACACATAAATATACACACACACACACACACACACACACACACACACACACACACACACACACACATACATACACACATACATACATACACACATACATACACACACACACACACACACACATATAATGATGAAAGGCTGTGTCTATGTATATGTATATATATACACACACACGCACATATATACATACACACACACACACACACACACACACACACACACACACACGAGTGAGCGAGAGTCGACAGGGATGGACTACATATGTTTTTTATTATCTCGATTGGAATTTTATTGGTTGTACTACGTGTCTGCTGCATGCTTTTCATGTCCTGTTTGATGTGTAACTCCTTCAAAAAGAAAAACTATTTATATCAGTCAAGTCAAGCAGAAAGAAGAGTCACCACAAGAGAAGGCATCCTCTGCCATGTCCTGAACAGGTTTCAGAACCTGTGAATAAATGTTTATTCAGTTATAAACCCACATATCTTTTAATGTGATCCAATCAGAAAAATATGTCACAGCAATATAATATATACCAGTTCTACTGTAAAGTTACTTCATATGGTTGCGCATTTATGCCTCCGTGTCTTCTGCATTTAGCAACTACACTTACAGAGTAAATGTGAGCAGATGTTAGACCTTATGATGGGGCCGTTTGTTGTGGCCAACAGTCTGAAACCACAGTGTACTCCCGTTTGCTGGTTACAGGGGCCATGACGTGTTTTAGCATAGCGTGTTTTAGACCAGCAGGGACAGGCATACTGTCATAAGGGATTCTCTCCTTTCTATATCTGGTAGATTAACAACATGGGAGTAACCTCAAATCTTATCCCCCCCTCCCCCAACATCGTGTATCTGTTTTTTTGTGAGTTTTCTTTTTTTTGGGTGGGGGGGTGGGGGTTGGGCTGGTAAGAATAACGCAATAACTTAGACATGCAGTTTGCTTACTCAGCTCCAAAAACTGCAGTGCTGTCCAGCAGACATCCTGAAACTTTATATCTTTATATAACAATATGTTACAAAATCTATAATTTGGCATGATGAATTGGAACGGCAAAAAAAAAGCTGTGCTATATGTGCTATTAAAAACTATGAATTCAGTGTTTCATTCAACATTTCACATACTACGATGAACAAAATCCATTTATTTCGGACTAATTATGCTCTCTTTGTAATTAAACATATAGTTGAGTGTTAGGACAGCGCTTGATAAAGCATATAGGGTCGGTTTCCCAGACAGCGATTAAGCCTAGTCTTGGACTACCCTTTCCTTTTCAATGGAAAATCTCTATTCACAGCACTACATTATCCTGGACTAGGCTTAATCCCTGTCCAAGAAACCGACCCATAGTGATGTAAATTATCATGTCAATGCTTCAACTACTTTCTGGCCTTATTTAGAAGGTGAGCTCAGAGTGAAGTCATGAGTCAACCTGCAAACAGTGTATACTTTAATTGATAAAGGATCCTCAGCCTCACAGATAGACAGTCCCAGATCAAGCAGAAAAACACATCATTTTGAGTTTTTTTAATGTCAGCTGGCGTTTACACCGTGTCAACTTTTTAAGACAAACAGGAGAACAGAGTGCATGACTGACTTTGTTTTATCTGGGTAGGTATGACAGCCCTACCTCCAGGTGATCCTATCTCAAGGTAACAAAAACGCATGAAATCTCAAGATTAAAAAAAATATATATCTGCCTCAAAATGTGGTGATGTGACCCTGTTCACTCTTCCCAGATGTACACAATTGCCACCGTATATATTATTTATTATCTACTGCAAATTATCTGTCCTGCCGCTGTTATATTTGCACAGTTATTATTTTACTGCTGTCTACCTCTATTCTGCTTGCTGCTAAAATACAGTATCGCTGCAAGAATACAGTATCTATTAGAATATAGTATTCACTGCTAGAAGACAGTATCTGTACTAGAATACAAATGGCCACGAGAATGACATCGCTGTGTCGCTGTCAGAATACGGTAACTGTATTAGAATATAGCATCTGTCATTATAACATTGTATTCATTCAAACTTCGATTGCACTAAATGTTGTCTTGTCCCGTATGCTGCTCTTGTGTTTTTCTTCCATTCTCTCTCCTGTTCTTTGCACTCTGTATTTTGTCCTGCCTGCACTTATGCAATCTTGTGTTGTTTCTGTTCTTTGTGTTGATCCTGGAGGAACATCGTTTCATTTCCCTGTGTACTGTGTATGTGGCTAAAATTACAACAACAAAAAAACCTACTCGACCTTTTTGACAACTAAGCATGATTCTCATTTCATTCCCTGTGACTCAGTCCTCACAAACCCTGTCAGTTTCAAAAACTCATTGGAGTTTCTGCACAAATCACACAAATGACCCGTCTTGGAAAAGGTGACACGTTTGCATCCCTGAGGAGAGGTCATGCGAAAATGAATTAGGGCAGTATTTGGTAAGTAAAACAACACAAATGTTAGAAGTGCACTTCTATAAGTAAATTGTAGCATATTGGTCCTTTAAACAGCAGATCAAAGAGATCAGCAAAGAGAACTGCACATGACTTGAGAGAGCTGCAGCATCGGGCAGTGTGACTAAAGTGTTGACGAAGGCATAGTGCTCAGTAACACAATGTCATAAAGGACATTTCCTCAGTACTAACAAGTCTAAGCAGGCGCAGTTCACGGTTATGCCTAGATGGGAGAAGAGTTCTACTCAACGTTCTGGAGAAAACCACCTTTCAAGCGCTTGTCTAAGGCCAGCAGGTCTTCCTCGTATTCTTGGCTGAACCTCAGGGGAAAAACGCCATTCTAATAATAAATCAGTATAACGATTTAGTTTGTCAGGCCTCAACCACACACTTACCAAAAAGGGCTTTGGCCTTCAAAAGACAAGCATTTTTAAGGGTGCTGCACTTTACAGTATGGACACAATACAACACTGCAGTATGAACTGAAAGAATATGTAATGCGAGGATTCTCTCCACCGAAACCACAGCAAAAGCATAAATGCTAATAAGAACAATCTTTTATTTATAAACCACATTAATAAAACCCAACCATTCGATTGTTGTTTGCTTCAGCCTGGAGCTTACTGGCCAAACATATTAAAACAACATGCCGACACAGCAGCTGTCTAGGGCTGACACTATCAATTATATTAGCAATCAAGGCATCTGGTTGGTCAAGCAATCATAAACATAATTTTATAACAATATTCTAAAATATTAGATCAAGATTAAGCTTGTTTGGATCATGTCAATATTCTGATTAGTCAAAACACCTACAGCAACATCTAAGACTGGTAAAGATACAGAGGACAATCAGTGTTTAGGTTGGGGCTAAATTGCATATGACAGCCTTCTAGGATATCAGTATAGGTGAGGCCTACATCACAGTATGAGCTAACAACGGTCTATTTTTTGTGTGCGTGTGCGTGTGCATGCGTGCGTGCGCGTGTTCTATGGAAGGAGACCATGTTACTATTTCTTTCTCCTTTTTCCAGGCGACCTTGTCTACATGATTTACATTACAGGCTGGGTCACATACCAGACATACACACATCATGCTTGGGTCACTCACTCATGTAGTCAGTAAGGGCACATTTGAGAGAAGAGGTCAAAGTCACTGACCCCTCCCTCCCTCCCTCCCTCTCTCTCTCTCTCTCGTATCTAATGCTATGACTATCAGACTAATCCACGCTTCTCTCTGAGCCAGGACTTTGCAGAAAGGAGAACCCAGTTTAAAGGCTTTCGGAATTCACCAAGGTCTCCCAGTGGTGCGCTTTGTAAACATTCCGGAGTCTCACTCTCTCTCTCTCTTCTGCTTTTGTTTCACGTTTGATTTGCACGGTTCTGACGTTTGGTGTGACCCAGTGGGGTGACATCAGACAAGATTTAGATCCAACATACACACTGAGTAGACATGTCGGATTTATTTTTTCTTTTAGGGCTAATTCGGGAAAAAGGTCAACCCCTAATAAGCTGACTGGATGGGGCCCTTACTCATTACTCTCAAAACTATGTAATTACATACCAATTACCAAATAATCTACAGCAGTCTTAAGTCAAGAGATATTTAAGTAGGTTATTTTTCCTCAAAGAGTTCTATCACGCGTCCTGGGAGGGCCAAAATCTAGTACAGTTTGGTATTATCCTAACTTTACACACCTAATAAATCTAGTAATTGAACTGCCTTGCACAAAGTCATGTGGAAAAAACCCTGGGCACAGCAGGTATTGTGATAACTATGTCGTTGTCAATTAAAGAAAAATGTAGGTAATACTGTACAGCAGGGTGCCCAGAAAATCACCAAAAAGAGCTGGACTCGTAACTCTCCAGGACCTCTTCTGTATAACATTTGGCCTAAAAGAGTCAAATTTAATCAATCAGATTTAATGTTCTTGATGATCCGGCTTAGTGCCACACCAGCAGGATCTCATAAATGCATGTATATTTGTAGTTACAAATGTATGTAAAGTAAAACGATGCGTTAACATGCATGTATATAATTACTTAATTGTCAAAATCACTGCCAGATTTCTCAAATACTCATTGAATCAATCTTATTTTGCAAATGCTTTGTGTTACAATACATGGGGCAGAGTCATTTTGGCCAAATCAGAAACAACTGAAAATGAAACCAGAGTCTGCTGATTTGCTCTCGCTCACCTGAAGCAGTGCACGGGTTACTTCAGTTTAAGTGTCTTAGAGAAAGGAAATCCCCATAAATGAAAAAGCTGTTGTACAACTCCTGCCCTGTCTGCTCCCTGTCGGACTGAGTGTCCAGATTTGGTGCCAGTCTGAATAATGATCATGTGTGTATATATAGAGAGAGGAAGGGATGGATGGAAGGATGGATAGATAGATATTTAAAAAACAGGTAGGTGTAAGTCAAGATTTGTGTAAGACCAAACTGAAGACATGACATTTCGTTGCCACAGAGCAACAGTTGTGGTGGACCTAATTTTTGACAAACAGGTTATTTGGCAATAAGATCTTTGGTAAGAAACGAACAGGGCCCCCTGTTCAGTTCTATACAGTTCAACGGTTAGACAGACACACGTGGACAAAATGGGACACATGATCCAGTCCATTAAAGAAACCCTTCTGCCTCAGCCATGAACAGACTAAAAGGAGACACTCTGTTCTCCTTTTCCATGCTGGAGATCCAGTTTCTCCACCCTTTCCACTCTAAATGTGTATCACAATGCCCATTGAATACAGAGGTGCAGATCACGCAAAGCTTCATGAGATTAAACACCACGTGTTTTAATGTATCAGTCCTGCAAGATGTATCCAACTCACCAGATCTCGAGGTGTTCTGGAAGTAGAGGATCAGGATGAAGAAGGATCCAACGCATGTGGCCAGAAACATCCGAGCGACTTTGGGCTTTCTCATCGTGCCTCTGCCAGCCGGGGGCTCATGCGATGCGGCTTCTGGGCTCTGTCCCAAACGCGGACTCTCTCGACTGGGGGGTTAAGGAGGTTAAAGGGGCTCCGAAAGAGCTCCGTCCCGGAGGAGAGTGGGCACCCGCTCCCATTAGAGAAGCAGGCTCGGCTGGGCGCCTCAGGAGAGCTGCTGAAGCATCAGAGTGAGTGTAAAAGTTGTCTCTTATTGTTTGATGAAGCTTTTGACTCTACAGTCCTGTCCTGCCCTGCCTCCTCCACCGCTGTCCACAAAACTTCTCCGAAGGCTCTCCACTGGGGGCTTTTACATGTTCTCCGTCCTCTGCCAGCCCACCCCGGCCCCGTCCAGTGGGTGTGAGGCTTTCGGTGTCATTTCACTCTGAGCGCTTCGAAAACATGGAGGGGCTTTCTATCGAAAAAACTTTGGGCCGTGGCGTCACTACCACCCATGACGCAAGCAGCTGATGGAAAAGATCACCGCCTGGGGCGCTCCATCCAAACGCGCATGCGTAGAGAAGCTCTATAATAAAGATTATTATGGTAGGCGCTCTTTCGCCAATCGCTAATAGCTCATTGCATGGCGTCACTAGGCAGGACGAGAAAGCACCTGTCCTTAGTTTAGACGATTCGTGTCGTAATAACTGTTCTCAGTTCGTTATTGGGAAGAAGAAAAAGAAAACTGTGCCAAGAATGTGATATTAGTGACATCTGGTGGCCCAGACCGTTCAGGCCCCTGTCCAGCTCATCTGCATCCAGCTCTTACGGGTGTGTGTGTGTGCAAAGACAGGTCATACACACCACTGTGAGCATGTTATGACAGCATGTGCCTGAACAATGTCCCTACTGTTAGTGATTTATCTGTAAGATAAATGAAATTAATCCATCAAAAAAATTAAAAGACTTAAATTGACCACCATGTTAAGGTGTGTCTCCTGTTTAGACTGTGTATTCATTGTGGTATTATCACCAATATGAATGTTTTTGTTATATGCACAATAATAAAGTTATGAGCAAAAAACTTAACCATATCTCATTATTCTGTGCTTAGTGGGCTCTGTCATCACTACTTTCATTTTAAGATTTCAAGTGTGCAAATAGGCTTTATTGACCAATTCATATGAATTTTTCCAAAAAAGGACTATGTTGTTTCCTGTCGATCACAACTGTGACCAAACATAAAACTTAAAATTTCACCGACTTAACCAAAATTAAATTAAAAAGTGCGTAACGTTTGTGCATTAGGAAGGTCTCAGGACTAAAATCCATGTACTGAAATTTTGGGATTAAACGTGTTAATGATTTAATTATGCAGACATTTAAAAAAATGAGAGAACTTTCCCTTTAACATGTGTTCATATAATTGTAATAAGTGGTCATTTGTCAAAACACCACCAACACGAAAAAGCAGCAGAACACTATGGCCACATGTGGCGTTTGCCATCAAACCCAGTTGCAGTTTGATTTTGTGTAATACAGTCTCTTCAGGTTTTGTGTAAGCATGTTAAATATCGAGTCAAATTAACCTTAGATTGATAGTGTTTACTTATGGCATGTCAAACTGAGCCAGTAGGCACTGTTTACTCAGCAAGAGGGTTAGGGATTGCTGCTTTTGTATAGAGGGCTCTGTACTGGAGGGGGGAAATGCGCTCTCAGAGCTTGGACAGGAGGCATTGGGCCACTGTAGGAGGATTTAGAGCCAAAATATTTTGCCTGAAAAGACAAAGCAGGATAGTGTTCAATTTATAGGCCTACAAAAATGATCAAGTACTGTCTAAATTAATTTTTATTAAGATTTAGGTTAAATAGATTCCTATTCTGTTATGTGTACACTTGCGTACTACATGGTCCCATCAGCTCACAGCATGTCCTGTCATCTGTCAGGCAATAAAAATGGGCCACATAAGCAACTTTACAAAAGAAGGAATAAACTTTTTAATTAATTTTGAACCTATGATACAGCTATAAAAGTACATTTTGATGTCATTTGTCATGATAGTAATACTATATTGTCATAAAGTTCACTACTACATGTGTGAGTTTAATACTAAGGGAGGAGCAATGAAGTTCTCACATTTTGCTTGGAATGGAAACTTCATTGCTGGGCTTCTGCATCAGAGGAAGGTCAGACTTTCTGTCTAATTCCCACAGTTTTTGTATTTTAAGGGCAATTGTGGGCTTTGGAGATTGTAACAGAGGTACCACCTGGAACCTAAGAGGGACCAAAAAGCCATAGCATGTACAAAAAGCAATCTCAAAGAGTACAAAACCAAAGCTTTTAATTTCACCGCTTAAAATTACCTTAATTTTGACCTTAATTTCCCATACAGGAAATTAAGGAAAATTAAGGGAAAATGTGCACAGATTACAGTTGATTAAGGGATAAAACTATTGAATTTTCCTCTTTTTCAAATATGCCCCTTATATAATAGAACCTCCTGAATTAACACCTTAAATTTATGCTTAAGGAGATTGACACCCATGCTTTAAATCGAATTTTAAGGTAAAATTAAGGGGTCGGTTTCACAAATTAACGGTCACTTAATTCAAGTGAAGGGGTTTGGTGTATTTTCAGGGGTAAATTAAGGCAGGGTTAAGCACATTTTAAGAACACTGTGTTTCGTAGTGACAATATGAACTAAATGTGGGCACAAAGTATAACATTCTATTGTGAATTATTTTACCCTATTGCATGTACTGCATTAATGAATACCGTGAAGCTGTTTTACCTATAGGGATTCTCCATGTCACTGAGGCAGGTCTGTGGGAGCTACCTTAAGGAGGTGACGGCCGGTGCTTTGTGGGGTAGAAGTGCTAAAGAGCTTGGGCTCTGCCCCTCCAGTTTAGAAGTGGTGATGGGGAAGCAGGTCAGAGGTCTCCTTGCAGCATCGTGCAAAGCAAATGCTTCAACATCAAATGCTGGCACCTCTGAAAGGGAGAAAGAAAGGAAGAGAGCAAAACAGGCAATTAACAAGACTTTAGATGGAACATAATGTAATTTTTACACGTTTAAGTAATAAGTCTTATTCTTAACTCTTTCAAACTTAACAGTTAGATAATATATTCAGCTTTGTCCAATTTAACTTAGTAAATCCTGGCCCCAGAGTAGTTGGTGGGTGTGCATGTCCACACTGGTCGTGGTAAGATCGACCAGCATGTGGTTTCTTGTGGTCTGAATGTGTGCACACTGCAATTCACATCACTATGGAAAAGCTATTGCTGATTTGTAATATGTTTTTATTTACGGTTTCTTGGATTCTCAAATTGAGATATTAAATATGTAACAGGGAAGAACAGAAAAATGTGCTTTTTGTGCTATTTCAATGTTTTTTGTATGTCATTTTCAGATGTGGCGACAACCCTGGAACACTGCTGACAACATATTACAGGGGGTCCTCGAGTTACGACACAGATCCGTATCCTTCGACAGTGATGTAACTCAAACCTAAGTCATGTACTAATCCTAACGCAATTGAAAAATCATATTCTAGAACACAAAACCACAACTAAGCCACAGAAACAGGAAAAGGACATAAATATACTGTACTTGTACTTTTAACAGTCCAAAATGGCGTAAGTAAGAGTACTGGGGGGCGCCAACTCCCTCACTCATATGCCACGTTACTGCGTATTCTACGTATTCTTCTGCCGCACACAACCAAACAAGTTCGCCTACGTAGTCCGTAAGTACGCTGCTAACGGTGTAAGCCGAAACACTCACATTTCATTTTTTTAAAGTTTTTGTGGGAGTGAGCGTCTTCCACTCGAAACGTCGTATGTCGAGACTGTAGTAACCTGAGGACCCCCTGTGTTTGGGAACTGAGTTATTCTTATCATAGCAATGACACTGAAATAGTGACATGGTGTGTGTGATGCTGGTGTATCAGGAACAGTGTACAGTCTTGCTGGGGTATTTATATCTCAGTGTCACTGCTTGGCTGAAAGTGGTCCACAGCTCAAAAATATTTATCCAAGAGCAGCTCTGTAGTCATAAACTAAGCAGTGGGGAAGGATGGATGACACAAACTGTGCCTCAAAGGGTGAGCCACATTCTCTAACTGTACCCCTACAGGGGTGATCATTCTTGTTTTTATTAAGTATTATCATTGTTATTATTATTATTATTATTAAGCACAAAGGGCAGGCTTACGTGATTTCTGAAGCAGTGTGATCCTGCAGTGTGTGTGTCGGGAAGATGGATTCCAGCGCTGGATTCTGCTGATCTACAAATCTGCTCCCTTCTGCTGAGCCAAATGCATCCTCTCTCTCCTCACTGCCTGCACACATTCATGACTGTTTACCACACAGAGGGGGAGAGAAAAAGACAAGGAGACAAAAACAGTGACTAGAACATCTGATGCCACAGAGGACATGTTTTATTGAATTTTTGGGTAAGACCGCATTCCAGCATATAGCCACTGACAAACTCACCGCCGCAGCTCTTGTTCAATCCAGTGTGCACTTTCCTGTGCTTCTCTAATTGCATGCTGATTCTTCATTCTTTGACCTCTCATTGGTCTGAACAGAACAATTATTTATCAATTGTTTATCATTTAGAATTATCAACCCATAATCATAGCATGGAAGGTATTCATTGTAAGATCTATATACAGTATAAGCATCATTGCCATCATGATGTACTAAAGCACTTTATAAGTTTCAGTGAAACAATGCGACTGAAAAGTACCTTTTTTGTTGATTTTGCATCTTTATGAGTCTTTATGATTCAGAGTATGAAAATTAAAATAATAGACACCAATAAACTAAAACAACTACTATCTAAAAAGCCTGATTGATAATTTACAAGTTTGTATTAATATGAGGTAAATTATACACTATAACACATTAAAAAGTGCTACCGAGTCTGTTTTGGCCCATGTGCCACTGAATGTCCAGGTGCTGAGGCAGGATATGGCCAAATGAGGCAACACTTAGAAATCCTCAGAGCACTATAGTGAAAGATCTCAAACAGAATGTTGGAAGTGACAAATTACCTGTGATTCAGTTCTACAGTATATGAGGGGGATGCTATACAGTGAGAGATTGGTAATGGTGTGTTAAGGGCTTTGCATCTTTGAATTCAGCACAAGTGCCAATATTTCTTGGTAGAACAGGGCCCATTGATATTTGTTTTTAGGATGGCGCCACAATTTTTTTTTTTTTTAAGTCAAAGTAAACTCAGCTATATGCATGTATACAGTGAGACGAGATGGCATGGCTCCAGAGTACCAAAAAATCAGAATACACACACACGCACACACACATACAGTATACAGTAACCCCCCACTTATGTTCCAAGAGCACCCATGTATAGTGAAAAAATGTGAATATGTGATGTGGTAAAAAAAAAAAAGCCTAAAATGCCCCTTTTTATAGTGTAAACCCTAAATATGCTCATATAAACTCATATCAGTACTGTACAGTTTACACTGAACTGCTGTCTCCTGCAGTGCCAGAATGTAAAATACAGATATTACCCCTGTGTAGACTGCACTGTAATTCATGCATGCCCGTTTTCTTTGGTATGCGCTGTCACTTTCTTTGGTATAAGCAGGGTAAATACCGTAATACATTAATTTAATTTACAGTAATAAAATACAGGGCTTTAAGAAGAACAAAACGAAAAACACGAGAACATTCAAGATGCTCCATGGGGGAAATTCTGGACTGCAGCTGCCAGAGATGCGTCACAGGGCAGCAGCCAATCAGCAGCAAGGACAAATACATAGGTGTTCTTGGATTGGCTACTTTCAAACCTCCCGCCTCTAAGTACAGGTGACTGTGACATGAAGACCTCATCCGCCATGCCCCCTCATCCTCGCGCTGGTTGTTTATGTTTGGGAGGCTCATTCCTTTCAGGTGTCTTGGTAACTGCCGCGCCCAAACAAAATCAACCAGCACGAGGACGAGGGGACATGGCGGATGAGGCCCGGATGCAGGGGCAGACTGGGACTAAAAAACGGCCCTGGACTTTCTTTACCAGCTGTGCGAGGAGGTCTGTGTCTCGGCCGAGATAGACAGATTGCCAGTGTGCCCCTGCCTGGATGTCACAAAAGCAAAAGAAATGCAGAGGATATCTGCATTTTCCGCATAGGTGTGGGGGTTTCTGCGAACAATTATTAGTTCGCTTCTCAGAAAAAATCCACGAGAGACTGAAGTCCTGATTATCACGATTAGGCAAGGGGTTACTGTATATGTGTGTGTGTGTGTGTGAGTATTCTTTTTTTTTTTCTGGAGCCACACCATCATCTTATATATATTAATATATATATAAATGATAGATATAAACTCTATAAACTAGAAGTAGAAATGTGCAATTCAGTTCAAAAGATAATTTTTCACATTTAAAAAGTGTGCAAATATTGCATTAGCAGTCAAGTGGAGAACAAACAGAATACTGAAAACTGAAAGGCTTATCAAGCCATATGGAGCCTTATCAGGCCAGAAGCAGCAAATTAACCAGCTGCTCATTATTACTAAGATAAGCAAAAACTAGAGTCAAATTCCAGAGCAGAAGAAGAAGATGGTAAAAGAAGACTACAGTTCTTTATGAGTTATTGGGCTGATAAATTAGTTACCAGGTATCGACTTGATAAAGTTTAATATAATGAGGCATAAAATGGCTCCTTATACGTTAGTGTTTAAATTATTACATTCTAAAATGCTTTTCTGGCCATTGCTAAGTTACAGGTAAGTGAGGTAAAGTGATATCCCTTTAAAGCCTTTCAGCCAATTACACTGTGAGGTCAGAACTACCTGTAGTATTACAGCATTCCTGCACATTATATCATACTGCATCTTACCTGTGCTTGTCAAGGAATGCATGGAGTGACTTTGGGAACATGCTGATCTGAGAAAAAATGAAAGCCATGAAAAGAGAAGACATGAAACAGATATGGACTGATTTTATGACTGTTCTTTTTTGGTTATTGTTCATTCCTGCTTTACTCTTATAAGCACTCACATCTTTCTCAGTCGGTGAATCACAAGTCTCCTTTTTCTCCACCTGTATGAAACATTCCATCCATGCATATGTTCCTTTCTGTCTGCCTCTAATCATCTCTGAGAGAAATAAGACAAATGGCCCATTTGTCTTATTTCATCAGGGTCATGTTTACTCCTGCGGCACTGCTCATCCTTCTCTTTCCATTTCTCCTCTTCCTCCACACCTTCCAGCATCTCCTCCTCCTCCGTATTGTCTTCCCGCTCCTCACCCAGGACCTTTCTCTCTGGAAAGCTCATCAGCCATTCATCATATCCTTTCTCATTTGTCCTCTCCTCCACAAACTCCTTCACCCATTCGTCTTTCAGCTTTTGCTGTTCTTCTTTTTTTCCCTCTCCACCCTTGCTGGCCTGTTTCTCCATGGTGAGTAAGGCTTTATATGTCTGCTCCATTTGTTCCGCAGTTCCGTAGGCTGTACTTTTAATCTTCTGTTTGTCTATTTTCTATGCATTCTTTTTTTGTTGTTTTATTTCCTACTATTTTTATGCTTTCTGGTGTATTAATGTTTGATTCTATTCCTGTAAAGCACACTGAATGACATTTGTGTGTGACAATGAGCCATTGAAATAAACTTGGCATGACTTAACTTCTATGAAGCATTGCGATTAATTGTACTAGTAATTACCAACTGCTCTTATTAATTCAATAATAACTTACTTTTTAAATAAGCTTGCCTTGACTTAACTTCTAAAGGCATGATTTCTAACATCAAGCATTAAGCATAATTGCATTGGTAATTACATTTGCTCTTATTTATTCAATAATAACAACGTAAACAGCGTGCGCTGAAATATTAGAGCTGCTAATCTTTGATTTCAGGCCTTTTGAGACATGCAGCGTCGGAGGAACTATCATCAGCAACACCTGCAGGATGGAACGACAGGTTAGATCTGTCTAATAAAGTGTACACAGTGCTTTTAAAAAAAAGCAGCCATTTACTCATTGTACACACACACACACAGAGATAAGTGGTGTTGATAAAATAGACAGGGGGTGTAGGTACAAGGTAGAGCAGGTAATAGACTCGTAGATTGATAATTAGGCACAGATTGGTGTTTGAAGTACCTGTGTCAGTATGTTTAGTACTGAGAGTGGACCAGTTCATGCTACCCTATAGAAAAATGCTACCTTGAAGTTTATACTATTTATACAGTCAGCTTATAACACTGATAATGATGAGAAATAGATAAATAATATGAATAATCAGAGAAAAATATATTTTATTTTTTAAATATATTTTATAAGCAGTCTATCGATTCATGCTACCCTAGCAAAAAATGCAACCTTGAAGATTATACAGCTACCAGTGTTCCCAACGCAAGGTAGCACAGATTTATCGCCGTGGCACTGAATCGCAAGACTGTGGAACTGCACATGCGCAGAAAGGCACGGTAGAACATCTCGATGGGTAGCATGCATCGACAAAACACACGGGACTTGGATCTGGGGCTTTTTGTCTGTTTAGGCCGACTCAAAGAGATTCTCTATTTCCCCCCTTTTTTCCTGGTACAATATACAACAACTAAGATTAATGATGAACTAAAAAGCAAAAACCACATGTTTATGGATATGAACACTAATGGTTTTGACAGATTGATAGATACAAAGATAGATTGACAAACAGACAGACAGACAGGTAGACAGACAGTTAGACAGAATGCCATATAGCAAACAAAGTGATGGACAAAACAGGTAGCACAGAATAAAGTTTTGAAAATACAAAGCAGATTTTTTTCTTATTTTCAGAGACTAAAGGGCAGCCGCGGTCGATACTTGCGGTTAACAGTTTGTGAAAGTGGTGACTGTTTTCCAGCAAAGTCTCTTTCAAAACATTACTGAATAGAGAATCAATCCAGCCTCCTCTGCGTTAGAAATAAAACTCATGACATTGGTGTTTTCTCTGGCTTTGTTTTGATTGGATTGGCAGCGTTTGAAGTATCTCAGCCTCAACGCAGCTGCCTTGACAGCAGGCAGATCCTCTTCACGCAGACCGCTACTTGAACTCCTTTTATCTCTGATGATCAATAATTACCGCCATGCGGACGCTGTAACCAGAGACATATCTGTGCCTTTCGACCTTTAGTGACCTTTGTCCCGGGGCTGCCACCCTCATTCTGAGGTTTTTGTGGAAGACGATTGTTTCTGGTCACATTAGATGGGGCACTTGCTCTTCCTTCAGTTTGAATTAGCAAAATGGACCAAATATTGTTTGTTTTTCCTGTAAAACAGAAGGAATGCTTTGTTTATTCTGAACTGTCCTGGAATGGTTTCTTTTACTTTTTGAAGGTGAGAAATATAGTTTTCATGCCAGATTTACAGGGAAAGAATATGCTCCACTGACTAAAATCCTCCAACCCGAAGACAGTGTGGTCAGGTGTGGTCTAATGGAAGGGGAATTTCAAGGATATGATTTTTCACACTTTCTGCACCATTACATCTTTAAGATGTATGCAAAATCATTCAGAGTAGTTTGATATGAAATGATGCATGCTAGAAAAAAAACTGAGGAATTATTCACCAGGGTGATGGTAGGAATTGGATGGCAACATTGAATGCTTTTAAAAACACTTCTCAAAAAAATTCATGATACCACTGCTATTTATTTTTAAATCAGCATCTCTATGAGTATGACAACCATTCCATGCCAGAGTCTGTTAAATTCCTAAACAAGCACCTCATTCTGCTTTATGAATCACATCTTATTTAATGTGGAAAAGTATAAAAACACTGCTGTATTCGACACTCTCCTCTCACAATGAGACCAGTTGGATGGTAAAACACTACTAGAAGTTCGTCAAAGGTCGTTATTGCCATTTTGTTCAAGAGTGAACAAGAGATTTGTTTTCTTTGAATTATTCAAGTTCTGTTCAATACTTGCACCTATAAAAGATAAAAGCTGAGGAACTGAACATTGCAGTGGCCTCTTATATATATATATATATATATATATATATATTTATGTAACATGTTTTGTTGATTTGTAAACCTCTATTCTCTGCAGGACAAACATCATTGTGGTCCTTTTCTGCCAATTCTAGCACAAAATTATAAATTATTCAAGATTAAGATATAAGTAATAACACATAACAAAAAAATCAGTTTTCCAATATATTTAAGCAATTCAGTACTGTGCATTAAATGTGCAGAAGTGTGTTCTCTGTAAAGAAAGGGTCTTTTTAATGTAAGTAATTTATTTGGAAAGCGTATGTGCGACGTAGATGTTGATGTACAAAGTAAAAAGGTAAAAAAAACCTTAAAGGCAAGAGACAACAAATAAGTAATTTAATGAGATTTTAAAACGTCAATGGAGGGATAAGACCAAATATCAAGACGCAGACTGCTCCAGAACATGGGGGGCCTTTGGAGAACATCGCTCTGAAACTTCGTGATTTGGGATCACGGGAAGGAGTTTACAGGAGGACCTTAGAGATCTTGGTGATGAGGAGTATGGGGTGAAGGAAGTCAGGAATATATTGTAGAGTGGCTTCATGCAAAGACTTAAAAACAGACTCCAACACTTTGAAGTTTATTCTAAGTCTCATTGGTAAACAGTTCTTGACACTTGAATGGCTCTTTATTCTAAGGAGCTCCAAAACAACTAAATTAATCGCAGAAGATATTTTCAAAGAAGCAAGAGGGGTAATTAAACGGCTTCATGTGCAAAAACTGAACCAGCTGACGAGGAGAAACAAGTTGAAGATCAGTGATAGGTGATAGGAGCTGGTATCGATGCAGTTCTTATCTGAATTATGTTAGACTGAATGTGTGGAGTCTTCTTAGAGAATGAATAAGACTCCAATGATAACAAGTGGATCCAAAAATGAATTAACTGTGCAGGAAAAAAAAAGCACTCTAGATCTTTGAGCAGAATTAGCCATTAATATGGACAAACTTCATTAACTGTGGTTTTTATTTAATTTCAGCATAATTATATACTTCCAGTTCACATTTTATTTATTTTATTCACATTTTTTGTCATATTTATACTTCATTTAAATGTAAGTTATTCCTAATGTTAAATTTTCTTTTAATCCTTATGGTTGGGCATCGTACAACAATAAGCGTTTCACTGCGTGCCGTACCATGTTTGAAAGTGCACGTGAATTTGAATTTGAATTTAAGATAAGTAGTTTGATTTTGCAGTTCTCACAGCGTCTTGATGGAGCTTTAATCTGTGTCATTAAGAATTTCATGGGAGTTAGTTTGTGACTGGCACTGGCTCTGATCTTGGATCTCCTAGGTTTAAGAGGGGCAACCACATTGTCCATGCATGTTGATTCAAGGAGATTGACTTAACTCATCAGCATCAGAAGAGAAGAAGAGTGCTTCCAACACAGCAGAAAGATGGGCTATAGAAACGACCTCAAAGAACTGCACTGCATTTATTGAGCAAAAATAGCACGGAGGTCTCACAGAGGCGGTAAAAGACACGAGAACAGAGTTTCAAAAACAATTTCATAATGATCAGAGATAACAGCATCAAAAATCTACATGTTGTTTACGGAAAGACCTTAAATCCAACTTCTGGCGTGTGAGAAAAAAACTTGAAGCCAACTGTGATAAGTTAAAAAACGTCTTTCACCAGGGAAAGTGATGGACAGCAAACACAAATATCTACTAAAATCTGTCAAAGCGTGACACTGCAAAGGATAAGAGTTCAAAGAACTCTTGGATAAAGTCCTTATTGAATTTTGGAGATGTATATACTAATGCACTCAATTTGAAAAAGTTGAACCTCAAAGCTTGAGAAAGGGCATCTTTTTGAAAAACAGTAGTGACTCCACCACTGTGACAATGCAGATCCTGATGAATTAAAACATTTACAGTCTGAGGGAGATGTTTCACACAGAGAATCACATCACCGGGACATAGCCGAGTCTCTGACATGAATAAAAGTCCAAGTCCCTGGATGTAAAAAAGTCATTTATAATGAAAGATTTGATTGATAGAGAGTGGCCATTCACTCATGCAGTTTAGTTACTTTCATTTCTTTCACTATTTTCACAATTCTTGATGGTCTACTCTTTTTCCTTCTCACAATCCTCTGGACTCATTTCACATTTTGGGACACATCTAACGATTCCTCATTCTCATATATAGCCTCCTAATGTCCTTTCTATTTGAAACCTGTAATATTCTGCAGCAATTATAAAAAAAAAATACTAGAGTATTAAAACCATTTTACACACATCTGCAACCAAAGTTCCACAATTTTGAATACATATTACACAGAGGTATCATTTTGGTCAGAGTTTGTTATGATGTTGCTGTTGGAGCGAAACATTAAAAAAACTCCAAAATGGTAACTTAAGAAAGGAGGAAATATGACTTAAGAAAGGAGGAAATGGTCCATTTATCATAACCGAAATGTAAAGAGCATTTATGAAATTTAGTCCATTTGTCATAACTGAAATCTCAAGAGCATGAAATTAATTTTGTCCCAACTTCCTGAACTTCAAATGTGCGCTCTATCCAAGCAAGTTGAAGATTTTCAAACGGAATCATAGTGATAAACCTGACAAAAACAAATTTACTGCTTTGAATCAATCGAGTGAAGATAGTTACTAAAATTAAGCTTGTTTTAAGTTCAACTGACTTGAAACAAGCTTCCTTTTTCAAGTAACTTTGCTTGAGGCAGTGAGTTTTTTTAAGTTAAATTGATATTTGCAGTATTCTCCTTGTGTGATCTTCTTCCCGATCTGCAGATCTCAAATCTTGGATTTTGTGGTCCAGGCTGTGACACCAAACCTTCATACTGACTCTTCCTTTCATCTCGACAGATTCCAGTACATGAGCTGTTAAAAAAGACTGGATGAAAGGACTGGGAGTGTGTAAAAACCCTCAGATTGAGGTACGGCGTAATTAAAGAAATCAGCACAGAAAGAGCGGAGCGGAGGACGGAAGGCAGATGCGAGTGGCGAGGGAGGAAGTGGAGGTGGAGGACGCCCCTCGCTCTCATTAAGAGCGGTGTGTCGCGCCACTTTGAAGATGCACTTTAAAAAGGAGACCCAATTAAGGTAAGGGTCCTGCAGGCAGAAGCTGTGGCTGATGCTCCTCTATCAAACCCTGCGAGCCTTTAATCGCTCAGTGGCTCTCGCCACATCTGACGAGCTGCTCCAGCTCGGCAACAAGTGCACCTTCTAATGAGGCGCGAAGTCGGCATGTTAAGAATAGTGTTTAGAAGACACAGGGCTTGAACGGTAACGTCACTCATTAGGTACTTGGCGATTTCTCCTGGCCCCTTTCATTTGACTCCTGAAACACACACCAAGCGGCTAGTAGAGACGTGGTTATGCTCTCAGAGCACAAAAAGCAAGCGCTCTTCACAATCAGGCTCTAGAATTCTCAGGTGTGTTGAGATCAGATTGAAGCCAACAACTATAGACAGGCTGACTGCAGTATCCACTGGTGTTGATCCTTTGGTTCCTCTCAAGGTTTCTTCCTCCAGCTTTAGGGAGCTGTATCTCACCTCTGTTGCCTTTGGCTTGTTCACAAGGATCTCAGATCCTCACTCTGTAGAGCTACTTTGCAGTTGAAAAAAACTGAACTGAATCGATTAACCTCGTGACTTACAAGCCCGTCCACATGACGTAAAAGGAAATGGAATTCATCCGACCATTTCTGCTTTTTTTCATTGCTTCTTGGTCCAGTTCTGATGCCTACATGCCAATTTGTAGGCTTTTTCTGTAATGGCCAGGGGTCAGCATGGGCACTGTGACTGGTCTGCAGCTATGCAGCAAGCTCCGATGCACTGTGTGTTCTGACAGATCTTAGCCAGAGTGATTCGTTCCTACGACAGGGATGTAACCCGAAAGTCGAAACACACCCTGATCCCGAGTCACTTACTGATCCTAACACAGCTGCAAAATCCTGAAAAAAACACAACTAAGCCACAGAAAAAGGAAAAAAAATACTCTCTCACTCATATGCCGCGTTACTGCGTATTCTTCCACCGCACGCAACCAAACTAGTTCACCCACGTAGTCCGTAAGTACGAGACTAACGGTGTAAGAGTCGTATCTCGAGACTGTTGTAGCTCGAGGACCCCCTGTATATATCATAGTGTATTTGATACGGAGTATTTTCTGCAGTTTTTTGTTCGATTTTTTTTAGACATTACACACCGGCCCGGCCTGAGGGTCGTACTCAGAGGGAAGGCGCGCAATGTAAAGCTCGCCATACCTCTAGAACATAAAAACAGTAAAAGTCACTGAAAAAGGAAAAAGGACATAAATAAACAGTACTTGTACATTGTGCTGTAGTAACAGAAATAAATGACAAAACATTAGTGAAAAAAAAAAGTTCAGTCTTCTGCCGCATGCCACTAAACTAGTTCGCCCACGTGAGTGTCGTAAACTCAAAACTTCGCATGTTGAAACCCTCGTAACTCGACGACCCCCTGTATATACATATTTGACTCATTGTCAACCCCAGTTCTTCTATTATGCTGAGTAGTTAAACAGCGGTCTAGCAGCCTGCCAGTCAAAAATGACTTAATGAAAGCACAATGATTTCAGTGCTGCATCAACCAATCAGATTTTGGAACAATAATGGATTGCCAGCTTCAGATTGATGCGTCGGCACATTTGTAACCCCTGCTAAGCCCCCTCTTTCACCACTGAGTACCTCCATTCTAACACACTGCAGCAGAGCTCCACTCTTGGCCCTTTAAATGAGCGAAGTGTGGGGGGTCAGTGAAGGTCCAGCCAGTCAGAGACCACCTCCGTTAGACTCCCAGGCCAGATCTCACACATGCCCAAGAGTCGGTCAATCACAGTGTGTATGTGTGTTCCTGTGAGGGCTGATTAGGCCTCTGCTTTCCCAGCATCCTCCCAGACAGGCGGGTGGAAATTGGCCGACTCCTGGCAGGGCGCGGGTTCACCAGGCTTTAAACAAAGGGGGGGTTGAGGGGTGGGGGTACCTGTCACAGCTCTCCTGCAAATGAATAAAATATCTCTCCCCCACTTCCCTTGCTTTCCATCTCTCTATTTTGCTTCCTCTGCCCATCTCCCCTCTCCGGCGCTCAGCTGGAGCCCGACCCTTGACCTCCCTGACTGCAGTGAGGGATGATAAGGAGAGGCTGTTGGGGGGGGGAGAGAAAGAGAGAGAGAGAGAGAGAGAGAGAGAGAGAGAGAGAGAGAGAGAGAGAGAGAGAGAAGAAAAAGCGAGCCTGTGGTGGCAGGCTGAGACGGTCAGTGAATCTGACAGATTGATCGAGACTTTATCTGAACATACTGACGTGCGGCAACTCTGACAAGATGAGAAAGTGATGCCCAACACACACGGCGCCCCACCTCGTACCGTAAACACCACACACAGCAACATAAGGAAAGATGAGGGCGATCATCACAAAACCGCTCACTTCTGAAGGCCTGGAAAGTATTATATTTGTGTACTTAATGTCATTTTTGTATATTTGGTATACTAATAAAATCACATCATTGCATAATTCATTCTGCAGTAACAAAATGAACCACTTTTTGAAATGAAGTACAGATAAATGCAGTTTTTAACACGTCTAACAAACCTTTCTATCACAAATAGATACAACATCACCTACAAAAAAACTAACTTAAACTGGACATTTTTGCTGCTTTTTGTGCATGTCTGTTTTTAAAACGTATTTTCACGTGTTGGCTTGTTAACGTTCTGGAAAAAATAAGATACCATGTGCCATAATCTAAAATGGTGCAGTCTGGTTTAGAAACCATGATTTCCACAACATTTCACTACTTGTTTCAATGAGTAATGAATAAAAAAAACATAATTCATGTAAATTTACTGCACCATGATCTTCTGATTGCCATGGAAACCGTGCCTTCTAGGAATGACTGAGTCAGAGCAGATCGATGAGGGTCGACTATGAGCATTTATGATCAATTGTTTCGTAATCATACCTTTTACTTCTCGACTCTACCTCGTCTTGCTTAATTAGTTAACCCTTTCAGGGCATAAACACTTTAAATATCAATATGAAGCAGTTCTAATAGAAATAATAAGGGCTACAGTGAGCTGTTATATCTGAGCCTAATGTGATGTGATGAAGCTGGCAGGTATAACGCTGAGTAATGCAAAAAAAAGTCAAATCAGTATCAGGATTATAGATGTATAGATGTACTGTACAGTATAGATGAATGTGGGCTTACTATTTGGGTCTGTGATGCATTTTTATTTGTGTTAAAACAGCTTAGTAATGATATTTAAAATAAAAACCATATTTTTCTACATCTGTTTAAGTAAAAGCATTTAATGTAGTGCACTGTTAAAATTTTTAAATGTACTGTTCATGCCTCAAAGGTCCATGCATGAAAATTAAGCTGCTTCCTCGTCTCAGTCTACATCACTTTAGCCCCGCCCATTCAGACTGAAGTTATAAAGAGTGTTTCTGCCTGCACTGCTGTTTAAAAGAAGCATGATGCAGGACAGCCAATCAGAACAGAGATATCTGCATATATATTACAGGCACAGTAACAACAACAGACTGTTTATTTGTAATGGATATAAAAAGGTAGGAGAAAGGTAATAGTGTAAAAATCTAATACGACTAGCTAGAGTACTAAACCTCAGAGGCAGAAATGTAGGACATGGGCCATTTAAGGTGTTTATGGCCTGATTATTAACCATTAATAAACTAATATTAAATCATTCTCAAATCCTCATTTTAGCCTGGTGCTGTAGTGCATGATGTCACTGTCAAAAATGAAAACAGGGTTCTTCAGGAAGGACTTCATGAAGGTCTTATCCTCCCAAAAAAGAAAGAGATATCGGGATCTGCTCTAAATATGTTGTTATGAAATAAATATCCCTTCAAACGCACAGCTGCAATGTCACAGCATTGTGCATCGACATACAAAATATGAACAACAGTACTGTAGTGTGGCTGAATTTATTTACAGTCTTTTGAACGTGCACATATGTGCATGAAGGCTTGGGTAAGTGTGCGTGTCTGTGTGTGTGTGTATGACTGTGTATGTCTGATGCATCTACCCATGGGGCACAATCTGGGAACAATTTTCAGGTGAAATATAATAACAATATTTCCCCGAGCGCAATCCTCTGCTCCTTTCATAACCCTCCCTGATCCAGAACAAAGAGCCAAAGGTCTTTCATGTCTGCTCTTGTCTCGACAAAAAGCCTGTAAAACAACTAAAGCACGCATGAAACGACACCACAGGGAGACCCACATCACTCCATCCCAAAGAGTCTCGAGAAAAAAAGAAGAAAAAAAAACATCCCCCAGGTTAAGGAAAGGTTGTTTACAGGTAATCGCGACATTTGTCTACCAAAAAAACCCTATAGATTAGAAGAACCTAATAAAGGATTTACCTACACACGCTTCGCATACACTCTGCAAGCACAGGGGCTCCTTATTTACCGTCTCCATGACGACCGGCCGTGTCGGCATGTCACACTCGGTTTACTCTGCTGGTGCGGACCTACAGCGGCTTCCGAGATAATGATCACGCTCACCTTCCTTCTGGCCAGCAGCAGACAGTGGACGCCGCTGTCTGAATGCGAATATGAAAACAGACTCGGACGATGATCAATAAAAGGACTTGCGAAGTGCGAAAGTCCGGCTCCTGCGAATGAAGCTGAAGTCCACGCTGATGCAGATTACTTGGCATTCAGACAAGTTGCATTACCGAATGAATAAAACATGCTACACCAGCAGAGCTCTGTCTTTCAGTTCACTCTTATTTAACAAAAGCTGAGTAAAATACGTCCTTCGTGTGAAAATGATGTTACTTAATTCAAAGCACTTTGGGCCGGTAGGCCTGATGTGCTTTGTGATGGAAAAAATGACACACAGCATCCCAAAATACACACATGGCGATTCATTCAGTCGTATCTTTTGTATGACTAACGCTTTTATTTACCGTATTTCCTACCATGTATTCCAACCTGTAGGCCACAGCAATATACGGCCCTTATATTTTAGGTTTACTGGATTCTAACTTCTTATAAAATCACAGCAATTCTGTTTTCCAAAGTGTTGTAATGAATATTAATACGTTATTACATCTGCCTCATTATAAACCCTTCAAGGTTGTGGTAAATACATGGCTATTAGTGATGTGCGGGTCAATTCGTGACCCAAAGGGTCAGGTCAGTTTGGGTGAACTAATTAAAAAAGTTTCATGGTGCAGGTCAAAAAGTGACAAAGCAGCGTTCCAACTAAATTATACACAACTTAGAGAAACACTGTGGTTTGCGCCGGGTTCAGGTCATTGATTAGTGAACATTTTTGCGAGTTGCGTGGGACAGTTATTTTTCATAAAGGGTTTGGTGGGTGCAGGTCATAAAAAAACCCTGACCAGTGTATCTCGAGTGGCTATTTCTGCTATTTTAAGATTCAAGATTCTTAATTTGTCACATGCAAAGTTATCCAAGTACTCTGTTCATAATGTAATTCCTCACAACTGTATGCACATATGTAAAGAAAGTGATGGTATTAAATGGTACATTTTTAGACAATGGTACATTTTAGACACAATAAATATATCTAAAACGTCACTGGAGAGACATCATTGGCCAAAACAAAATAGTCATTTTTAAAGTTCTAAATAACCTAAGAGGAAACTAAATAATGTATATTTCTGTCCATCAATGCCAACATTTACTCCAGTCAAATTGAACGCACTGTTTTTTCAATAGAAATGTATTTTCTCAGGGGTCAACACAAATAAATGTGTAGTCAAGTTGTGCTAAATGCATCCAGTATTGACTGAGAATGTGTTAAATGTACTCCTGACACAGTTAATGTGTACAAAAAATGACACATGAGTTCTAAGACTACTTGGCATTATTTCTGTTATACTATTTACTAACTTTCAGCTCTCCAGAACAGTGGCAGTATTTTAGGATTCTTACATTCACATGTATGGATTTGGCAAAAAGACTTATTCAGAGATAAGATCCACAATATAACGAGATATAAAGAGATATGTGACAGATGGAAGTAAATGTTAGGAGTCTTGCCCAGGGACTTGTGTTGGTGTAATGTTATGGATGCTTGAGCAGGGAATCGAACCCCAACTACTGGTCATACTCACTACACTGCTCAACATTATTTCTCCACCAGCAAACCAGGAAACCAACACACTGGACTGTTTATCATTTCCCCTTCTCTTACAATACTCATGCAAGCCATAAAGGATACTAGTAAAGTAGCATTTGGCAGACACCCTTATCCAGAACAACTTACACTCATTAGTTAGAGGGATAGTCCCCCTGGAGACACTGAGGGTTAAATGTCATGCTTAAGGACACAGTGGTAGAAAGTGGGGCTTTGAACCTGCAACCTTGTGGTCATCGGGTTCACAAACAAGCGTTTTACCTACTAGGCCACTACCACCCTTAAAGTCAAAGCATTTGAATGCAATGTCATAGTGGGTAGGATACTTGGCTCTGGACCAAGAGGTCATGGGTTCGAATCCCACCTTCAGCAAACCACCACTGGGTTCCCGAGCAAGATCCTTAACCCCAAGTTGTTCTAGGGAGACTGCCCCCTGTAGTTAGAGAATGGAAGTCACATTGGATAAAAGTGTCGGCTAAATGCCGTAAATGTAATGTAAATATCTATTCTCTGTGCACAAAGGCATTATTTCATAGCAACTGTTGCCAAGTTGGACAAGCTTTCCAAATCACGGGTAGAAACCACATTCCATCTTAACAGAAACCGTACAGCACTTTCTGTAGTGCAATTTTTTAACTCAAAATTTGTTAATATACGTAATATACTCACACTATTCTACTACAATGTTAAACTGCTATAATGGAGCATTTAAAAATGCTTTACTGTGGTACTATTTTCAATAGTACTATGTTTTCATGTAATCAACACTAAGCATGTTAGAAATGGCAAAAGTGTTTTTTTTAAAATCAAATTTCTGTTCGACTACTACGCAACTATTATGCTTGATTATACAACAAAAGTTTATAAACAAATATCATCTATATAAACAAATATCATCTAAAACGGACCATAAACTCTAAATTAAGGTATTGTGGCAATAATTGAGGCAGCTACCTAAGTAGGTTGAATCTGAGTTAGTAAGAATTGTGCAGGTTTTGTAGACAAAGTTGCTGTTGAGTTGAATCAGGTGTGCTGAGTGTGCAAATCTGGACGCTCAGTCTGGCACTCACCTGAAGCTCCGTCTGGAAGAAGAATTTCTGAGGGCACTGCGAGCAGTCGTAGATCTTATCCTCCTGACCATGAGCTGAGAAGATATGCTGCTGGAGCTTACTGGCCTGGACAAATACTGTACAGAGAGAGAGAGAGACAAACAGAGAGAGAGAGAGAGAGAGAGAGAGAGAGAGAGAGAGACAGAGAGAGAGACAGAGAGAGAGAGAGAGAGAGAGAGA
>JBBJLS010000011.1:3628373-3645059 GCA_037577275.1 Bryconaethiops microstoma
ACGAGACTAACGGTGTAAGAGTCGTATCTCGAGACTGTTGTAGCTCGAGGACCCCCTGTATATATCATAGTGTATTTTCTAAAGAGTTTTTATTGAATTTTTTTTAGACATTATATTTAATATTGTTCTTGTCTCTGTGTCTCATCGGGATCAATAAAGTTTCCCCCAGGATCAATAAAGTTTTCTGATTATGATTCTGAAAAACATCTCACAGATAAACCACACACGAGAAGTCATTTTACCAATTTTTGTGATATTATACTATAATATTATTGGTGCTTTTTTTAACAAGATTTCCACTGACATCGAATGATCGATAGAATTATTCTGTGAAATTGGGCAATTTTATCGTTCAGACCACGTATCGGCCGGACCCTGGTCCTGAAGACACACCGGCCCGGCCTGAGGGTCGTCCTCAGAGGGAAGGCGCGCAATGTAAAGCTCGCCACACCTGAAGGCTGAGAGCTCTAAATAAAGGGCTGCCAAACAGGCGAGGAGAGGGAAGTGGGGCGAGGCGAACGCTTTGTCCACGGAGAAGAGTGATGAGGCTTAGCAGGAGCCGAGTGGCAAACTGGAGCTAACAGCTTTGCAGATTTCATTATCCAGACAGTTAACCCTGCTGACACCAGCAAGGGGAGAGATCCTCTCAGGATGGGGTCCGGCACCCCCCACCACCACCCCCACGCTTCGAGACTGATGAGATCATTACCACCAACAACCACAATTAGCATGTCCCCCTCTCTCGCTCTCTCTCTCTCTCTCCGACTCTACCTCCCTCCTTCCCTCCCACTCCCCCTCCCTCCCTGCAACCCTCTCTTTGTCTCCTCCTCTTTCTCACTCTATCTCTTTATTTCTCCTGCAGGTGATGTGGAATAATAAGAAAAAAAACGTGACTGATTTCAGTGTGAATGATGTCTCAGTCTTGGGCTACACAGTCAGTGTGAAGAGTTCACACTTGAACGTAGTCTGTCTGTCGTCAGCGGAGGGTGAAACAGCCACATTACAGCACTGGAGCATGAGACCGTCTCTAACGGTGCTTTTTTAAAAATATAATTAATAAGTTCAATAGCAAACATACATGCATTTTTGATTTTGTTATTTTTTATTAAGGATTCCATTCACCTAATTTCATTCCATTCACTTAATTTTTTTCATTTTTAATAACAACAACAACAACAAAAAAAAACTGAAATAATTTATTCAAACTTTAGTGAAACGGCAACTATACTCCGCTCATGTTTCTGTTTTACAGTGTGACAGTATTTTACTAAACAAACATTACTATTTGTTGTGGTACACATGTTACAATGTTATTTTATATTTAATAATAACTAATACAATGCATGTTGTAAGTCTTTTAAATAACATTTTTATTCAATGCTTCAATGGGTGAGATTTTCTATGTACTGCAATGATTTATTTAAAGTTTAACTAGGTATTTCTAACGTTAATCAACATTTTCCAAATGTTAATCAACACTTTCCGAAGTGTTCAGGATGTTTAGTGTATTCTAACTTAATGCTTGATTTCATACAGCTTTCTCAGTCATTTACAGTCAGGCAGCAACAAATGTTTTACAGCGTCTTCCTCATCATTTTAAAACAAAGACTTTATAAAGGACAACAAACCTGAATTTGTTTGACTTATTTATCTGGAACCAAACAGGTTTTCTGTCGTTGAAAACATTGATTCCAAACTTTTCAACTGTAGTGGATAGTGTGTGTGTGAATGTCTGTTCGTCCAGCTAACTTCGCTAGTCTAGGCTAATGTGAGCAAAATTAATAAACTTAAACTTGAGTCTAACGTTTCAACAAACACTGGAAGTCAATGGTCATCCAAATATTTTCTGTAAAAACACCCCTAAAACTTCTCTCAGCCTGCTCAAACCACTTCCCGCTCTCCATTAAGGTGGTGCGGACTTGTTGATGCGGTTTAGGACACTTATTGTGAGCTACACTAATAAACAAAACTTCACTGTGTAGTTAAACGCTACAGACAACAGAGTCCCTTTTTATAAACCACCTCAGAAATAAAAATGCTGATCTTGAATCAGTTTTTGTGACAATAACTGCAAGAAATATGGAGAAATCTCATTAATGACAAATCTCACCACCTAAAGGAAGAGTTGTGTGCGGCTGGGGTGGACTGAGAGAAAGAATTTTTGTTGATTTCTAGTGTTTGCTATCGTTAGTCTTGTAGCTCCTGTAGCAGTAACATTAGTTTTAGTGTTCAAAACGAGCATCCTTTCACAAACAGATTTTTTTTTTCACTCAGAGGCCATCATTTATATATGAGCACCATTTTTTCCTAAAAAATGCAGGAAAACAAATACAAGCTTACCTGTGAAACAGACGGGACACTTGAAGGTTCCTCCCATGCCTTCGAAGCTGTGCTCGATCAGGTGACACTGCAGCTTGGCCGGAGAGTCGAACGACTGGCTGCACAGTTTGCACTCATGGTTCAGCCCCTCTTCTGACAAAAAGAGCATAGACAAACACATAGACACACAAGAGGTGTCAGTCCAAATGCTACAGGCTCATAAAATGCACACATTTCGACTGATGGCAAATCTAATCTTTCACCAGACCTCAGTGTGAACACATTTGTGTATGAAAGCATGCATAAATAACACACACCAGTCCTTTTCTACACTCCAGTGTTGCTTTACTACTGAATTACATGTTGTTCAGGGCTGGAAAGGCTGTAATCACTATTACATTTCCTCACATCTTTTTGCACCACAGCATTATTACTCAAAAGTAGTGGCACGAGTGCTGGCTTCTGACTTTCCGAGTTTAAGAGAAAGTAATATTATGTGTGATCAGTTCCCGTCAGGCACAAATTGGACGGTCGGTGGGGGTCCTAATTGCCTGGGCTGCGCCTGGCTGGCAGAGAGGCAGACATGGCTCAGAAACACTTCTCTGCATATCACACATCAAATGGTGTAGTAGGACACCATAAATAGCATGTCTTGCACCATTCTGATGTTGCACAACACTGCAGTAATCATGGGTCACTTACTGTCATTCAGACTGCATGAACTATTGCACATTTGGACACTTGAACAGCAAAGACGATTACAAACAAACAACCAAACAACTAGCCAAGCAATAAACCAACAACAAATCAAGCAACAAACCAATCTACAAAAAACCAACCAACCAACCAACCGACCAATCAATCAACCAACCAACTATTCGACAAAGCAAGCAACCAACCAACCAACCAAACAACTAACCAATGGATCAAGCAACCATTCGACCAAGCAACCAACCAACCTACCAACCAACCATTCAATTAAGAAAGCAACTGACCAAGCAAGCAAGCAACTAACAAACCATCTGTAAAGTGTTAATATTTCATAATCGTGGCAGCCCTATTGTTCACTTCATCATGCTTTTTCCACGTTTCTCTGCTTCAAGAGTAAACCTACAACATTCTCCACCATCATTACCCTGAAAAAACCCCAGCCTTATCCTCACAGGGCAGGGAGGTCTGCAGCAGCTCTTAATGGCTAGCGGATGGCTCAAGACAGGGATATCGACCGGGATTGCATATGGCGGCCGTGGCCATGACCTAAACCCATCATTTCCAGCGAGGCGATTCGCTGAATCATCGGAGATTTGCTCATTTTTGGAAAGTAGCTGAAGGCTTCTGGCATGAGGGTAAGTATGAGTATTTCTCTGTTACTGCCTGTTTTATTGCTCCTAAATGTAAATGCACTGCTTTTAGGTTTGAAATGAACCTTTAATGCAGATGCAAAAACAAATGGCCATTTCTTACACTTTTACTTTAATTTCTCAGTGCTGTCATCACAATTTTTTTTAGAAGCAAAGCGCATGATCTGAACAGCTGAACATTCAGTGATTATTGATTTTGCTTAAGCCAAAACTATCATTTTTAATGTAAGACAATGAATGACAAAATTCATTTATTGTTAAACAAAAATAAGAGTTTCCATAGTGATGTGAATTCAAATATGCATGTGCGAATGCTCACGTAGGAACTATCACAGTTCATCTGACAATAAGGGCAGCATGGGGCTTCTTTCACACAGCGACAAAAAACATGGTAACACACAGACAGCTCCAGCTTCACATGCTGATCCACTGTACTATGACCAACATGTACACACACAATCACACACGACTGCTGGCACACACTTCTCGGGGAGGGGGAGGGAGAGGGGGAGGGGCACAGACCCTCCAATTACGTGGAAGTATTAACAGGGGGCTTTCATGTCAGCTGGTCATAAATAAATTGAAAAAAGTCAAACAAATGAAGAATGATGAATCAATGTGTCTGCCTTGAGCTCCGCTTTGTTTCTCCACTCAAAAAAAATACAGAAAAAAGTCAAAAGATTTTGAACCTGTGCACACAGATTGTAAATTCTATGTTAACGTAGCATTTAGCAAATGTACAGTAGTTGCATAGCAATGCAATAATGCATCTTCTAAGAGGTACAGGAATCCTATTATTGATGTTAATTGGTATGTGGATGCCCATACTGGAAAAACAGGCATGCACAGTTCAAAGTGTGAGTTGCTTTAACAATCAGGATGATAAGGTAAGTGAAGTCACCCATGACTCATCCACTCTCTCTCTCCACGGTCCAGCGCCTGCCATATGGGGCCAGATCCGGCAGCCGCACCGGCCCGGACCCCCAGGAACCAGCTGCGGCCCACCAAAGGACCCAGAGGAGTGCTTAGCAGGACAGACCGTGATATAGTGCTGGCAAGACAAGCCACCTGAGTGGCCCGGCACCCGAAAAAAGGGTCTGGGACAGATGGCCGTTTAGCATGGAGTGGAATGAGTGAGCCCTGTTAGCACAGGCACCTGAACCAGCTTAACTACACAAACACACGCGTTCACACTCTAACACACAGAGTCTGCATCGCTTAATGCAACATCCTCGTTTCAGGAGGACGTAACCACGCACGTGACCGCCTGGCAGCCATATGACCCTGTAGTACAGTACACAGAACATGATGGAAAATACAGATATTATCCTGTAGGCTGCGTTGAGGACAGTGTACACTAGTATACAGACGGTCTATACTGGTGCAGTAGCCAGTATGATGTAGTGTGCAATATACTCCATAGTATACACAAAACAGTAAACTGGTATAGAAAACTATATCAATTGCAACGGTATACAGTGTGTCCTGTACTATATACAGTCATTGGCTGTGTTTGCTATGCCCTATTAAATAATGCTTGATAACTGACTGTCCCCAAATCAGTAAGTACTATAAAATATGTGACTGATCTGAATTTCTCCAGTATGCCAAATATATCTGAATGATGTTCCAATATGGTCAAATATTCTAATGTGCAACCAGACCTATGTGATATAATGCATCTCACAATGCAGAAAGCAGCTGTCTGTGGTTCCTAAACAGAGACTGGAGTGACTGGCTATACTGCTTGAAGTTTAAAATAGTAAGTCACCATCCATAAAGCTAAAACAGAACAGTGATGCACTTTGGGATATAATTTGAATATACTGGAAAAAACGCTGTACATCAGTGCATTGGTATCAGAAACACTACAGTAATTTACTGTATTACATTATAAATTCTATTTTAAATATAGACGGAAATCCAAAAACAGGTCAAACCTCTGGTCAAAAGTGTTATGATTATGAATATTGTAAGGATGTGGCGGAGCTTTGTAACATCCTTTACAGTTTGGTTAATCTGTTCATCCACAGTTCCTTTCACAAACATGTTTTGTTGGTTTATGGTGTCATTGTTAAGCTGGTGTTTTAGTAACCAGTTCATCCCCTAATGTAACCATTGATAGATATTTGTTAGTCTGAATGAATACTAGAAGTGAAATAAATGTTACATGATTCACCATGTGATGAATAAACAGAACATAGCACGATCATTCCCTTAATTATGTAACATATTGCATGAACATTGGCATATTTGCTACCAGAAGTGAGACGAACCGCTCAGACAACTCACGTATAGCTCATATGTGCACATTAGAGCACACATGAGAAATAAGATAAACAGTAATGAAAATGCAGTAATTAACTGTAAATTATTGCAATTGCTGAGAGTAAATTACGGTTATTTTACAGTGTACCCTTTCAAATTTGATGTTAGTTAAAAACAGATTTCTGTGTTGTCTGTTTTACCAGATTTTGACTAAAATTATTTTTAAAAATGACCAAAAGACCCATCTTCAGTTTAATGTGCTTTCTTTCAGCTTTTATAGCAAACTGTTGTTCTGCAACAAAGTTAAACGAACGTGCCACTGTTTCGACTCCTGGCTGTCATCACAAAGCTTTACAGTCTTTTCTATTAGCACCTCAAACAGGAAAACTCAGGATGCATGAAGAAAGCAAAGGAACTAATTTTATGAACAGAAAAAGAACCACAAGTGCACAAGTAACAAAACAGTACTGAGTCATGAACTGGAAAATTTAGTCTGTGCTTCATGTCAAAAAAAAAAAATCTGGCAACATGTGTGGCAGCCTCTGAAACGCAAGCATATTAAAACCAGACTGCCTCAGATGCTTATGAGAGAGATTCTGTCATCTTAGCGAGGCCTCTGCAGTCACATATATCCCACATATATCCCACAGTAGGAGACTTCAGCACAGCCCGTCTTAAAGAAGTCGTTCATTTTGTTCTGTGAGAGGATTTGCTTCTGTGACCACATTCCCGTGTGTGTCGAAACGAGGGAACTGTCTTCTCTGTTCGGCCGATCCGCGCTCCGTCGTCGGACGGAGTTCATTACAGCTGGGTGTGTTTCAGACAGGGAGACGAGCTCGCTCCCTTCAGTACCCCGCTCCAACAAAGAGAAGGATCTTCAGCTTATTATTATAGTATTAACTTTAAAGAAACTCTTAAAAGTTGTAGTTATCAGGCTCTCGAGTGGCCCAACTATCCACGCACAGATCCTACCATCAGGGATCAACAGTTCTATCTCCTGCCCTACCACAGCCAACCCTGGCCAGGAGTCCAGGACACATCTGGCCCTCACTCTCTCTGGGTGGGTAGGGTGGTCCTCCCTCTCCCTCTCCCCTCATTACCAGCAATTGTGGGTGTCTGTTAGGTCATGTAACAGAATAGACGATTAGTGCTCTCCTCCAAGCGTGTTGTGTTGTGTTAACAACAGTTTGGAAAGATGCAGAGACTCCTCATATGACTTAGAAGAGCACGTGCCTACCTTCACTATCCCAGTGTTTTGTAGCATCATGTGATTAAGAGCAATATTGAGGGGAAAAAGTTATCTACGGTGGTAACAGGAAGCATCTTGTGATTCAAAGCTCTTGTGCTCGCAAGAAGATACTTTATTGTAATGTAGACGCGATGTTAATATCGTGTATACAGTCACGTTTTCTAGAAAGGAGAACCATCCTTTTTGTCATTTTTTGAGATCAACATAATCAGTAAATAGCTGAAAGTCTTAAATCTGGTGGTATAAAAGGTAGCTCAAATGAAAGAGTAACTATCCAGTAACTATTTAGATAATTAATTATGCAATTACATCAAAATTAGTATATCCCTCAAACTGGATGTACAGTAAAGCAACATAGTAATAGTAAACCTGTCCATTGCCATAACAATAGTGTGTTTGAGATGGGGAGTTACTAGTCTATACTGGTATTTGCAGTTCTAGACCTCTAAGGGTTAATATTACAAAGGACTGATTTCTTTTGACATAAGGGGTGGTCCTGTCTCCTTCCTTGGGACTCTTTAGAGTCACTCAGTGCCAAAACAACACGGGGACGGATCTCTCAAGAGCCACAACTCTTAGATTTGCCTGCTTAGACTCAACTGAATGATTTTCTGTTTTCTGGCAACCTCAGCTCTTGCTTTTCTCCTTCTCAAACTTTTTCCATTTCTCTTCTCCTCTTCCCTCTTCCCTCCCTGCATTCCTGTGACTCATATTCTCTTCCTCGGTTCCATCCCTGACCCTCTCCCTCTCTCTCTCTCTCTCTCCGTCTTGCCTCTTCCTTTCCATCCTGTGTGTTTGCTGACAGCTACTCACTACTGTTTCTATAAAGATCAGTGGCAACAACCTTTCCTCTCTCCTCCAGACTTCTGGGTTAACAGCTGCTGGTTGTTGTGATATAATTAAGGACAGGTCTACCACAGTAAGACACCTTCTGAATTGTAGGGTTTTATGCATATGCGTTTCTTGCCGTTCTGGTGCAGCAGACAAGGAGTCGATTGACTAATTTGACATTGTGGCTGGTGGGGGGTTTGCACCCTATTGGCACTCGCCGGCCAGTGCCGCCCTAGGCAAGTCTAGCAAGGCCTCTGGTTTTTACTAACAGCCATTAATCGAAAGAGCAAAACTGGCACCTCACCAGAATTAGTGAGCTAGCTACCATTACTTCATAATCTGGCACTGTTCAAGCATGATTAAGTCAAATGCATACTGTTGTCATTGCACATAATTTACATGTCAGTGGTGGTGCTGGCGGTGGCCTAGTGGTTAGGAAAATAATCCCTGGGTCAAGAGGTCATGGGTTCAGATCCTACCTTCAGCAAACCACCACTGGGTTCCCGAGCAAGATCCTGCTAGTTGCTCCAGGGAGACTGCCCCCTGTAGTTAGGCAATGGAAGTTGTAATGCGAAATGTAAATGTCATGCGATCCACTAGAACACTTTCTTTGGTGATGAGTTGGTGAAGACACCCATGAACCATTAAAGAACACATGATACAGTATCAAATAGTTTTTTGGGTTCCATATCTCCTTGAGTTCACTGTTGTTGCTCTTTAAGAAAAAGACAGCGCTGCTCCTATTGCAGCCGGGTGTCGCTGACACCAGAGAAAGCAGAAAGCCCATCTGCATATCCACAGGGCCTGCCGCTCCCGCCCTCATGCTTTATGCATTCAGCAGCTCGTTCCGACGCCAGCGCCTAATCTCTCTCCCATGTGGAGGGAAGGGGAAGTGGAGAAATAAAAGAATACTCCTGATGGTAAAAATACAGGATGCACCTTTTCCTCTTAATCTTCGAGCTGAAAAATACCCGTGTGGCAGAGAGGGATTGGCTTGATCTGTGCTTTGCGGTCTAGATCTGAATTGCTAGGATTGTATCTGTAGGTGTTTGTGCTCAAGTGCTGAAATCTTAACTGCCCAAAACCACCTCAGAGGAAACCGCAGCATGGTTACAGATACACTACCTGATGTCCAACATAAAAGTTTGGCTGTTTTGAAAAACACATGGTGATGAGGTACTTGCAGGGCCTTCTGAGGCAAAACAGTCACCAAAGAAAATGTATTTTTTTCAGATTTACCGTCATCAGCCTCACATAAAAAGCCCTAAAAGAGGGATAGGTTCAGTGGAATTTTGAAACAGCAAATAACACGGCTTATAGTGCATTTTTGACAACTATCGTGATCCCAGGTTCCTACCAGCACTATTATAAAGAGATCAGAGCTGACAAGATTCCCCATAATGCATCACTTCCCTGCAAACCACTTGAAATGACTTTTACATCTCAGTGATTGATTTATACAGAAACTTTGCCTTCCCCTTTAACACAGATCTGAATGGGTTAACTGGTGTGTAACTGGTGGCTCCACAAGAGGAGATCATTTATTCAGCCAAAAGCTGAGGTGAAGTCCAGAAAGTGGTGTTCTTTTTCATGAAAATTGCCTCCTTTGCGTGTCTCTCTCTTTCTACAAAAGCCTGCTAACAATTCTGCCGGTGACTCGGAGCTCAGCGTTCGCTCTTGGCGCAGGCATGGAAAAATCTGATACATAGATTTAGAGCTGCCACCAAGGGCCGGTGAACGTCTCCAGACGCTGGTTTTTAAAGGGACCTGCTGCGCTGCGTTAAAACTCTTTAAACCGACCTGAAAGGAGTTTTGCAAAGACAATAAACCGATCTCCATGCGGCAGGAACGGTACATACCCACTATAAATACATTCTGCTTTTTTCAGCGGAGGACCCCACTGACAGTGAAATGCAGTCTAGGCTGGGAGTTAAGCTGCGTCTGGAAAACTGGCAGGAACGTTGCGTGTGTCACATGGTCAGTGGGCCGCCTGGCCGAGGATGAGACTGCATGATTGCTTTTTCAACTTTAAAACGATGAAACTCCCTCCATTCCTCCCCTGATTAAAATAGTCTCTGAAGGCTGTTGTGGCTAGATACAGACCTGTAAGCAGTAGGTGGGTCTGCTTTCTCGCCGCTCGTTGTGGGAGCTATCTATTAACGGATAATGGACCAAAATCTGAGTGATTAAAGCCTGGGGAAAAAGAAATGCAAACAAATCGACTCCACCTCCCAGGGAGAGCCCGCACGTGTGTGTATTGGTGTGGAAGCGTGTGTATGAAAGAGAATGAGGATAATCTCTTGAGTGCGCAGCCCATCACATGGGGACGTTCTGGATTTTTTCCCCCATTACTGATTTTGAAGATGCAGAAGGATACCTTAGATGCGCGTCTCCCTGCAGACCAATCGCTGCTTGAGTTGCCTTCATTTTCTTGATTAGCTTCCACCATCGAATAAGCAAGGCTGGATTTCTGTATCCCTTCATTAGCAACTGTTTCTGAAATCACTAGGAGATTCCAGGTACCCTGCAGCACTTGCCAGAGGAGGTTATATCCACAATGTTCAAGCCTTTGGAAACATACTTCCTGGAGATAGAATGGCATAGCAATATTGCTTGTAAGTGTAATATTACAGTATCTCTTCATATGAGATGAAGTCTACCTTCACTATCCCAGTGTTTTGGTATCATCATGTGATTAGGGGGGTCCCAGCTAGCTAGTGAATGAAACTGGAAAACTAAAATATGGAAGAATATTGAGGGAAAAGTGTTATTCTACGGCAGCTTTCATGTTTCAGAGCTTTTGTGCTTTTCACTGTAATGTGACTGTGATGTTAATATTGTGCATACAGTCTAGAAAGAAAAAACATATTTCTTGTCATTTTTTTACAGTAAAATTAGCAGTAAAAGGTCTCCATTCTGGCAATACAAAATGTAAATGAAACGAAAGAGTATTTTTTTCAGTAACTAGCTATGTAATTATTAATTGTGCAATTATATCGACTTTAGTCCCGTTGCTTAATTATTACAGGATTTGGTTATTCTTTATGGTTATGTAGCGCATTTCAGGCTGTCAGTTTCTGACCTGATCAGGCGTTGGTCAAGTGAACAATGATCATAGTGACAAACCTCCAACCTCCCAGTAGACTATAAATGGCACGCTGGAAAGAAAAAGCGTGAAGAAGGGAACTGCAGAAACAACGAAGAGCTAATGTGTACATTTTGTGCCTATCAAGAGGGGCCTTGTCACAGCATGCTGCACCCCGATTAGCATGCTGCTAAACGTGGAGACGGTTCAGGGGGGAAACCACAGGCATGCGCTGTACCTTTGGAGACGCACTGATGTGCTCTGTAGGGATTTGAAGATGGCGAAGCTGTCCTACATCTCCGCTGCTGATTTATCGCAATTTCAAAAGCAAAAAAAAAAAAACACTCCGGGGCTTGTCCGTCCAATTAACAGAGGCAAAATTACTGGCATTCGCAGGAGCAGCACTCCCAGGGACCGGGAGGCGGGCCGCCTGTCTAATGATAGGTGGGGGCAGACGCTGAAGGCAGGAATGCCAGTCTACTGGGAGGCAAACAGTGTGCAGTGCACGGATGGATTGTGTAAAAAGACCACTCTACACATACACACCACACACTCGCCGCACTCAATAGCTGCTTTCGTGCCCATTGTGGGGTAAACAGTTTCTACACTTTAGCCAGAAGAATTAATGAAAGGTCAAGTACTAGTGCTCGGACTATTCCGCACCTATGAATAAGGAAAGGCCTATAAAAGGAAGGAGGGTTCTCGGAGGGGAAAGAAAGGGGCGGGATCCCTCCATTCGGCCTGGAAAAAGAGGTGATGGTCAGAGTAAAAGTTAATTACGGACATATCCAGGATCCGGTAGTCCAAGGTCCATACACACAAAAGGAGTCAAAGAGAGTGGCAAGAGAGAGTGATGGAGTGAGCGAGAGAGAGAAATAGAGAGAGAGAGAGTGAGTGAGTGAGTGAGAGAGAGAAAGAGTGAGTGAGAGAAAGAGAGAGAGAGAGGGGCCCCCTTGGCTTGGCTCGCGGCATGGAGCACTCAACAATTAGCCAGCCTCTGTGTTCAGCCGGCTTATAATTATCAGCGCTCGCCTTAATTGACTCCCTGAGCCTGCTTGCAGAGGGACACCCCCTCCCAATCCCAAAAAAGAAAAAAAAATGTTAAAAAAAACAAAAACTACACTACACACCGAGCAGAACAGCACACTTCCTCCCCAGTCATTTAAAGAGATGCTGGTTTCTTTAACCCCCCCCCTCCCCTCCCCATCCTTGAAAAAAAAGAGAAAAAGAGAAGGGAAGAAGGGATGGGAAGAACATTTGGCAGAAGCAAATTCATCATCAGGTGTCTGGAGGTTTTGCTTTAATAGAAAAGGCGAGTCCCACTGAGCGCGCTCCATGTTGCGGCCAGGCACGCATGCTCGGGAGCAGCAAGCCGCCAGTCACAGTGGGCCGCCGGGCATTAGCATAATTTTATATAACACAAGGCCCCTGCTCTGGAAATTTAATACATTTCAGCAAATACCAGACAGGCATTTTGCATAATGTTTTTTTTTCTTCTTCTTTCCTTTTCCTTTTTGTCAGTGAGACATATTCTCTCTCTCTCTACCTCTTCACAACATGCTACCTCTCTCTCTCTCGCCCTCCCTCCCTCCTTCCTTCCCTCACTCTCTCTCTCTCTCTCTCCGATGCTGCTGAGGCTCGTCTTCCTTGCCCGCCCCATGGTGCCCCTCGCGCCAGGAGAGGGGAAGTTCATTACCTCAGCTAAATCAGAATTAGTCCCTTCATTTTGACGGGGCGAACTTCATTAGAAAGGCCCTTCCATAATCCAGTGGGGAGAAGTGATGAATCTACGTGGGGTGATAATTTGCTTCACACAGCAAATTCAGCCACTTCTCCCAGTTTTTCTTTTTCCTTTCTTTCTCTCTTTTTTTTTTACCTTAGTTCTTCTGCACCCTTTCTCCTTCCTCCCGTCGCTGTTTCTGTGTGTATTTTCTCTCGTGTTTCCTCTTCGATCGAGACTAACGCAGGCTTTGAAAGCACCTGTATGTAATTAGCTAATGGCAGAGAGTGTAAAAAAGACACAGAGGCCGAAGGAATGAAGAACGTAGGCCAGCGTGTCCCTTCAAACCCTCTGAAATTCAAAAGTCAGCAATAAGAAGAAAGGAAACAACGGAAAAGAGGTCTGGATCTTTTAGGGTCTTCGACTGGGAGGCTGTAGGTGCTACTGTACACGAGGGAAGAGAAAAAGGGTTTCTATAACAATAGTATGAAAAAAATAATCAAACTGACAAAGCTTTCTCTGTGTCCCAAATGTAGCTTATGTTTGGTTGTCTGGAGTTTTCTTTCTTACCTTCCACAGGAGCTAGGAGCCTAATTAAAAAGTAATGGTGGGTAATAGCTGAGTTTTTAAGTCATTTCCAATCAAGTTGTTTCTACGGCTTCTTGCATTGTACGTGACACCGCTACTCAGTTGCCCACCATGACTGTTAAAGCTAGACTTCCAGTGTTGTCAATGAATAAGATATTAACATATATTTGACCTTGTTCGATGCAGTTTTACAGGGAGTCCTTCAGTAAAGAGCTCTAGCACTGAGCTGCCAATGCAAATTTACTTCTAACAAATGACTGAAATGCATTGTTAGGCTGGGGGACACTTTTATTTACTTGTATGGAAGGCCTACATTTTTTCTGAAAAATCAATCACTCATTGTCTTAAATGAAAACATGTTTGGCTGAAGTGGTTAATCTTTAGACAAACAATGGTGGTAGTAGTCTAGTTGGTAAAAACACTTGCGTGTGAACCCGATGACCACAAAGTTGCAGGTTCGAACCCCCCCTTCTTTCTACCATTGTGTCCCTGAGCAAGACACTTAACCCTTAGTGTCTCCAGGGGAACTGTCACTGTAACTAATGATTTTAAGTCACTCTGGATAAGGGTGTCTGCCAAATGGCCCCCGTAACTTAATATGATGTATTAGACCTCCAGTTCAGTTTCTGAAGGCCTAACCAAAGGAAAATTTCTCTTGGCTGTATCACAAGAATAGAAAGAAAATGCTACTATGATAGTAGTACCACAATACTTTTGTAGAGAGTGGAGTTTAAATATAACACACTCGATGATTCTATTGAATAATAATAAACTAAAAATGTATTTTTATTCTTTAATGATTTCACTGGGCCTCCTCTGAAGGGTTGCTCTCTGGTGTCTTCTACAGAGGAAGAATAGTATCTAAAAACAGTAGCAAGAGCCATTTTGAAAGCTGCATTTTGGATCTAGTGCTAAACTCAAAAAGCTCTCTACAGACAAGAAGCCTAGACTGGCGGACTGAGTACACTGTGGGCAGACTTACATTTGTGAAACATAGCTTTAACCATGAGAAACAACACACTGGCAGCACGGTTTGCAACTGGAAATTGTGGCTGCGAGAAAGCAACGTCAAAGACCTGGAAAAGAATACATGCACTGGCCAACTGGCAGCACGGAGCTGGCACCTGCCACACTCCGCTCTACCTGCGAGTTCACTTCAAGCAGAAAGCAGAGGGAGCCATCCTTTCTGCTCCTCTCAGCAGGCCCTCCCAGTCCTCTTCCTTGCTCGGCACAGGGGGTGCGGGCACAGGTAATCCTGTGGCTCTAGTGCCGCATCTCCAACTGCGCCCCTGCCTTCCCTGCCCACTTCGCATGGATGAAGGTAAATTTGGAATGGCGCCCCCTGCCCGTGCGGCCCCACTGTTTCCGAGCCTTGGAGAGTCCAAGCAGGGCCACTGGTTTAATTTAGCCGACGCCAGCGCTCTCCTGGACCCCCAATTACCCCAGAGCAGCCACACGCGCCGCTGACATCTGCTACAGCCGTGCTTCCGCAGCCCCATTTATATTCCAGCTCATCTACATGGATATTGAAGATAATAATAAATAAACAGGGAGAAATAGGATGCAGCGCGGGGCTGTGTTTCAAACAGGCTTCTTCTACTGCCGCCCGCCTCGGATGCTCGTTGCCATAGTTTCCGAGGTTCGAAAGAGGCCAGGGCGACCAATCAGACGCAGAACAGGACACAATCAGGAGACAAATCAGACTGTTGTGGAGCATGACAAATGAATTAAAAGGCAAGAGGGATCAGACCCTTTGAGATTGCACCCACGGCATCAAACAGCTAGGAATGCACTCCTGTTCTGCCATGGAGAAAGAGGAACACCCAAAGACCTCCTTCCAAGGTATACATGTTTCAAAAAACACTCCTCACACTTCCTTTGCCTTTTTTTTACTGTAAAACTCCTTTGACAGTTTGAAAATATACCCAAAATGAGCTCTAGTTAGACAATAGTTGTGAGAGTTTTGGACACCATCCTTCCAATAGATTTTTAAAGATTCTAGAAAAACAATTTCCATAATGACAGTCTACATATCAAATCTATAGCTAGACTTGGGCCCCAAATCCAATGCTTTAAAATGCAAACAATTGTTTCCTTCAGATGTTACTGTAAGATACAAAGGTAAGAACATCTAAGCCAGTCCTGAAGGGCTTCGTTCCTACAATCTCATCAAGAATCAAGCGTGCAATGCTGTGAGTAAACTCTTAAAAATAAGCGTTCTAGAAAGGGATCTTCATACGATGCTCAGAACTCTACAGAACTTTTCAATGGGTTCTCTTAAAAGAAGCATGACTTTAAATGAGTTTTGTATGTGTGAAGAACCCTTTTGCAAAGGTTCTTTATAGGTTTAGAAGATTCTTCACGTCCACATGGTTCTTCTAGATTCTTCTAGGTCCGGTGTCCAGCACAGTTTGATGGTTCTCCTCCTCAAACACATTCACTAAACCTGACAATAAACTGGTGAGATGAACCAGGTCTTTCTGGGCAGGGAAATCACCAAAACGTGCTGGACCACGGCCCTCCAGCGCTGGAGTTCAACACCCGTGTTCTAGGGCATCATTTACAAAACCCTTCCTACAAGGAATGAGGAGCGGCTCTATCCAGTCAAACTGATTATGTTTTTCACTGAGAATGATCGTCGCTGCTCAGGGGAGTGACTAAAATAAAGCATGTGATGTATTTGAGGCTCATTTACAGCTGTACATATGGATTTCTTATTAAGTTAATCAAGGTTGTTACTTGTTGCCAGAAGGTGGTGGGTGGTGGGCTAACAGAAGGCATCATTATTACTTCTGTGATTAAATCATGTCTGGAGCCTTCCTGTACCTTTACATCTTCCAGTAACAACTAGATTCTCAGATTCTACAGAAAAAGTAAAGATAAAACTGAAGTTCAGTGGTCAAGAAACGTTCTTGTCGCTGCCGAGTCAATGGCTGTTTGTTTGTTTGACCAGGAACGTTTGGTCTCCTTGAAACTGTCAGAAGCAGTTTGTTTCTACAAGTGGTCAACCCTCTAGAGGAGACCACTTAGAGATGTTGAAGACTCAACACATGGATATGACAAAGACTGCTCGAAGTGACTGCACTGTGCCAGGGTTTTAATGGCCATCAGGTAAAGTATTTCAAATTGAGACAAAAGCTGGGGTGGTGGTGGCCTAGTGGGTACGATACTTGCCTGTGGACCAAGATGTCATGGGTTCAAATCCTACCTTCAGCACCACCACTGGGTTCCTGAGCAAGACCCTTAACCCCAAGTTGCTCCAGGG
>JBBJLS010000011.1:3645159-3657465 GCA_037577275.1 Bryconaethiops microstoma
CCCCAAGTTGCTCCAGGGAGACTGCCCCCTGTAGTTAGGGAATGGAAGTCGCTTTGGATAAAAGCCTCTGCTAAATGTTGTACATGTAACCTTGATGAAGGCTACACATTTTAAAAGGTACTTAAAGGCATCATTAAAGGTTTTTATTAAGGTACAGGACAAACTGTCTCCAATAAAAGATTTGAAGACAGTAAATCCAGTAAAGTGTTCCTTTGCTGAACTGATTAACATCCTTGCTAATATTATCTAAATATATTTCAAGTGATTCAGACCATTTTAATTTACAATTAGGTAAAACCACTCATTAATTAAGCTTTTCTCAGCACTATGACATTCACGTCTTCAGCGGTGAATTAAAGTCCACTTAATTAAGGTCAATTATAATCTTTCTGAAGATTACACGTGAGCTTTTCACTCTTTTCCACTCACATTCTTTCTTCTTTCTTAACGTAAAAGCTGTCATTGGCGCGGCCCAAACCGTCTCCAGAAATCACTTTATTCCCCTAAACGCACACCAGAAATAACAAGAGGAGAGGAAACATTCAGTTTTTTTTTTTTTTTTTAAACAGTGGCACCGTATGACACCGGCAGTGAAGCAATCTAATTGTCCAGGGATGGAACCCTGGCTCTATCCTTCATCACAGCAAGTGGGACAGCCATGATTAAAACACAGTGTCAGCGTGACTGACGGCTTCTTCGAGAGCTTGCGAGGATGACAGTCGCGGTAGTATCGAGAGAGCGCCGCTTCATCTACATCTAACTTCACAATCAAACTAAACCAACTTCCCCAGACGCAACTCAAGGCACACATAAACAACGGCAACAAAAAAATAAATAAATGAGTAAAAAAAATCCCGCCACCCCTCCCCAAAAAACAAACAAGAAAACTTTAACAATAAAAAAAAAGTGCATAAACTAAAAGGTGGTGGAGGAGTTGCTCCCGCAGGTACTGGCAAGGAGTGAAATTTTCTTCTTTTTTTTGTTGGCTCATGGTTCTGAAGTGTCTGATGCTAACAGTGCAGTTTCTCTCTCTCTCTGTCTCTCTCTCTCTCGCTCTGTCTCTCTCGCAGGAGTAGAGTTGTCCTGTTGTACAGTCTGGCTGGCAGGCTGGGGTACCCACAGAAAGGCATACCTATCTACGACTACTCTTGACATTTGTCAACACAGAGCCAGCGGAAAGGGACTCGATGTGCGAAATGGTAGGTGCGAGAAAGGCAATTTGATATTTAGTACGTCTTTCTTTGACATTTTTTCCCCCCTTTCCCAAAAAGTGAGGGAGTGTGCCTGTCGCTAACACGGGGTCGCACACGAGGTGATCCACAGCAAACTGCAATCTCTTCTATTGGCGGAAGGTGGTTTCGGGCTAGGCGCCCTTGTGGGGGAATTGGTTCTGCGTGTTTTTATTGAAGTTGGAGACGAGCGTGCCCCGAACGCGCTGACAGGGGGCCCCCGCGGGCTCTTGTCTTCACCTCCAAATCAGAAGACGGAGATACGAAGCTCCCTCTGTGCTCTCAATTATAGCCCCCCTCACTGCATACAGACAAAAAACACACACAAATTCACGCGCACACACACACGATTTCCATCCTCACCCCCTCTAAGGGTGGGGATGAAAAAAAAGAACACATAGGAGAAGAAGAAGTAGAAGAAGTTAAAACCCAGGCGCGTAAAAAAAGCCTTCAGTAATTCACTCCCGGCGGACGTCTTAGCCTGCACATTCGGCTCCGCAGGAACAGCTGACAGCCCCAATCCCGCGGACCCCCTCCTGGAAGGCCTGTCAGAGCCTGCCGGGCTGCTAGTGCCTCGAATCCTTGGGGAAACTCCCCTCTCGCTCCCTGCCGTCACCCCAAATCATAGCCCCCCTTTCCCTCTGGGTCCTGGAGGTCTTAGAGTCTCGTCCCGCTATTGCGCCTGATAAGGTGCATTTAAACGGGTGTAAGGGAGCGTCACTTGCCTCGCCCCTTCACCTGACCGGCTCTGGTGGGACTCCTCGTTGGTTAAGGGTGAGCGGGAGGGGAAGAGAGAGCCAGGGGAAACTAGGATAGGGCTGGTGGTGGTGGGGGGGAAGGGGAGGGGGTACAATGGCTAATTTAATCGGGGGGCACAGCTGCGCAAACAGGGGTATCATGGAATGTCTGTCGGCTGGTTAAAATCGACCGTGCATGAATAGCTCCATTTTCTACACCGCAACGGGCCATTTTCCATATGTCCCGACCAAAGCCATTCTTTTCTTCCGTCCCACCCTCCGACGCAAACGAAGTGTGCGAGCCGAGAGAGCTCCTCCAAGCCAAAGTTATTCTCTTCTCTAGACTACTGCCACTATAAAGAAAAAAAAAAAACAAACCCAACTCTGACCTACTGACAAGCCTGTCAGGAAAAAAAGAAAACGCCTGCGAGAAACAAACAAACAAACAGAAGGAAAAAAACACAACACACTCCAAAGCATGGCGAGGTCAGGGCACGCTGAACCCGCTGATGGTGGGGGAGCGGTGAACTGTCCTCGTCGGGGAAAGTTCAGCTTTTCAAAGTGAAATCTCCAGCTGATGGCTTAAAGACCTGCACCCCACTGCTCACTCCTTTTTTTTCCTACTGGCAGAGTTTCACCAGAGCCATTTGGAAGGATTAGAACAGAGATGAGGAGGGTGGGAAGGAGGGAAAAAAAAGGAAGAAGAAAAAACTCTTCGACTCTTAGCGATTACATGGTGTCTGAGTAATGGCTCCTGGAGCCTTCAGAGTGCATTAACCCGATGTCCTTGATGCCCTTCGGCCATAACGTGCCCCCCTCCCGCCTCCGCTGGCAGGAGCGGCTGTGCTGATTCTCCCCCCCAGAGGAAAAGTCCATGGAGTGACCGTACCGTGCTGCTTTCTCCTCAAAACACATCCACCTGAGCTCTGCAGGACCCCACCTCCCAAACAGGCCCTGATATTCCCTTATTTAACCAGTAGAAGTCATGGTTAATTTATTATTAAAACTGTATTTATTATTAAGAATGAATTTTTATGAATATTAGTGAAGAAATCCAATTGAAAATGCCAATTCTGCATATTATTGACAGCACATCTATGTTTGTACACAAAAGTGAAGATTCTAATTCTGAATTTGAAGTTACCTTGGGCATATGTCAAAGTGCAAACTGGAATATGTCAATATATGATAACATATAAACCATCATGTTACGAATTGTGTAAATAATCATGTAATGACTAAGCAGTACAGCAGAACGGCGGTCGCGACTCTCTCCATCTAAGGGTTGACCCTTTAAGACAAAATCTGTCGTTGTATATCAACTTCACAAAATTTAATGAAAGCCTAACCTGCACCACACCTGTACTGTTTTCTGTACTGTTCAACATCAAGACAGATCTACAGATACACACTGGTGACCAGGGCGATTTATTTATTTATTTAGGTTGTGAAGACCAAACTGACAGTTATATATAAGGCAGCTTGAGGGAAGATGACCTCCTGGCTTAGATCCACCCTCTGCTCCTTTACTAATGCAATAGGGGGGACTTCTTATTACACGTAGCCCTTCTTTATAATTGCCCCTGTTGTAATATAAGGACGAAACTACTGTTTATTTCTAATAATCATCTGCCTGTATATGGTAAACTCAAGCACACACATGGTTTGGCTTTACATATGCTTTAGCAGGACATATCATTTGTTCTCCTCTACAATCTAGCGGATTCCAGCACATCGTCTTGTAGTGCTCGCAATGGGAGTTACATTTTCTTCCTACATGCTGCTTCTGTGATGAGTATCATTTGAAAATTTTTTTAATGAAAAGACTCAGAAACAAAAACGTGACAAAAAAAAAATGGTGAAAACCAGACACCTTTAGACCCTTTTCTCAGACAGGGCAGGATAAGGGGCAAACAGGCCTGTGGTCGGCCGAAAGCTCAGCGGTGAATTCAGAAAGGACAGGTGGAGAGAGAGAGGGAGCCCGATTGCCTCTGGCTGGCCGAGGATGCGGTAAATGGAGCAAATGAAAGACACAGCCAGTTTACAAAATGGATTGAGTTGCTTTTCAGAAAGCACTCTGAAAAACGATACAGCAGCAGCAAAAGTGGAACGGACGGGGCAAAAAATAATACTGGATATCTAAGAGGAGCGAACGCAGGGAAATCGAGCGAAACATCCTCTCATCTGCCCGGACCCAGGCTCCAAGGTCGTGGTGGTCCAAGCCAGACTTTTCTCTGGATCCGTTTCCTCTCTCCAGGCACCTGGCTCTCCTGCTGTTGGCCCCGTGATTCAGTGCCTTGCATTAAGAGCAATTCACCTGCCTCCGGTGTCCCAGCGGTACGAGTCCCACCGGGGGGAAACCAGGCGGAGCGTAAAGGGAAAAAAAAAGTTCCACATATGGTAAAGTCAAGCTGCTCGGAGACTGCCGAGCGTCTGCTGTGGGGATAGTGGCTCCTAAAAGGCCCAGCTGGTACTTGGAAAAGGGCTTCTGCATTACTACACCTCAGCGCCCGCCTCAGCGCCCGCCTCACCTCCCTTCTGGAGCCGCCGTTGGCCGACTCGCGCCAGCCAGCCATTTTAGATTCCTACCCCTTCCCTGGACCCCCCCTCACTTTGCCTTCCCCTTCCCCTCTGCTTCCACAGGCTCTGGATCCAATTGAACATTTGGTCTTCCACTGCTGCTTAATCAAATTCCTCCATCTGGCCCCCCTATCCCTGCGGAACAGAGGAAGGTGCAGCCTGTTCCCCGGTCCAAGCGCATATTGGGAGGGAGGGAGGGAGGCGAGGGCCAGGGACTGCCTACCTAACTTACGCCGGCCAGTCAACGAGATCAGGTGGCCAGGCGGCAGCGGCTGGCAGCGGGTGGAGATGGTGCGGGGGCGAGCGTCAGGCATCCTGTGGAGCTTCGGGATGAGCCGCTCAGGACGAAAGACCATAACAACCACCGAACCAACAGAGGGGTAGAAAGGAATGACCACTGCTCTCCTTTACAAAACAACTTTCTTGCATGGGCAGCAATCCTAATTGTTAGGATGTTCCAGTCAAGCTTTTTATGCCCTTGATCTCAAATCTGCTAAAACTGAGCATCTGCTGTTATGAAGTCTGACATTCATAATTTTGCAGAAAATACAAGCGCACTGCACACTTACATATGTTTAATATTTAGGTACTCCATGTCAGACCACCGGTGGCTGCTTTAAAATACTACAAGAAAACTGTAGAATTTTTCTTAAAACTATGTTTGGTGTTTTATTTTCTGCACTGGTATGCAGTGCTTTTTGGCTCATTTTTCTAAAAGCTAATTTTACTTTACATTTACTATGTATTACTATATTATGAACATTACTTTTGTCTAATACGCAAACATGATTTGTATATGATCAAATGAATACTCATATAAAGGACAGAAAAAATGGAGTACTAATAGTCGTTCATAATAGTTGTTATATGGATCTATTCACATTTATATCAGAACCGCACATTTGCTTATAAGATGGCACAAATAAAAAGAGTGACCTGTTGATTGCCAAATTGTGAGTCCACATTCATTTCTACTGTTAAAGCTCATATCTTGCTGGTTACTTATCTTACCTCGTCTTCTTCACCAATCAGCTTCATTGCATTCCCATTCTTTTCATGTGTTATGAAAGCTTATTAATTAATTTAGGGTGTTTATGGCTTCATTAATGTCTTATCCTTTGATAAAACAATAAACTCCATCCCCTGTTACTTTTACACCAAGCAGGGCTAGGCCTGACTCAGGTAAGTGTTCGCTCAACACAGAACTTGTCTGTGACAGGCAACAAATGTCCCACACAGTTATCTGTAAAGGCGCCAAGCTGATACAAAAAAAAGGATCGCAGATCTGACCTGCTACTCTTGAAGAGCTGAGGGATTTGTGACAGGAATAAAAACCACTTCACCTCAAACTGAATTGTCTGAGCTCGTGGAACTACAAAGCTGTGAAAGCCCCGGATTTGCCTCCCGTCTCCACCGTCAATCTCCTCTCAGTCAAATGTGCAGCATGATGACTAAGCCCATTCTCACATCAAAACCACACCTCACGATATCAGACAAATCTCAGGATCATGTGGGAAATCCTCGGGGATGTTTGGTTCCCCCTTAATTTCTACCTGCCTACTTCAGTCAGAAGCTCTAGTACTTGTCTCACAAATGCTACATGCAAATCTGCTCATGTTCCTACAAAGACATCTTCGAGGTACGACAACAAGACGGCGCTACAAATATGTTTTTGTGGAGCGTCTGCCAGACAGAGTAATCCACAGCATTTCGGTCTTTATTCCTACAGTCCAGCTATCTCCTCCATTGCCAGGTGGCAAAACATGTGTCAATAATTAAACTGGTTTTACAGAAACAGGACAGCAAATGCAGTGCAATTTGTTTCTCATCTTCCATTGGCCCTCAGCAGTAGCGCATGCGAGAGAGTAATTAATCAAACCACTGGAATATGTGAACGGCAATTTCCACTTAATGGCACTTACAGGTATTGCGTCCCTAAAGTCGGCCATTTCGCCTCTGAAACGAGGATTCATTTTCCTCTTTATGGTTCTGACAATAATGGCGAGCATGGACGTTAAACAATATCCATTTCACAGGATTCTGATAATGGTCGACTGGTGTGGCCGGGTACGATGCAAACACATCAAACTACAAACAAAGCCCCTCGCTCACAAGACACGGCTAAAGGACACGTACGAGAGCTACATAAAGAAACACATTCATAGACGTATGAATGCAGGAATACAATCCACCATACTGGAGCTCACTTTGTTTTTCCTCTTGTGTTTTCCATTTTTAAACCCACCTCCTAGTTCTTCACTTTCTCCTTTATTTTCCATTTATTAGAATCTGGGCAGAACTAAAGGGTCTTTGTTTTGCTTCTGGATTCCAGTCTTCTTTTCATGGTCTCGAGCTAAATTAGGCCTGGGAAATTGGATGACTTCACTTTCAGGCTAATCAATATCCTGCAGCAGTAACGCACTGGGTCTAGGTGGGGCTGGCTGGATTGTGACCTGCGAATAGAGACACTCAAGAGTAGCCAAGGTGTCCCATTCTGCTGCGACTGTCAGTGTCCCCTAAGGGTGGGCAATATGACGAAAATATAATACAGCAATATTTTTTTGAGGTTTGTTATAATGCTACTGAAATGCTATTGAGTGATTTGGAAAATGATTGGAAGTCGCCTATAATGTGAAAAATGTGCCTTGATTCGGTCTTGTGTCTGAGTTGTGTCTGAAGTTAATGTTTAATTTACTAAGTCTGTAGTAAATAAAAAAACCTGCAAATATGACCACCCAATAACTGGCTCCAATCTCAAGCTCCTCCATTGTCAGGGTTCGAACTAGCTAACTCTGATTTGCGACTGATTTTAGTGGTAAATAAGGTGGACAATAATGGATCAAGCCCTACAGGGTGAAGCCTCATGCAGCTACACTGTAACTGTTGAAATTATATTAGTTGCATTTTACTAGATGCGTTTAAAAAACATTTTGAAAATTATCATTTTATCTTGGTTATATTTTGTATTTTAACATTACTTCACTTTGTAAGACAAAGGTACCTTTATTTTGAAACCTACGTTGAGCTGGTGGGCCTGTAGCGCATGCCTGATGGAGGAAAAAGCAGGTGCTGTGCACCGCTGAAACATTAGGGTCAATTTTTTAGTCAAGTTGTATTGAGCTATGAAAGCTATACAGATTAATGATGTTAAAAAAGTGAAGATAAGAAGACATACAGATGATTTCCTTTTGTAGCATGTAGCCAATGAGGTATTTATCTGTCTGTATTTATTTTTGTTGTGGATCTTTCTACTGTTATGTGTAAGCTAATGGCTAATATGACTTATATTACTGTGTATTGCTAGTTTTCAAGGTTTGCTGAGGTTTTGGAGATTTGGAGAGACGAAGACGTCATTAAACCCGTAAAACAAAACCACCTGCGTCTGTACGTGCTTGGAAGGGAGTCACATACACCATTCTTTTGTATCTCTTTTGTGATATTATTGATCATGATAAAACTGTACTGAGATTTCACTCGCCACTAGTGTCCCTACTAAACTCACCACAATTCCAGTAAAACCCCATTTCAAACACAATCTAACAGCTCAGAGACCTGAGCCAAATTTTAGAACACAGTCTAAGCCAAGTCTCTGCCTAAAGCATGCTGACAACAGGGCTGCTGAGTAGTTCAACTGGACAGGAGGGTTGCGACTTAAATCCCAGGTATGCCATAGCCATCCGCTGCCAATAGTCCAGGAGAACAAATCTGGTCCTGCTGCTCCCGGGGTGGAAAAGATAGCTCTCTTTTGTCCATCTACACCATCTACAAAAGTGCTGACAGTTACAGATATCCAAACTGGGTGGTCAGCACTCTTCTCAAAGAGAGTTAGGGTGAACTATGACACTGCATGAGCAATAGTTCAACAACGTGCAGTTGCTGAGTGCTTTCCTTCATAACTCAATACTGGTTGGGGCCACCACAGACGATTGAGAGTGTGATGGATGGGTAATACTGACAAGATGATAAAATAAATACATAAAAAGTGGTGATAGGGGAGATTCTCCAATAGGTATTGTACTTAATTAACCCTTTCACAAGTATTTTAAAATAGTAATGTATATACACTATGTTCATATTGATTTAGATATTTTGATAGATATTTTTAGATATTAGTAATAGAGAGCAACTGATTTCCACATATCTACATATTCAGAAAACAACGGTTGAGTCCCACACATTGCTCGTGAAGTTATAAGGAGTACCAATCATTCTTAAAGGCATGATAACAAAATCAGCCTGAAGGGATGTTCGAAAAATTATCCTGTAAAAAAATAATGATGATAGCTGTTGGTACCTAAAGCCATAGAAATGTAATAAACAGACCTTGGGGGTGTAACCTTGGAGAGGAAACGTTTCCACTCCACTTTTTGCTTTTAGGTTTGGATTGTTTAGGATGTAGATGACACATGGAAACCTGAGCCTCCAGATCCTCTGCAAGTTGATTGCTGGTTTGAGAGAAAAGCATCTGCACGCTGTTTTTGTATTGCAGGGACTATTAATCTATAATGATTGCAAACAAAATACAGTGCTTATGTTGAGTACGTACAACATCTATACCATCACTGCTGTCCACAGTGCAACACGGCTACGAACCACACTCAGAAGGAACATCACTTACGTGAACTCATTTAAAAAGCCAAGTGTAAGTGGAGCATCTCGCCGAGGATAAACACGCCGAGAGAGCATCAGGAGGAGCTGTGATGGGAAGCATGCTGATGAACTGCACTGTTCTCATTAGCGTACAGGAAATTGGGCCCATGATGAACCTCACTGCCCCGACGTCAACAGCAAACCCTGATCCAGGATCCGTTCCCTCTGCCGCTCTCAACCACAGAGCAACTCCCAGCCGTCCATGCGGAGACAGAGAGCAGATCACTCTCTGCTTTTAGTGGCAGAGCGGCCTAGCCTTAATGGCACCCATGTCCTCTTAAAACCTTATTCTACCCCTTCCCTCCCTCCACTCTAAAGACCCCTCGAGAAGCTTCTGGTTTCAGTAATTCATCCAGGACCCAGACATCAGAGGAAAAGACAATCAATCTCTCTCTTGCGCAGTGGAACTATAGCATACCTGCTTAGCTGATGTACTTATTCCACGGCTTTCTTTCAAAACTAAAGCGGTAGAAAAGTTTGGGATAATAAATTGCTCCAAAATACCTTCAAAGGAACAGGCGAAATGAGACCGTTCCAAACAAACCGAAAAAAAAACCCCATTTTTTATTTAGCAGTATGATGACCAGTACAATCTGAAGCGGATTCTGCTGTGGGCAATATAGGCTACTGCCTGGGGCGGCAACAGGCCAGGGGCTGGACCTGCACTCCTGAAATCGTGAGATGTGTTTCTGTGCAGCCGCAGTCCCCCGTTAAATCCTGCTGCCGGCTGACGATCCTCTCCTGATTCGTCTTCTAGCACAGTGCAATCGCGCATCATCATCAAAGTTGAGAAAAACACAGTTTTCGCTCTTCCACATATACACCAAAGGAAGCTCATCACTGATTATATTTACGCTATTATTTCGGGTGCCGCCCTTATAGTACAGATCTATAGATTAGGAGAATGTGGTCAGTCTCATGTCTATTGGGGATCCAAGCTGCCAAACACACGCCCAGTTAGAAACACAGCCTCTGGTTGGTCAACAGTCTCAACTTAAAGCAAAATGGGACACCTAACAACCATGCTCACATCGATAAGGGTTTAAAACACAGAGAAATTGATTTTTTTTTAAATCACAGAAGACATTTAAAATTGGATTTATCATTACGGATTCAATTTACAAAGTCCCACTTACTGACCAAAAAGAGTGCAATTCAAGGCTGGATTTAAAAAGCTTCTGAAAGGGATACGATCACACTGGAACAATATATAAGAATTTGTCTGGGTATTCAGTCTGGATTTAACACTATCGACCTGGGAAGGTTAAAAAACGGAATTATCAATTGTACTGCCACGAAGAAGATACCCTCCTGGATACACACACACACACACACACACACACACACACACACACACACACTGCAACCTCCACAGCTCAGGACTTTCAGGGCAGGTAAAATCACATACACCGTCAGAACAAAGCCATTGTTAATCAAGGCACAATGTAAATGTAGTCTCAAAGGTAAAACATGGTCCTTAACATTGGCTAAATGAGTTGTTTTATTTGCAAATGGCACAAGGTATATTTGCAAGACATTACGAGGGGAACCATCCAAGGTCAGTTTAGTACCTTCCTTTTCCCCAAACAGGTGCCAAATAGGACAGGGTTGAATACAACGACTGGCACTCCAGTATCCAGAAGCTCTTCACCACAGCATGCACCAGCAGACTTATTGATTCCATACATGAGCTGTGAGCATCATGTGAGGTGTAATGTGATGCAACATCACTATCCCTGATGGATCCTTCTCTCTTTTTGCAAAAAAAAAAATGGACCTAAATAGTCTCCTGGTACCAGTGTTGTAATAAAGACCTCTTGAGGTCCAAGTCCGAGCCAGAGACAGAGAAGTCCATGAATAACCGGACAGTGACACAACTTTTGCACCCTTTGCTCTGCTTTCCAGGCCATTAACAAAAAACAGTCAGTGTTCACATCTGTCTGTAGACATTGAGAAAAATGTCCATTTTAGTTTAACGGTATTTACATTTACATTAAGTGAGGTGTAAAAGAATCACTACACTTTTTATACATACAAGCCACTTTTAGAGCATTAGGTGATTCAAGCTTCAAGATTCGAGATTCTTTATTTGTCACAGGCAGCGAAATGTACCCTGAACCACTTCTTTTTTATGACTGTGCAAAAGTTATAAAATAAGTACAATTTTAAAATCAAAATTTAAATTTATAACACAGATCTAAAATTAAAAAGTACAACAACTTTAACAAGGAACACAAGTTAAAGGTAAAATATATCAGCTAAATTAGAGTTGTTTTTTGGGGGGGGTTTTTGTACAATGTGCAAAGTTGGATGTTAAAGTGAATTGTGCCACGTTAACGCAACACTACTTTACATGCGTTTCAGGTTCACCAACCCAGGTGTGTTGATTTTTAATTTTCTACATGGTATGGACATGTAAGCTGTCCTTTATGGTGAATGAACCAATGGAAATGGTTCCAAAATGTTTACACTGACTTACTATAGAAGCTCACTAGTGTCACCATAAGTAATGGGAGAGAGGGAGGGGGAGGGACATCATACCCACCCTCCTCTTTATGGTTGTGGCATCACCAGTGGCATCACCAGGGCTTACGATCGCAATCTACTGAATATCAGACCAAACAAGTCAAAAGTGACATTTCTGGTCACTGTTCAAAACCTGTATGTGTTTGTACACATTAGAACCCCACCTGTGTAGCATAAAGCACCAGTGCATTTAGACTACAGGCTGCAGACTCCAGCCCAGTTGTTAGAGCACATATAAAGGTGAACTATTCAAACATAGCTGGGTCCAGAGGAGCCCGGTGCCAAGCAGGAACCTCCTGCAGCTTTCCTTTCTTAGGGTTGTATATATATAAAAAAAATACAGCAACAGGGCATCTCTAAATAATTGAATGAAGACGCATTTATTATTATTTTTTTTGACCACGTCCACATCAAGCGAACGAGAGAGGGAGAGAGGATGACGAGAGATGGAAGAGGAGGGAGAGAAAACAGAAACAGAGCAGAATTCATACAGGGTCTAAACACACACACACACACACACACACACACACACACACACAAACACACACACACACAGGGGGTGTGTGTGTGTGTGTGTGTGTGTG
>JBBJLS010000011.1:3657565-3676506 GCA_037577275.1 Bryconaethiops microstoma
ACAGGGGCTAAACACACACACACACACACACACACACACACACACACACAGTGTGTGTGTGTGTGTGTGTGTGTGTATGTGTGTGTGTGTGCATGAGTCCCAAGGCAGCAACGAAGCATCTCTTCTGCATTTGGCCCCCTTATGGGGTGCAATCTTTCCTTCCCTGTCACCACGCCAACCCTTTCATTCTCCACAGCACTGCCGTCTCCTTCCCTGACTTCAGTATGAGACTTCGCTCTCCAAAGGGTTTCAGATACTTCGGCTGTGTTTTCAACCTCGGAAAGAAATGGAACTCTGCCCAGTTAACGTTTTCGCAAGTGCTTTCTCTTGTGCTAGATTTTTACCTCTCGCATGTCACGCCGTCAACGTTACCCCGCGGTTTAAAGCCGTCAGGGTCAGAGAGAAAGAGAGAAAGGAGGAGAGAAAGAGAGAAAGAGAGAGAGACAAAGAAAGAAAGAAAGACCATAAACGTCAGGTTAATTGTTTTTCACAAAACAGGATTTCTCAGTTGAACCCAACATCAAGCATGCCCACTAGGAAAAAAGGGGTTGGATGGATGGACGGATAGACAGACAGACAGACAGTTAGACAGACAGACAGACAGACAGATAGACCGATAGATAGACACCCATATATAGATAGACATATATAGATAGACGGACAGATGGACAGATAGATAGATAGACACATATATAGATGAACAGACGGACGGACGGATGGACGAATAGATACACTGATAGATGGATAGACAGACAGATGGACAGACAGACAGACAGATCAATAGATAAATAAACAGTAGGGTAAATTAAGTCACACAGTAACAGAGCTGAAGCTCATTCTGTGAGTCTTTATATTCAGAGAAGAATGGGAATGGCTCCAACACTCACGGCCTCCTGGCGGATTCTGCCCTGGCGAGACTTTCGGCACATGTTGAGCGCTCTCTTAAAGCGGGTGAGGGCGACGGAAGGAACTTGTCACGGCGCTTTGCGCCATCAAAAACTCATTTGGTTGAGGAGCAGCTCTCCGTACGAAAGAGACAAAATAAAAGGTCAAATTCAATTGCCTTTGCTGCTGGCCAGGCTCTACCCAATGACGCGCAATAATCTAATACTCCACGCTATCACAATATCACCAAATCCTACGGCAACCGCAAATAATGATACAATATTCTGTCTCTCAGAGGACTCGGAGAGCTCCTTCCTCTAAATGAGTTCAGTTGTTTGTCTTTGTGTCTTGTGACTGCTCCCACTAAAGACACACTGTTCCAAAAATAAAGCGGCCAGGGACGAAAGGGATCATTGAATCGCGCTAGTGAGGATATCGTAGTCGCGGATAAAAGATCGCAAATAACTCTTCGACAAAAATACCAGACCTTTTGATTTTAACAACGCTCAGAGGCTTTGAGGATTAGGTTTCGCATGCAGGTGAGGGTTCAAGGCAGTCAACTAATTTGGACGTGAATCAGAAAGATTTGAGCTTTTATTATGAATGCAAATTTTGTGATTTTTAAAAGAAAATAACACTCTTTCTGGACGGTCTCTCCCGGTGAGGACGGAGAGGTAGGGTACCGAGAGGTGGAGAGGAAAGGACAAAAAGACTGCACACAAAATGGGATCAAAAACGACAAAAAACACAGGCCGAGGGGTGAAAAAAGAGAGAAACAAAGGAAGAAAAGTCAAAGACAGGAAAGAAAACATGGAGGGAAAGAAAGAGGAGAGAGTGAGATCCATTCCCTCGTTCTCTTTCTCTCTCTCTCTCCCTCTCCCTCCCCCTTCCTCCTTGCCTCTGCTCCCCCAGGAGACTTCCCTTGATGCCAAGCATTCATCATCTAGCCTCTAATATCAGTTATTCAGTGGCTCCTCTGCTTACAGCAGAATTAATTTGGGCTTTAATTACTCTCATCGGTGGAATGCTGATGAGGGAGGGTGAGGAAGCAGCCTGGGACGCAGCCGCCGCCGCTCATTCCACCATTCCACTGCACTCATTCAACACTCAATCCCACCAGGACACACACACACACACACACACACACACACACACACGTACAGACACAAACAACTGGCAGACCAGCCAGGAGCGCCACAGAGGGAGTCACTCAGGGAGGAGGGTAGAAGGGAGAGACAGTGTGTGTGTGTGTGTGTGTGTGTGTGTGTGTGTGTGAGAGAGAGAGAGAGAGAGAAGAAAAAAGTATATATTAAAGATATACAGAGAGCGGGAGAAATAAATAAATATTGAAAAGAGGTAGAAAGGGATGCCAGGGAAAAGAAAGAGATAGGTAAGAGAAAGAGAGAGCGAGAGAGAGAGAGAGAGAGAGAAAGAGAGAGAGAGAGAGAGAGGCAAAGAAAGAGAGAGAGAGAGGCAGAGAAAGAGAGAGAGAGAGAGGCAGAGAAAGAGAGAGAGAGAGAGAGAGACAGAGAGAGAGCCAGAGAAAGAGAGAGGGGGGAGAAAGGTAGAGACAGATAGAAAAAATAAAAAGTTAGAGAGAGACAGAGAGATGTGTGTTTTTGTGTATGTGTGTGTGTGTGTGTGTGTGTGTGTGTGTGTGTGTTATATCTGTGACTTAACCTGTATAACTGAACCCACTGAGTAGACGTCATTTGTATTTTCAGTAAAGTTCAATAAATACCACTTTTTTACACTCTGATTCATTGTAGTTGCTGAGCAATTCATAGCAGATTTTGAGCACTTCATCATAGTTACTCAGCAATAAGTTGTAATATCTGATGAATATTAATCCTGTTTCTCCTCACTTTAAGGGGATTATCCTGCGCAGCCCATCGCTCCTCGCGCCGTGAGGTGGATCCATGTGCCGACGCCTCTCCAAGCCCGTGTGATGCTTACAGAATGCAACATATTGGCTAAGGATTGTGATTGATTGGGCAAGTCTGCCATAGCGATTCGTTTGATTAAATGGAACCGCGGGACTCCCTTCCAAGTCTTAATGAAGCAGCCATTGAAAGCCGGCAGAAAAAAAAAGCCAGGAGAGGAGCCAGGAAGCCTACAGCTCGACTCGAACGGAAATGAGCTCTGAATGCCTCTCTCTCGACTGCATGAGGGCAGAGAGAAGCAGAGAGAACAGCCTGCTAAAAAGAGCAAGAGCGACCCTCAACCAGCCACTCAGCTGCAGCGGGATAAGGCACAATAATTAAGAAAAAATGGTAAGCAGGTACATTTACCTACATATATCTACTTAACTACACTTTAAAGGTTTTGTACATCTAATATTTTTAAATGATGATACATTTGTGAGAAATCCATCTTTTAGCCCTTTACATTCATGTTTAGTGTCATTCTGTTCTTTGGTTCAGCAGCTGGACTGCTTTTCTCTCACTTTAGCACTTTATTTTAGACTAAATTGAGAAGCACAGAGCCAAGATTCACTTCTAATGCTGATAGATGCTGAATGTATCAAGAATAACCGCTGCAGTGGGTTTCAATCTGAGTGACGCACAAAGCTTCGAGTATATCTTTTGCTGCTTGCTGTGAGGTACGTGCCACTAGGAACAAATAAAATACTCCCGTGTGTTACTTGCAACTGGTTATTTCCCCGTGAAGTTGCAGCAATGGTTACATACCAGGAGTACTTAGTTTACTTGGTACTTACTCAGCTAGCCAACAATACTCAAGACATTTAAATAATAACCAATGGAAACACAATGACTTTTAGAACCTCAGAATTGTTATACATTAGGTGATATTGTCTGAAACTTGTCTGTTAGCACTGTGGTGCACACTACACAATCCATCACCTAGAGAGATCAGAGACTTACCATGCCTAAATGCCAGAATGGTTGTTGTTTCTGGACTAAAGCTGAGGTAACAATGAATGTGAGTAAAATCTGTCTGCATAGAAAGCCAGTTCACTTGAAATGATACAATAATGAAAAAAAGTAATTGGCTTTGGGTAGCAATGTCATCACCAAACTCAAAATTGGAATAAAATTAGAGTTTAGTGCTGGTTTTATAACAGGTTAAGCCTAAACTTGGACTAAATTGCAGGGTCATTTGGGGAATTACCATTAGCAATTATTTTAAGGCTCAATGGAGTGGTGGTGGCCTAGTGGGTAGGATACTTGCCTCTAGGCCAAGAGGTCATGGGTTTCAATCCTACATTGAGCAGACCACCACTGGGTTCCTGAGCAAGAGCCTTAACCTCAAGTTGCTCCAGGGAGACTGTCCCCTGCAGTTAGAGAATGGAAGTAGCACAAGTGCTACTTCTGCATGTGGGTTCTTGCTTGAAAAAGTGAACACCTACTTTAGGAACTTGACCTGATAGTCTAAATTCCTACATTTGGCAGCTACTCACACTTGCACTTGTATTACAATAACAATACTTTTACTTCAGGATAGTTCTACACTTTTACACATCTATGAAAGGGGAAGGGCTCATGGTTATCGCACCCGTGCCAAATTTTGGCCATTTAATTTAACAGCCGAGCATTTGACTTCATCTCGAGTAGAAACTCGTCTGCAATTTTGTGCCTTATTTTCGGAAAGCAACTAAAATTGTAACTTAGCGACAGTTTGAATTTGTCATCCTATGACATCACTGGGCCTGAAAGTAAACCCTGCACGGATACATACAAACAGAATCCAGACACCAGCTTTCTTTCAATCACTGTGAAAGGGATCCAAAGAGAAAGCAAGAAAAGCATCGCAAACAGAATGCAATATGGCTGTAATTATCCAAAATTTCCAAATACATTCCTGCTCCCCTGCCTTTCTCCAGAGGAATAACGAGCCGCTGTTGTATGAAGGAGCCTCAGCCCCGTCTGAGTGGCTTTTTCACTGGCGTGTGAGTCTTATTGTCTAATTCAATGACAGCGGTAGCACATCATTTCGATTTGTCTGCTTAAAAGCGCTGCGAGCAGGGAGAGGAGCTGCTTTCACATGTGCAGAAAGCGCCGTGTTTTCTTCCCCCACAAGCAGCTCTGCCGCTCCGGAGCCTCAACATTTGCGCTAATGGTAACATGAGTATTGACTGTGTAATTATGTGGAGCACCGTCTCTACTGGGAGAGCAGACAGACATCAGAATAACACCGCCATAATTAATGTATGCCAATATTGTATAAGAGGGAGGGCTTAAAAAAAGAGAAAAATCTGGGTTGATTTTAATAATCACAAGGACTTGCATACACTCAGTTGCACACACACACACACACACACACACACACATACACACACACAGGCAATTACAAACATGACACACACTCTAACATGCAATCTCAAAGAGAAATCTAGATTAAGTTACTAAAAGATGGGAGAGGACTGGATATTCAGACAATGACAAACACACACAGGCATGTTTTATTTTCCATACTGTACCCATTAAAAGTTTGGGAACACCCACATTTGTGATATGTGTGCAGTTATTTTCTTCAAAAACCTTGTATCAAGTTATATATGTTAAAGTTAAAGTGATTTATGTCAGGGCTGGGGACAGTAACGGGAGGCGGCCACTTGAGGCTGTCCTTTTTTTGGTTTCGTTTTGGGGACTTTTATTATGAAAGATATGGGTTTCTGTTAACTATTAGTAACAGCTGTGTTGAGTTAGGTGTTCGTGTTTTGATTTGTTTATGTGCGTTTGGTTTTGTATTTAAGGACTTTAGGGACTGACAGAAGGTGTCAGACCAGGTGTTTCTCCTGTCACCCTGAGTTTAAAAGCTGTATTACTCTGTCTGACCCTCGCGTCAGTTTTGTTTTGCTTCATTTTTGAAAATAAAAGAAAAGTATTTTGCCATGGAAGTCTGCTTAAGCACCTGCCTTCATTGGGAAGATAGGGGAAATATGATAGATGGACCAACCAGTTAAGCCAAGGCGCAGCAGACAAGGCTGGAGTGGTGAGCGAGCCAATAAGGAGGAAGTCAGCCCTGAAGGAACTTGTCCTTGGTGCATGGATGACTTTCCTGCTGGAGTCCTATGAGGAGGAAACAAGCAGGGAAGCCTGCTTTGAGCACCCTGGTGAAGGCTACAAGGGATGAAGCCCCTGGTGCTCTTTCAATCCTCCTGCTGGAAAACAGGGCGCTATAGGAACAGTGGAGCCAGGTGGACTTGCTGGCGAGGTATGTTGATGATCAGAGCGTGGTCTTGGACCAACTGCAGGCCCGCAGGGCAATGCAGCCCGTCACGCTGCTTCGAGAGGAAATGTGGTCCGACTTGCAGTTCTATGGGGCATCTCTGCTCCAGCCGCGCCTGGCAATGCTGCGGTGCATGACAAGAAAGTTGAGGGGGCTGATCGCTAACATGGCAGCGGCACCGAGACAGAGCTCTGGTCAGGCATCTGATGGCACAAGGACTCTGCATGAGATGACGATTCAGTCACTGCCCCAAGTGAGTGCTAATGAGAGCCAAGCCGCTGCAGACCAAGCCACAGACGGTGTTCGTGCTGCTGCAGCCCAAGCCTCTGTGAGTGTCGGAGCCATGGAGAGTGGTCGTGCCATTGCAGCCACCGTCAGGGATGACGCAGAGTGGGAGAGCGTGACCAAAGTCGAGGAAGAGAGCCTCGAGGCAGCGCAAGCAAGGCTCCTGCGTCCCAAGCGTGCACCGAGGAGGACGAGTCCTGTGCCCAGGCCGAGGCAGCTTAAATCACCAATGCCGACACTGAGAGGGCTTCCGCCACTTGTTCCAGCACCGAGAAGACTCCTGCCACTGGTGCCAGCACCAAGGCTTTAGATTCCCACTGCTCCCCGGTGTCAATCCCCAGATCCGGAGTTGGGGGGTAACAAGGGAGAGGTAGGAAGCCCTTTAGCCCAGCAGCTAAGCCCAGTAGAGGGGCCTGTAGTGGCAGAGGGGCCGTTAGAGGGGCCTGTAGCAGCAGAGGGGCAGTCAGAGGGGCCTTTAGCCGCCCAAGAGGGGCTCCGCCTTTGAGGACAGCAATGGGCTCCCCGCGGAGGGGCTCCCTGGAGGGGGGCGTGCCCAGGAGAACAGAGAGGAGCTCCCGGAAGGGGCTCCACCCCCGAGAACAGTGAAGGGCTCCTTGGAGGAGCTTGAGGGACTGACAGTAGGTGTCGGTCCACCGTCCTGTTAGTTTTGTGTTTTACCTGTCACCCTGAGTTTAAAAACTGTAGTACTGTGTCTGACCCTCGTGTCAGTTTTGTTTTGCTTCATTTTTGAAAATAAAAGAAAAGCATTTTGCCATGGAAGTCTACCCAAGCGGCTGCCTTCATTGGGAAGATAATGTGATATTATACTTAATATGTAAAGTAATTTACTTAAGTTAATAAAGGTACAAATAAAACACATTTATTCCTTAAACCTTTCATGTGTGTTAACCAACTTTGGGCCAAAAGAGGTGCTTTCAATAATGGTTTGCAAAATTTAGTTCAGGCAAAATCTGCTCTTCACTCTAAGAAATGACAAAAATGCTGAACATGAAGTACTGGAGCAACCCTAAACCTTAAAAAAAATCTGTAACTACTTGTTTTGCAAACTGTCTTTCTAATTTAATTAGCAGTAGTTTGTCCAGAACTTGATCGGATTGAGATCTGGGGAATTTGGAGACCTTAAGCTGAATTTCCCAGTGAGATTTCAAAAGAACTTGCACTAATATGTGGTTATTGTAGTTAGATTCTACAGGAAATTAGTTTTTCAGTGGAGAACTGACTCAACTTGCAACATAAATTACATTTCTGTTGAGCTTTGTATTTTTTATGCCATAAAAAACACGGAAAAAAGGTTGGGGGACCAAAATCACCCGCGATATTTCGGACTGTGGCGGAAGTTTCCTTGATGAAGGATTGATCAGGTGAACCATGGATTGGGTGGTCACTGTAAATAGAGAGAGCTTTGGGGATGGTTAAAATTAGACATTATTTATTCTAATGTCAGCGTTCGTCAGCGCTATATCATTCTATCACAGTATTTGTGTTTTTGCACACTACATGTTTTTACCAATTATCCATTTATTTCATAAACTGCAGATTTGTATTCTTGTTAAACACAGGAAAGTTGCTTAGTTGTTTTATTTCAACCATAAATGAACATCTGTCAAATAAACCCTGTTTCCTTTCTAAGACGAAATAATCTGTAATGGTGCATGTCTATTAACTGGTTGTGTGGTGATGCAGAGTCAAATTCTAGACTGTCCTTTAACTTTAAATGCACTCATTACTGTTTCAGAACTTAATAGCTCCTTAAATATCTAATTATAATAATAATTATAGGTGGTTTTTGTAGGTCAGTTGTGATGAATAAAAAAAACCCAACCTTTTTTGGCTTATAAAAGGCACTCAGTATGGTCAACATATTGTAAATTTATTTGTTAGCAAAGAATACAGAGTATATTTTTAGTACATGTTAAGTGAGTCACATATAAATGCAGAAAATCTGTGCCAAACCCTTTCACTGGTAGGGTATTGACTGGTAGCCTTTACTATAATGTTAAGTAGGCTACAATATGGAAGTGACTCTTCTAACCAATCATAGTGTTTTACTGCACTTTGACCAAACACAGTTCCAGGTGAGTGTTTCCGTTTGTGATTTAACACATCAATGTTTTAATGCAGTCCACAAAAGTCCATCAAAATAATGCAGGTCTAGTACTTTGTCCTAGATACACGTTCACATTCTGCAAAATGTTCATGGTGTATATAACTACAAAACTGCTGTAAATTCATGAAAGTGTGGTGAAGAAAGTTGCAAAGCCATTTCACCCACAGCTATCTCCCACAGACAGATTGGAAAGATACAGTTAGCCATCGGGAGGTCATGGAGAAGACCCGATCTTGGTTGGGGTTGCATGGCCCTCGCACAGGTGGAGGTCCGCTCACATACAGCCATTCTGGCTCCGGCGCCAAACCCAACGGACCCCAGCACTCTCTCAGTAATGAGTCTGTGGGTCATCATAGCTTCGCACATTAATATTTCTTAATGATAATAATCATTACGCTAGAAGCATCCTTCCCCGACGTGAGGGTTGGGTGGATGGGTGTGGGGGCCGAGGGGTTTGGCAAAAACTGCCAGGGAGGATGTGTCATTAAGACAAAAGCAAGGAAGCAAACAACAGAGAGAACGAAAGATGGACAATAGCGATCATCATTAATGGGATCAAACAGCAATTAACACCTCTTGCTTGTTAAATGGTAAAAAAGCTGAGCACTGCCTTTCGCCCCAAATGTAGTTCTAACACACAGATGAATTGCCCGTGAAGAAGCTATTTGTTTGCAAGGGAATTAAAAACAATCAGAAATTTAAAGCCTGTCCCATGTGACCAAGTATATCAGCACATACTCTTTTAGCTGGACGGGCCACATTGACTGTGGTTTATTATAGAGGTGCATGCTTTGAATATGTCATCTCTTTTTTGTAGTTTCACTAGATTCACACCATGTAAAAAGGACAGAATGTCTTCAAGAGACAAAATGGTCCTCACAGTAAGATTAAATGGAGAGAAAGTGTGGGCTGCGAAGCAGACATTTTGCCACAGGGCTTATTCTGAGTTGCTTTTGGAGAAGTAGCATCTATAAAAAAATCATTCACGTTCTGTTATAAATGCATTCAAATGATTTTATCGAGGCCTGAATAAACCACACTCTGTGTGTACAAGCCTTACGAGATGTAAATGTAATCCATCTAATAACCATCCAATTTTTATGATGTATCTGCAATCTGATTATTGTCTTTTTCTCCAACCATAACAGAATACAATTATCTTTTGTAGCATTTTGTTGTTAAATATTTTCCATTACCACCCAAGTCTGCCTAACCATAACCTTAACACTGCTCCCCACATAGTTTGCATTTCTAGATTAGCTATAGGGAACGAGCTGCATGATTTAAATTTGTACTAGAGGGTCAGTCAATCAAAAAAGTAGTTGACTAATCAAATTCCAGATGTCTGTGAAAGGTTTTGTTACTACCTTGATAATAGGGGCTGGAGTTTTATTGTATCTCTATAGGTTTCATTAATATGGTCTGATTTAAACTTCTTGCTCGAATCACCACAGCTCTCAGAATCTCACCACTTACAGAGAATTTAAACTAACTCTTGCTATCCACGCTCCTGTGTACTGGATTTATAATTTCAGTAGGAAACAACAGACTGTATATTATCCTAAATGCTAGTAGCAAGTGAATCTTTCAGAGTGAGATAAAGACCTAGTCTCTGAACCACACAACCTTCGCACGCTCTTTTAAGACGTTCTCCTTTAATTTTGTCTGAAGATGTAGATAGCCAGTAAATGAAGCATCTTTATGTTTGATGACCACTACTCCACTTTATATAATGTGAGTTTTTGTTGCTCACACATTGTGCTAGATATTCTGTGCTTGGTTGTTTTGTACGTCAGCAGCCATGGCCTATTAAAGTCAGCGGTTCTTGAAACCTACCCTGTCTCGTCTATGAGGCTGTATTTCAGCATGATCACATCCCACAATGAAAATGGCTTACTCTAGTGCAGGGGTGGGCAACTTTGGTCCTAGTGGGTCGTGGTCCAGCACGTTATGGTGATTTCCCTGCTCAAAAACACTTGGTTCACCTCGTCAGTTAATTGTCAGGTTTAGTGAATGTGTTAGAGGAGGAGAACCATCAAACTCTGCTGGACACCGGCCCTCCAGGACCGGAGTTGCCCACCCCTGCTCTAGTGTTTTAATTTCATCAAAACAAAGTACACGAGACAACGTTCAGACAAAAAAAAAATGATTTCTGTTCTTTCCTCCTGCCTGTTCATTGCAGTTTTTACTGCTGCTGTATTTCAGGCACTGTTGCCCATAGTGTCCCCTAGTGGATGCAACCCCTAACAGATATAACCACATTTTCATTTCATATTATATTTCTTTCAGAGCTTTTGATCTAGAAAAATGTGGAATCCATTAATTTCACACTCAAAACACCAACCCTAATCCTATCCATTAAACTGTCAGTGCAAATCCAGATTAAAAGTTTTTATTCTTGTTTTATTCTTGTTTTCTATTTTATTAGACACATAGCCAACCGTCCCAGCCGAGACGTCTGCAGGAGCCTCCCGATCCGCTCCCGTTCATCCTCCACCCACAGTATTTGAGACAAACCTTCGCCTCATTTAATACGACTGTCAGCGCTGGCATATCACAGGCCATTATCTGTCCTGTCCACGTTCATTATTGAAGCTAATGATCTGTTGTCCTCCATGCACCTCATTGAAGGAGCACTACATTAGAAGTCTCTCAGTAAGTTAATTAGTAATTATAAACCTTAAAGATTAATCAGAGAGAGAGAGACAGAGAGTGGCTTAAGGTTTGTGTCTCTGGGCGAGGGTGGGGGAGGGGTGGGTATGTCTGACAAATGGGAAGACAATGGAGGCCATGGAGCTTTTAAGTTTCTTATGAACTTTGCTTCCACGAAAGGATACGAAGGAGGGGAAAGGAACGTGCTTGTGGACCATTTGAAAAAAATATATACAGATTTATGGATAAAAAATTAAGCTTCCACATGTTTTTCAAGCAATACCATTATTATTTCACAATTGCATTTATAATATTGCAATTTTAACATTCCTTGCAATACTTTAAAGGGGACTTCCACCATTCTTTAAACATTTATGCATCATTTGTTGCGATATAAATAAAGTCATTTTGAGTTTGATGTGGTAAGATTAATTACAGTGGTGGTCAAAGGAACCAGGGGTTACAATGTCTACAAAACTAATCTATCTACTTCATCTACTATCCAAACCCACCAGGGAACCTCCATGTGTCTTCTGAGATTTCATATGTAACGATGATGAGGGAAAATAGTGTTAAATTTGAAAGAAAAAAAAAACATTCTAAGGGAATATTTTGCTTGCACATACCTTTTCACTGTGAATGTATTTTTACAAAAGCATGTTTATGTCAAAACCTCACCTCAAAACTATCATTGAACAATATCTGAGGAATCAGGTAGCACATTCATAACCTTTTTACATAACAGCTTTCTGTGCTGTAGCTCGTAGAGGCTTTAGACGTCTGGTTCTATTCACCACCACTGTGAGCAGTTCTGACTCAGTACGTTTCTCTAGATTGAAGCATTTCCCACCACAACGATCTGAATGGCTGTGTTTACAAATGAACCATCTTCACCATGGAGAGAACATAATCAAAAATAAACAACAGAGGAATGTCTTTTTGATGCAACAATCTACCAATAATCTGAGGTGATTATTGAATTATTAAAACATGACAATTTTGCAAAAGACATTGCTTTCATTATGGATGACATGAATACCTTGATTCATCTCAACACCTACAGAAACACTCCTCTGTAAATGTGATTGGTCAGGATGCTCACAAGCACTCTGTGATTGATTAGAGCCTTTATATAGAAACCATTTGGATTATCAGTACAGGAAATATCAATACTTAATTTACACGTGTATTTTTACGTAAATCTAGAATCTACAACAGGATAATTGCAGTATTCAAGGCCCGGAAGTATTCGAGGCCCACCTTCATCTGTAATCTAGAAGATACTGAGGCATTTCAGGAGGGTTGAATAGCTTTTGCGGCGCACTGTGTGTGCAGAATGTGAGAGTTTTATTCAGAGTGTGTGGTTTGTCTCCTTTTGCTCCGGTAATAGAGATTTCTAATACAGGGACTGTAATGCAAAATCTAATCTACTTCTGCTGGAGCTCTGAATGCAGATCAGATGCTGCGGATCCTGAGAGCTTCTTCCAGGCTGAGAGCCATTCGAGCAGCTGTGAAGTGATATAACACCTACAAGAAGCGCCGCTCCTCCAGCACGGTTATCATTTCCACATTAAAGCGAAACTAAAATACAAATATTGATAGGAGCGCGTGCTGACATGGTGCAAATCCGACAGCGACAGTGAGATTTCCCCTCTAACCCGTGGCGCCTGTGAATGATGCAACCACACACACATAAGGACAAATCTTCCTCATCTCCTTGCAGCAGAATTAATAACATGATGCAAACCTCTCCTCTTCCTTACAGTCCACATCCAACACTAATCTCTGATAATCTAGTTGACGCTTCTGGAAAACGTTCCACCTACTAACAGCATTTATTCCCCTGCTGCTGAGAGCCCTGCGCCAAGATGCAGGTGTGTGTCTGCGGCAGGAGGAACGTTAAACAACAGTGTTTGCAACCAGACCTGCATTGTATTCATTCTACTTCACTCTATGAAATTCTGTTCCATTTTAATTCATTCGACTCTAGACTGTGATATTCCACTCTGTTCTATTCTACTCAGTTCTTTTCATTTCCATTCTTTAATTTCCAACATCCTTGTCTGTCCTATCATACTTTATTCTATTTCATTCAACTTCTGTTCTGTTTCATTTTAATTCTATTGTACCTGATTCTATGCTACTCTCTACTCTGTTCCATTCCATATGGTGTAGTGAACTCAACTACATTCTATTCTATTCTATTCTATTACATTACATTCTACCCTACTGCCTCTGATCTAGCCAACTCAAGTGTTGTATTCTACTCAACTATTCGATTCTTCTCAACTATACTCTATTCTATTCTACTCTACTAAATTGCATTCTGCTCCACTGCTTCTGCTCTAGCCTACTCAATTCTCTTCTATTGTACTAAACTCTATTCTTTTCCCCTCAACTCTATTGTATTCTACTCAACGGTTCTGTTCTTCTCAACTATATTCCATTCTACTCTATTAAAATCATTCTTCTCTACCTTAGTCTGTGCTCCTCTAGTCTAATCAGTTCCTTTTGATTCAATTTTGTCCTAGTCTATGAAACTTTATTTTATTCTTCTGGTCTATTCTATTCTATTCTATTCTATTCTACTTTATCGTATGCTTACTGTTTTATACAGTGGAAGGGTAATGATACAGTGGTACCAGCACACCTAGACTCTTAGTACACAGGTTTAAAATGGAAAACGAAAATTTACTTTCGCTCTTGGGCTGGTATCGACCATTATTCTGCATATCAAGCCTAGTTCTAAAGGTAAACATTATAGACCGGAGCAAATCACTGAAAATTACAGCTCTGGAGATACATAACACGCAGGTAAATAGTTTATTTCTATTCAAATGAATACTAATATCCACCAGTAGAAAAAGTGATTACTGGTGGTCTTAGAAAGTTACCACACATGAAAGTTGAATAAGGGCATTTTGGTCAACACTTTAGGTCAGAATGAACAGGAATTTTAAGAAGTCACCATTAATAATTTATAGTGAGGGCCAATCTGCAAGCTAAAGAGCTGCATACCGTCTTGATGGTCAGAACATTATTCATTCCACTTGCGCAGTCTCTGCCTCAGCAGCAGAGAAGGTTTTAAGCAACCGCCCAGATGCTGCGAACTGTTAGTAATGGAAAGTCAGTCATTTCCTTTCCTTTGCTCACAATTATGTTGAGCCTCAACTTGACTTTGTTTGCATGCTGCCTTGGTTTAAACGAACTGAATGACCACAAACTCTCCGTGTTATGGGCACCGGGTTGAGCCCCCGTTAGTTCAGGAGGGGGGTATAAATAGTGGCGCGCTGGCTGGGGGCTGTGAGAGACTTGGCGGCTGGCCGTTGGCCCGAAGCACCTGAAACCTATTAGAGAGCTTTGGAACATTCCACAGGGTTCCATCGCTGCGGCCAGAGGGCATCGTAAAGGTCTTCGCAGAGAGAGAGCCTCGCTAATCAGCAGCCCGTTCACCGGCTGACCCCAGGGGGCCTGGGCAAGGTGAAAAATAAGAGAAGCCTGTCGGGCGGAGACACAACTGAAACTTAAAAAACGTCTCACTGTTGATGTGAGAAAGTGACAGCTGTAAAGATGAAAACTCAGTGCTTAAATAGATACATGTGTATACATGAACACATTGTCCAAAATCCATTCATTCTCCTCTCACTCTCATTCTCCTGCCACAGCTTGGGTGTTTCTGGAGCTCTGTTGTCAGATGCTTGTACATGCTATTACAAATCCGGACTCCTAAATCCACCATGGAAATAACCTGTATAACAATTTACTACATCACAAATCCTATACTGGACAATTAAAGTCCAAAAGAACCTTTAGAGTGGTTATGGAGACAAACTGCTGAGTGAATGTCTGTAAATAAGCAGATCACAGCTGATTCCTGTATCAGCTGAGGTCTTACCCAGGAGTTTGTTGCCTTAAAGGGGGTCACTTCTAGAGTTATTTTGTTTAAAATGAATGGTTTAGTATGGACTCCGCACTGTATGTGTAATCAACAGACATTAAAGGTGTGTACACATACTAAGCATTTCGTTCTGTGCCTGAGTACATTTGACCTCCAAGTCCAGTTTGTTTGAGTTGCTCCGTATTTACGATTGAGGAAGTAGACAATGCAACTGGGCCAAGTATGAGTACGTCCTAAGTATGATGTGGATGAAAATATATGGCCAAATGACAGACCAGGTGTTTCATGTATTTTTATTAAAGCCTGACTGAAATATTGTTTGGCCAATAACTGGTTGATATTAAAAAAGTTACCATCACCAACCGGTCCCTTAAAAGTACCCAGGCTTTATTACTGCCAGCCGTACTACTTACATAGAACCTTATTAGAATCTCAAGCCAGACATGTGAAGTAGGCTAGAAGGTCTCGACAAACAGCACACTGTGCTGCGATCAAAAGAAATTTCAGAAGCCACTTAAATATATCGGTGTAGAGGGTTATAGAGCCATTTCTGAGGTTCTGAGACGCCAACGGACCACAGGGAGAGTCATTATATCCGTATGGATAAACACGGTGGTGAATCTTCCCAGTAGGGGCCGACCTACCAAAATTACTCCAAGAGCGCAGTAGCGACTCATCTGGGGCCCCCTTAAATCTGGCATAAAGCTAACTCAACATTTCACATTGAATACATCATGCCAAGCGTCAAACATGGTAGTGCTAGTGTGATCCTGTGGGAATGCTTCGCCGCCTCACAACCTGGGCAACTCGCCATAATTGACGAAACCATGAATTTTATTCCCTACCAAGAAGTCCTTCAAGAGAATACCTGGCCATCAGTCTGTGATGTGAAACTTGAGCTATACAACACCACAACAACCCAAAGCACCAAAAAAACAAAATCAACACTTTGAAGCAGCCTAGGCCTGTCCAGAACCTTAAATATACAGTTGAAAGTCCTCCAGAGTGGCTGAATTAAAGCAGTTCTAAGAAGAGTGGGCCAAATTTCCCCGAAAGCGACATGAAAAACTGATCTCCAGTTATAGGAAGCGTTTGTTTACAGCTGTTGCTGCTACAGGTGGCATTATGTTTAGAGATCATTTACTTTTTTCACATGGGTGACATACTTGTTGCAATTTTAAAGTTAGGACATAAGGATATTTCTGAGTGGCTGCCTGTATGATGTGGATGAAAATATATGGCCAAATGCCTTTTCCAACTGTTTATTTAGGGGTGTAAGAAACTGCAGAGAACTGATATTTGACATTTAAACCTCATCTCAAATAGCAAATCCCTGTTCATCTACTTTGTTAAATTTTTGACCATGTAAAATGATAATGTCCAATATCATCAATTATTAGAATTGGGCCCTTAAAACTGGTATAGGCTTCCATACTGGTCGCGCCTTGGTATGTACGTGTCATTTGAGAGTGAGTGTGAGTGTGTGTGTGTGTGTGTGTGTGTGTGCTCTGCGGGTATGGCAGGCAGGAGTGGACAGATGGCTGGCCCTCTCCTCTCTCAGCTGCAGGAGTGAAGGGTGCAGTAACTGCCCCTCTCCTGCGCTGTTGACCTTGCCACGGCCGGCCATGTGCCTGGCGCCAAGCCGCACCGACCACTCCGCTCACCTTATTATTAAAGCACAAAAACGCTGGGGAGGGCAGTGCCTCACCCAGACACACCGTAAACAAACACACCCAAAAATACAGTAAAAAAGTGTAGAAAATTACCCTCTGTTTTACACAAACAAGTGTTTGGCAAGTGTTATTTTACATCACCCTGTAATTCAACCACAAAACATACAGAGATTAAGGCAGGAGAACCTCCACACCAGTCCTGATGAACAAAAGAGAAAGGAAAATGGATTCCTTGAGTGGTAGAAATGAGTAATTGATCATTTTCTCTTTAAAGCACTGCAACAGACCAGCATAACAGTGGCTGATACACCAAGAGGAACAAAAAAAAGGTTACAAATAGTCGTTGTGTTCCACTACAGTGCTCGTTGTTGTTCCCAGCTATAGTCCTTCAGCTTCTATGTAATTTGTTTGGCCTGCAACCATGAAAATGGAGCTCTGATTGGAAAATTGAGCTGGGTCTTATTAAAAAAAACCCAAAAACTTAGTGTCTTTGCAATCAAACACAGCCTACATTAAAAGTTTGCACCAAAATAATCCCATTTATTTACAATGGAATATTTATGCAGTAAATGCAGGACATAATTTTATCGTCATTATACTATACTCCTTTCAGCATCACTTACTCTTGTTTTACTGGTTAGTCTACATTTACGGCATTTAGCAGATGCTTTAAAGCAACTTCCACAGTCTCCCTGGAGCAACTTGAGGTTAAGGGTCTTGCTCAGGAACCCAATGGTGGTTTGCTGAAGGTAGTATTTGAACCCATGACCTCTTGGTCCAGAGGCAAGTACCCTACCCACCAGGCCACCCCTAAAACTCAACACTCTTTTATTCCATTGCCTATGTTGAACATTCTTGCCAAAGCTTTCCATGCATGCAGTTTTTAGCTCCTTGTTTTCACAGGATTCGTTTTTTTCGGTGTCTCCTCCTTCATCGTCCAATTCCTGATTTCGCCCTTTTGAGATCCGGTTGCCTGTTATGCAGATTACATTTTGATATTCAGAGTTTACTGCTTGTGCATTATGGATTTAACCTGGTTGGCCTGAACCACTGCTAGTAAAATAACCTTGCACTCGCAGCCAGTTTGTGCTTTGTTACAGTATCTGATGTTTCTCAAACACCTGCCCTCTCAAAGCTAGCTGACTGAAGCCAAGTGATCTAGCTGTGAACGATGTCTCCGCCTCGACTTCTTCTCTCTCTCTCTCTCTGCGCATAAGGGAACAGGGGAGAGGGAAAAATCTAACTGATAACTGCCAAAACCAACAAAGGTACTACATGAAGAGTGAGAGTTCATGCAGGGTTAAGATTTTTGGGACTAGGCCAGTTCTGTAACTCCAGTTTCCTCTCTAACCTTGGTCTCAAGCAGGTTTCAGACGTGTCTGCATGACCCTTCACTACTTTCCCTCATGTGTGGCCTCTGGGTAGGCCTAGAACTACGAGCCAAGCCTTTTCAGCTGCCCCGACCACTCCCCAGCATCCGTGACATGCCAGTCTTCCCTGGAGGGGTGCCGGTAGCTTGGAGGTTAATCCTGAACATCCAGTATTTATATGGCACTTTAGAACAAGGGCTGGCATTAACACTGCTAATGTAATGCACCCCCTCGCCACCCACTATCAATAAAACATGACACGAACTTACGCCGACAGCACGAAGAGTGGAGAGTCTCCAGCCTCTGGTGGCACGAGCCAGCTGAATAAAGTCATGGAGGTGAGGACGAGTCCCCATCAAAGACAAAGAAACACAAACCACAGGAAGAGGTGTGATGGAGTTCTGAACACATACAGGAGTACTTGAACCAACCGTTTCACCTCTCCGAACCTAGAACTGCTAAGAATTTAATGTGAGCAAACATTAGATTAAAACAATTAAGCCTGATGGTGCATGATGTCAACATTTTGTCTCATTTGAGATGACTGGTCCCCCCAAAACCAACATGGATGCTGCTAAGTCAATTAAGGTGTGTTTGTTACCCCAGACAAGTCATTTAAGATCAGCCTAAAATCTGTGACTCAAGAAGATAAAATGAAGCTCAAGATGCCTCAAAAAACCTCCACATTTGGCTACCGGAGCAATCCTTAGACATCTAAAAGCTTTTCCAGCAATCTGTAATGGGGTGGTGGCCTAGTGGTAGGATACTTGCCTCTGAATAAAGAGGTCATGGGTTCGAATCCTACCTCCAGCAACACCACTACTGGGTTCCTGAGCAAGACCCTTAACCCCAAGTTG